>OY756359.1:14960893-15560893 GCA_963576895.1 Ceraclea dissimilis
TTTTGCTCTTGAATGTTCCTCTTGGAATACAGTGATGTAACAAAACCCCGGTTTTATTCGTAAACTAGACTATTGTTGATGTACTCGAATACTTACAAGATTTTTAACATAACCGAGGAATTTCATCATGGGTGCTGTTTGCTTGTTGAATGAATGTTATGAAAAAGTTGATTTAAATCATTGTTGCATTTTATCACAAACTTATAATATACTTAAAGCATTTTATTTATCTTATAATATAAACTGTTTTTTTTTGTAGTTTCAGAAGAGCTGTAATTAAATATTTTACAACCAACAAGCCTATGTTATGTTTGATATGCGAAGCTTACGAAGTTTTATCGGACCCTGGTTACAGGGCTCTGTACAATCATTTCGGAGAGGAAGGACTGAAAAGTGGAATTCTTGCGCAACCCTTTGTCTTTCACGGCCAGCCGCTGAGGACCGTAGAGTAGGTTGCCTTCTTGAAATTTATAGATCATTTATTGCTTGAGTCATAATGAGCGACTAATCATAATGCAGGCAATACTGTATTAAATAGTGAACATTCTGTCTGAGTTCTATAATTTGACTATACAATAACTACATATTAGGTATTTCTGACTATAGTTAACTTTGACTTTATTTTTTTCGCAAAAGTAATTGACTGTTATCATATTTCTCCAACAACCTGACTTCATTGTGAATGTTGTTTATTTGTATTGACTAGTTTTGTGCACAGTGCACATGTAATATGGCCTTACTTGAACTTGTTGTTTTGTTTTGTGTTTTTTTATGGTATTTGTATGTCGGTGAAATCTGTTTGTGTACCGTGTTAAAAAAATAAACATATGTCGAATATAGCTGGCACATATCAAAGATAATTGTTTTATTCAATTTAATAAGAAATGGCAACCAGATTGCCTTCCTTTTTTTGTAAATAGAGTAGTGCAAATCAGCTTTTCGCGGGCAATGACCAGCGCTTAGTCGCAATCTAAATGAAATAATAAAACATTATATTATCTACATTAATATGCGTCTATAATTGAGTACATTAATATATCAGTTATTTAGTTAATGTGAAGGCGAAAATCGTAAATCGTAATAGTATTTTTTTTTGAAACACAGTTATGACTATCCTAGAATTGTTTTTCGCGGTCTTCAAAACGATACCAAACACGCCTTTCCGAGGCGCTTGGATTCCTACATTCCAATAACGCCTCCCACCAAGAATAGACAGAATCAAAATTTTAAAAACGATATGAGTTTTACTCTTGAAGACTTTCGTGACATACCACACACACACACACATGACTTACACGACCCTTGAATCTCCCTGAAACCCCCTGAACATCTTTTTTGTCTTTGGAGAAAGCTGATACAGTTTTGGACAGAATCGTATTGTCACCAAGTTTGAAGTTTACGTACCTTGCAAAGGTTCAGCTCTCTAAGTTGTCAGGAAGTGGTTGAAAAACCGATTACAAGATTTGCAATAATTATTTTTTCTCAGACAGTAAAAAAACTTTGTAAATAACGGAGTAAAAAAGCCTTTTAATATTATATGTAGGTAAAAAAGATAGCAAATAAAATATTGATGTGGTAGAGGACTGTATTGAATACCTATTACCTACTTGTACTTTAGAGAAAAGAACATGGTCTTCAAACAATTAATTATTTTACTATGTAACTTTTAGAATTGCGACTAAAAGGTTTCTATTATTAATTTTTCATTGCAATAACTTTTTTTATATGATATCGGTTTCTGTGTTTTCAGAAAATTTTTTGGCACATTGAATCCTTTGGAATTTGTAGTCAAGAGAGTTTATAAATATGACACGATGCAGATTAAACAAGTTCTTCTTCCAGCACCCTTAAGAGAGAAAGATCCACCGATGCATAAAGAATTAACAATTACTTTGGAAGAGGTGATTTTAAATTAGAATTTCTTTATGGCTCCTGATAAAGATTTTTTCATAAAAATGATTCCGCGAGCACAATTATATTTTCTGAATTATTTCCGATACCTGCTTTGCGTTTTGGGGTTCTGTTTTTGCCTACCCCGTAAGGGACGCGAGGGCGTTATATAGACAGACTTTGTTTTTTTGTTGTTGATATTTTGAATGGCGGTGATCTAGTGTGTCTGGTATGTGTGTTATATAAAATCGTTGTGTTTAAATCATTGCCTATTCTTACGGCATTAATTTCAATTGATTCTACAGATTTATTACGGAGGAATCAAGAATTTGCTGTTTTATCGCCACGAGTTTGATCGTGAAAAGGGAATGGTTCCAACGGAAATTTCACTGACTGTTCCAATAGAGAAAGGCATAACTACTGGAACCAAGTTGGTCTTCAAGAACCAGAGTCATCAGGGACCTGTGAATATTCCAGGTACAAGTCAGATTTAGTTGTATAACTTTTTTCTTTGGATTAGAAGAAATAACCCAATATTTATTTCTTTTTCGAGATGTCTTCTACTTGGATGAACCTCAATGAGAATCATCAAAAAGTATTTCATTTCATATTTAGGTGATGTAATCATAACAATCAAAGAAAGGCCTCACGAGAGATTTTTTCGTTCTGGCAACAATCTAATTCAGAGGATTCCTGTAACACTGAAGGAAGCCTTCATCGGTATGATTGTTCCTATTGAGACGTTGGATGGGAGGAAAATGCGTGTAAGAGTATTTCCACCACTGAGGTACTTCAGAAATTTCTTTAGTAATACCATTGACAAGCGTAATCTAGTGCCTAGTGTCCAGTAGAATGATATGTAAACAGTTTATTACACAAAACATCTGTTGAGCCGATTTATCGCCTTTACTTTGGAAATCTTCTCCAACCAACCTAACGATGCTTTCGTAGAAATTTCGATACAATGATTCCAGGTATTTTTTTTTTCATTTTTGAAAAAAATATTTCAGCACGTCGTAATCCATGGAAAATAATTATTGAATTTATTACTGTAATATTGTTAACTGCGATTGTCCATTAATGTAATGCTTGGGGTTCCATTATTTTACCTGCTGATATATTACTTAATTTTGAATTTTTCACAGTGCCTATTGGTCAAAAGTAGTCGATAGAGAAGGGTTACCCGTCCTTGGGGAGCCGGATAAGAAGGGAGATTTGATATTGACTGCAGATGTGAAGATGCCCTTGAAGGTTACCAAGTCCATAAATGAAATGATCACCGCTACATTACAAACAGCAGAAGAGAAAGGGATGTATTACGACGATCCAGGAACTGTGGAAGTCCCAGAAGATAGTGGAGACAAGCTTGATATTTGCAATATGAAAGCTGAAATCAAGGAAACGGATTCGTGTTTGTAAATTTAACATTATAATTTTATATCATGCGTTGCTCAGTTTTTTCTTCAAATAAATTGCTATTGACATAATGATGATTTTCATATATACTAGCTCTAGGGGATAAGGACCTTATAGTGAATAAGATTTTACGATTTAACACTTGGAAACGACTTTGTTAAAGAAAGGCATGATACTAAAAAATATAGGTATGCATTAAACAGATCCCTGCAGTGTGTTGTGACGGTTTTATGAATAATATGAATGCCTTTGATGATAAAACTTCCTGTACGACGAAACTGGTTGACATTGTCTAGGTACAATTAACTGACTTTATTGCACATAGGCTAAGTACTATGAATTGAAGATGTAAGTTCTACTTTCATATATTATTTAAATTGTTCGAAGTTACTTGAATGAGTTCAGCGCATGTACCTCATCGTAAAGGCTACAAAGGACAAAATGAAGATATATAGAATATCCACTAATAGTCCTCTTAATTGACCTGTTGTGTGAGCAATAGTTGAGGCACAAGAAGATTTAAGTGATAGCCACGAAATTATATTGTCATAATTCATTTCCCTTGACTTTTATGTTAACAATGTGTCACATCTTGCATCAGAAAGTGTGAATGGAAGTATGTTATGAAGTCAAGATCTTTTTGTTTAATTTTATGATCTTAATATTAAAGTAATAAATGTTCATATATCAATCATAAAGTGTCGAAATGTGTGAATTAAACCGCTTATAAAATTAGTCGATCAAAGCTATTTAGATTGAAAAATTGATAAGAAAATTGGGTGAAACAATTTTTGATAGTTTTAATGTTACGAAACAACACCAAAAATGACTTTATTCGCAAATTAATGATAAAATTACTTTCTTATTAACACATTAACTTTTTACATCGCATTACACGTATTATCTTATTAAAAATACATCATAAGGTAGACAAAACAATAAATTTTAATGCTTGTTTTCTCCCATGTGTCTGTCTGCCTTCATGTGATGTAAGGAGGCAATAACTTTGGCTCATTTTCTTCAAACAGTTGTGCGTACACAATGTACCTATCCTATTAAATTTCTATGAAAAAATAATTGTAGAGATTATGACACTACATAAACGTCTTCAAAACTCATTCTCTGTTTCCTCGTCTGAGATAGGGAAGCGAAGAGGTACTTCACGAGTTTTTTTAATTAGGTACCCAACTACCAGTGGCAAAGACTATATTTACGTAGAAAGGGAAGCTGGTGCTAATATTTTTAATGCATAACTTTGTCAAATTCGTCATAATTATTTGTACTATTTTATCCAAAGGGTAACTTGATGTTGAAGCGAATCGTGTTCTTAGGCACCTTCTCGCCTGCTACCTACTCGGACTTCTTATAAAACCAAAAGTGGTATTTTTCTTCAATGAATGTATTTGTTCACCTTCCCGGAAGTTGTAAATTCCGCAAGCGTATTCACACTAGAAACAGTTTTTTAATTTAAGATATTAGACGCAAGATTTTATGATATTGTTCTCATTGTAGGTCTAAACCAATAATAAATAGTCAGGTTTGATTGATAGAATATGACATTGGAAGAAAACACGTACATTGTACTTGCAGCATTACAATCATGAAGTAAAAAATTGAAATCCGTGAATATGTTATTCAGCTAAGTATTGTAAATATATAAACATATACATGGTGTAAAGTTTGATAAGACGTCTATCTATCCAATCCTGGATATAATATTATTAAAAAGTCGAAGCAAAAATAGAACGTTTTTTGCTCAGTGCATTTGCCCATATTTATGGTGAACCTATTGCAGATTGTGCATTAAAATGTTATGGTGATCATTTAGAAAAGAAACATATTGTTAAGGGGGCAAATGCACTGAGCAAAAAACGTTACATTTTTGCTTCGACTTTTTAAATTTTGTATGAGAATGTTAGTGCTAAATAAGAATAACGTAAGCGACAATATGAATTATACCTGTTTAAAAGAAACCTGGGAACAAATTAAAAAATCTAAAACAGCCGATTTGTTAAGACTATAATTACCAGTATTTTGACTAAATTACACTTTTATATTTGAAAAACTGACCGGAAAATCTTCAGATCCCGTAAATTTTAGGGGTTCTTTAGGAATATTTTTTTATTCGAGGAATTTCCAAATACTGTAATTCTAAAACAGCCGATCTGTAGTCCATAATTTCATCTATCACTGTCTTCAGTTTCAAGACGATTCCCTCAGTATTGGCTGAGTAAAATTCAGGGCGCCGAAGCTTGTTGACAGCATATGCCCCCTTAATGATAATTAATTAGTGATTTCAGATATTATCACGCAAATCAACTTTTAAATTTGTTCGTGCCGACCTTTTAGACTTTAGAGCATAATATATTAAGGCTTTAAAATTATCGGAAGTCATCTGTTCAGTTTATGATTGCTTTACATCTAGGGTGGCCAACCCGCGGCCCGCGGGCCGCATGCGGCCCGCCGAGGGTCTGAATGCGGCCCGCGAAGCCGTCTTACAATATAACCGTATGCATTGCCCGTTATAGAAAGACAATCAGATTCGTCACTTCACCCATTTTCCCTTAAAAATTTCGCCTGCGGCGCTATTTTGGGTAACCTTTTTAATTAGAAAATGTTTTTCACACATTTTGTTGCGAGCCTTCTCCACTCAGTTTTGAAAGAAAAAAATCGCCTGCGGCGCTACTTTACTTTTTTAGGTCATGACAATATTTTAATTTCTGTTGCCAACCCCCCCCCCCCCCCAGAGACGACCCCATGTCCTATTTTTTTGTTTAAAAAAATTGGTTATGCGGCCCGGTAAGCCATCTCATTTTTAGAATCTGGCCCGGCTGCTGAAAAAGGTTGGCCACCCTTGCTTTACATGTAGGATGTAGGTACCTGGTACCTCTAGGAAACTATGATATATCATTAGCTACGTAAGATGTAATATAAAGTATACATGATAGTGGAAGAAAAAAACTATAAATAACGTTGTTATATATCTATCTAAAAGAAAAACATATTCATACTATCATATTTACACGTATTAGATACTATATTGTGGCATAATGATAAAACAGGTGATTAGTCATATTATTATAAAACTAATTAAGGAGCTTATATATTTTTACTTCAATCTATTACAAATATTTTCGTAGTAAATCATTAAAAAAAATAAAAAATAAAGCGTTTATATATTTGGACAACGGCTATTTTGTTTGCTGGTAACAATGGCTTTCTATTGAAATAACTCTACAAGTGTTGCCAGTACAGTGGCCAAAGGGCTACAAATAGCGCCCTCATCAAAAACCGTATCTTTCTTGACAAACTGTATTTATCATTAGCCTAACAATGGTTAAAAATCATACAGCCATCAGAGATATTATTTATAAAATAATGGTTATAAACTTATTTAGTTATACGAGCACGACCAATCTCCTTTAGGCTAAAACTAGTGCCAAATTACGTCAGAGAAAACTTGCGTTGTACCTATACTGATCGTAGAAAAACACAATGATTGCGTAGGTATTGTAAATTTATTAATTGCTACAAAGTTTAATGACCTGCTGACATTGGTCAAGTAAAAAAGAGATTGTTATATATAATGTTTTTATTTATGTTTTTGTAGCAATTAATAATAGGCACCTATGTATACAATAGCATACAGAAATGCTTTTAATTTAAAAATGATAAAGCATGAAATTATACAAAGTAATTCATCGTGGTTGATACGCACCTACTATCTATTGTAATTAGTGCTACAAATAACAATGTCAATAAATAGTTTTTATACGTAAAAAGAGTCTCAAAAACGAATTCCCCAAATGCAAGTAATTATCATAATTTATACAGATTAATGCACTCGGAGTAAGTAACTGTATAATGCGCCGTTGAAATTATATTCAGTAGTCTTAATTTCTACAATTGATTATGGAAATTGACAATATCCTTGACAAATCAAGGTTCCCCTACTTACAAAATATTTCAATATAATATTGCCTACTTATTTTATTCCTAAGGCTCACACCCGTATGTTGTTGAGTACATTTAGCCCTTTGGTTATTTTGGAAATGAGGAAATCAAACGAAAAACCTGAGTTGTGGACATCATGGAGCGTTCAGCTAGACTGAAATGGGAATGGGCACTGGGCAGGGCACATATGTAGCAAGACAAGACGATAGTAGGTGGACAGTGTGGACACCCTGACTCATAAGTTGGAGACCATGGGCAAACAAAAGAGGATTCGGAAGGCCACAGAAAATACGGATAGGAATAACCTCCGTAGCGGGTGGACAGTCAGTGGGTGCGAAAGGCCAGCAGTTTAGTTTAGAAGACATATTTAAACATTTTTGTATTTCATACTCATGTCTTTAAATTCATAAACTGATCCAAGTGCTAATAATATTTTCTCGAAGACGATATATCGCAATATGTAAAACACGAAGATAGTTTTTTTATGGTTTTCTTTGGTATTTATATTTCGGGTTGGTACCTATAGTTGTTATAATAATATATCGTATAGTAAATAAAGGTATCATCCTCTAAGTTTCTACAAGGAGCAAAGATGTAGATACTCGATAAGGGTCCAATGCCATTGAACCATTGGTCCAATGTCAAGAGAGGAAAAGAAGACGTCAATTTCAGATGGAGTAAACAAGCATAGAATATTTACTGAGATCACCGAGAAAATTTGTGAAATATGCAGCAACTTGAACTACCTACTCACCTTTGCATCAAATCAGAGACCTTTTATAGGTACCACTTGATCCTGTATGGAATTCCCCAAATGATAAGAGTTCCCTGCTAAGCCTAATCGAATAAGAGTCGTCCGTAAATCTTACCAGTCAGTCGTAAATTATACGATATTGTAAAATACCGGTATGGGCAATCGTAAAATTTTGCAAACCAGGTGAATGACCACCGCATCCCACGCGGAACTTGACAAAATGATGTCCCATCATATACATTTAAATATTGCGAAAGAGTGGGTGTAGCAATATGCGTTTATTTATACCATTATACCTATTGAAAAAAGTCATCGAATATAAAAAATCTAAACATTGACGCACTTAACATGCTATTTTACTATGCTGGAGTTCTGTGTTTACAAAATTGTCTTGCGTTCTGTCCTCTTTGCCTATCCCACAAGGGACAAAGAATAGAATACTGTATGCTGGACGCGGCTTCATGAAATAGATACATGTATACTTTTGTACCAACCACTACATCACAGGTGTTTTGTCTGTAAAATCATACATCTTAAATCTATACGTATAAAGTAAAGTCTGATTTTTGTAATTGTTCGCATAACTCCCGAATTTTACGATGGATTGCTGAGAAAATTTAGAATAACATTTGCGACAATATAGGCTGTATCCTAACGTCGCCGGTTTTTGGAGAAAAGGCTTTTCCTAGGAGATGCCATGATGATGAGGGGATCCAAGGGTTATGTGGGGTCGAGTTTTGTATCGTATCAAAGGGCGTTGGAAAAGTTATTCAGATCTTAAGTCACATTTTGCCCAGCTCAAGCCTATAACGTATGCCGGGTTGGTTTGTTAAATTTGCCGTTGCGAAGTACGGGTAACTAAGCTAGTATATTATAAAAAAAAAAACAACCGTTATTCAACTCACGTGGCGACATAATTTATGAATTAATTTTTATCATAACGAGTTTTTATTTTAATTTTTCTTTACGTTAAGTTTCTAAACATACGAGTACCATAATTTTATTCATAGAAGAGCTGCGTATTGCATAGAATTTGACCAACCAAGTTGTATTTAGGCTTTGCAGAATCTCAATTCTGTAATATAATTTACAATGCTTGAAACCATCTTGATATGCCCGCAATGATATATGATGCATTCCTCTGAGATACCGAATAGGGGCCAAATATTCATTGAATAAAGTCGCTAAATGTAAATTTTTACTTATAGAAATTAATTTCTGCTGATAAAATAAAAAAGATTCAAAAACAGTAACAAGAATAACAAAAATCTCCGTAGGGATCCTCGGTTTGCAGTTCACCGCCTTTTTGATATTTCTCGAGATCTCTGCAAGACTCAGGGTTTTAAACTAATAAACTCCCATAATACATATTATAGCGTCTTTTTGAGCAACGGAGGATCGCCATTCATTCTTAATTTTTCCGCCACCCATTGATTTGATTATGTGATGGTTTGGATTTTGGAATGAATACTACCCGTATAAAATTGAAGTTTTAGATGATCAATACATGTAGACGAGAAGATGGGAGCCGCAATTTCAGATTTAAGTTCATTTTATTTTATATATGCGTTATGATTCCAAACGATATAAGGTCGATTGAAATAAATAGAGATAAAGATGGTCTGCACGAGAAACAATGATTAAAGACCTAATAACGACATATCGAATACCAGGGTTTACATTCGAATACCACTTGGGTGCAGCAGAACAGAGCATGAATGGAGCACGGGTGCTGCAACTTCTTGCTCTGGAGGTAGGGCCCGGGGAAGAAGGATTATCCTGAGTCTGAATGTGATGTTGTTTAGACAGCTAAACACTTGGTCCGGGAGTGCGATGCAAGAAAATTTCCGGGTAGCCTCCAGCACATCCACGAGACAAGACCTGAATAGGTGGTCTGGCTGGTAGCACTGGAGCCGAGGCTATGAAGCATGCTTCTGTCAACGCAGCCTACACGGGCAAAGGACAATGCCGAAAGCCACACGAAAAGTGAGAAAAGCATAGAATAATGATTTAAAAATAAACATTTCACCCTGACATTTAAAGAAAATGAATTTTGTGAGTCTATTTTAAGTCTATGAATGCCGGATACTTTTTGTTCATTAATTATAATCTACCGGAAGGATTTTAAAGACTGATGGTTAAATATAATTTGTAATTAATTGATAAACTACTTCAGAATCATAACATAATATTGTATATTTTAATATGAAAATAACGATCACCGGATTGAACAGAAGGTTACAATAAAACATTCAAGTCCCCAGCTCATGCCAAATATGTTTTTAATGTAGGTATGTATAGACATGTTATAATTCGTTGTTTTTTCATTTAACTACTTATTTTTGCTGATACAAATTGATTCGTTGGTAATTTAAGACCTTGTCGTTGCATGAATTATATTACTGTTTTATTATGTAGGTACTTTTTCTTCTGCAACGATAATCATCGCATTGGTCGTTTTATATACCAAATAATACTATAGAAGCCTTGCTCTTTTTTTACTATGTGATTAGTAGTAATAGAGATCAAAGATAATTTATTGAAATCGGTCTTTCGTTGCATTTTATTGTAATGAAATATTCAAGATCTTTTCATGTTATATGTGCCAATATTTTAACATGACTGGTTCCGATTTTCAGGTGAACAGTGTCTTTTTTTATCGACTTTAAGAGACACTATTGCTGTATCATTTTCTTCAGAAGAATTGTGTCTACTTTAAATCTAAGAGAATTATCTTGATTTATTTATTTATACTTTAAGTGAACAATACACAGAAATATGTTAAAATAACAAGTAATAGATGAAATTTGTTCCTTAGGGCGAGCTTATTACGGTGCTGCGATCTCTGCCAGCTAAATCCAATTATATTATTTTTCATTATCGAATCGTTATTTATCGAATCGGAGAGCGTGTATACAAATTGCATGAATGTGACGGAAGCTAGGAGTGTGTGTAAGAAGAGGGCTGTCTGGCGCTCTGTCCTCTCTGCCTACCCTACGAGGGACGTGGCGTGAGGGTATATATAGATAGATAGATATTATATTTCAAATAAAGCGAACAAGGATTGCACCATTAGACTCTATCTGTAATAATAAGAATTTATCACAACATAGATAAGAAATGGGAAATGGTGAGATCGATCGTACTTGTCAAAGTACATTTGCTTAAAACTATGGATTATTTTCAATGAAATGGAATTAAATTCAATTCAGATGAGATGGAATAGGAGATGATTCTATTGGGATAAAATTTTTCGGAAGTACATGTAGATTATAGACCACAATGGGATAATTCTCGTATGAAAGTTTTAAACAAGCGAGAAACAACACTAGAAATAAGCAGGTATAGAATTTTTCAAGAAGTGGATTATTTCATTCTAAAGGAAACCAACATTGAATTATTAGCAGGTGTCGTAAGTACGATGACGTGTGACCGGAAGTGTTTATTTGTTAGTTCCTAACAGTTCCTAATAATAAATTTATATTTTATTTAATAAAGTTATCCAGATCTACCTACTCATTAGTTTGTTTGTACGAAAACATAATATTAGTGTTACGATTCGCGGTTTACTAACAAGGACTTTTGATAAGCGAACAAAGGATAACGTAACATGCGTCATTGATTCTTTTAACGTGTCAAAATACGGAATTCACATGTATACATACTTCTGCCACGTCCGATTCAGAGTCGATCTATATCTAAATATATGTGTGAGCGAGTACATCTGGAACTATGTTCATTTCTATAATAAATATTCACAATTTTAAGTATATTGAGTTTTTAAAATAATCAAAAAACGGGAGACCTTAGATCTCGACAACCGTTATTAAATATGGTTTGGAAAAATATGGTAGATACATTGAACCAGCTTTATCTAGGGAATGACCATAAAAGATTTTTAGTATCTTGTATAGATTTCTTAAAAAAAGTTAAAAATACCTCTAATATTTTTTCTGAAAGACAGACCCATTTAGACATTAGACTGCCAATAGTCCAAGAGCCCGCTGCTTAATTTATGACGTATCTGTTTTTTGATCGAAATGTGGTATAAACGATAGCTTACCAATAGGGTATTACATCGCACTAGGGTTGCCTATCAAAATCTTGCCGCAACCCCCCCTGCCCCCCCCCCCCCCGAAAAGGTCCCTCTTCGCGGTTTTTCGCATTTTATAGGAATATGGTAAGAGATAGGAGAAAGTAGTCAATGACAAAAATAATCCTTGCTAAATTCTCTATAAAAAATGTTAAGTCAATTTTTTCGTAGAACTAGCAGTTTACCCGCAATGGCCGAACTCGAACCCGAAAAACGAATGGAAGAGGCCTATATCCAGTGGAGGGACCAGGGTTGACGAAGAAAAAGAAGAATGATTAGTAGTTTTTTTTGTTTCATGCGTAACGTGATTTTTTATAAAAAAAAATATATGTGCACTTAATGTTAATAAATTATACATGTAGGTATGGTGGATACAATAACACCTAGTACCGCGCGGTCATAATAATGTTGTGTGGAATTTGGAAATACCACATCTATTTCATTGACCCATGTAAATATATCTGTTTTATTACAGTATGTAAAATACACGTAGCTTGAACTTGCATTGATTTAAAATATACTGAGAATGCAATAAAATGATGCATACAGAAAATCGGGGTATATTGAATACACTTATGTTATACCAAGTTGACAAATAGGTATAGGGTTAACTCCCACAATTCCGTGACACACCTAATTCCGTGATAACATCTTTGTATCCTTGTAAGAAATCAAAAGAGCTCTCTGTGTAATTCTTACGACAATCATTAAATGGTGCCAGTAATTGGTTAAACAATGCTATAACATTCGATTTGCATACCATTGCGGTAACACAACAAAATACGATTTTGTCCAAATATTGTCATTCAAATCCCTCCAATTTTGACATTTAGGCGTGTAAGTGCAGAGCGGATAGAAAATATCAAAATTAGTATGAAGGTATTGTTTTTTTTCATCATGGTGATAATATAATCTGCTTTCTTATAAAACATGTAGTTTTTATTTTTATTCAGTATATTTGAGTGCAAACTTTACCGGGAGTAGGTGTCACGGAATTAAGGGGACTCTTATGAAATTAGGTGAGTTAATAGAGTTATACGAAACGTGTGTTTTTGGAGAATATATATATATATATATATATATATATATATATATATATATATATATATATATATATATATATATATATATATATATATATATATGTGTATTTACAAATATAATTACTATGTTTTTTATAGGACAGATATAAAGTATATAATTGGCAAAAGAAAGATAATTGAATATCTACAAACTTTTTTAAAAATGTGACTTTCACGTAACTATCACGGAATTGTGGGAGTTTACCCTACTTTGTAAGAGAGACAATTATCAAGTAAGAATATTTTGATGATATCCGCCTGTGTGTGAATCAGACAAAAGCA
The DNA here is from genome assembly GCA_963576895.1 of Ceraclea dissimilis. Classification (NCBI taxonomy): domain Eukaryota; kingdom Metazoa; phylum Arthropoda; class Insecta; order Trichoptera; family Leptoceridae; genus Ceraclea; species Ceraclea dissimilis. The sequence goes on from OY756359.1 coordinate 14,974,365, forward strand.
CCTCTAGGTATAGGACAGGTACATATTGTACTTACGACAGTCTTGTAATTAGTAGATATCTACACCTATATACCTAACAATTTATTTATTGTCACCAATCATCATGATTTACAGAATTTTAAATTTATACAGGGTGTTTGATAGATGGATACAGATATCTTCAGGAGTGATAGTAGAGGTCATTTAGCATCTTTTGAGCCAAACTTAGCTTAGTCAAAAGTCGCACGGTTCTCGAGATATTCGAGATTTTAACTTTTTTTTCGAAATACCCCGAATTACTCAAGTTTTAGCCCGATAGCATCGTAAGTAAAGGTACCTACTTAGTTATATCATTCTATTTTGTTACCTGAATATGTGTTTAGTCTATTTAAATCATAAGTTTCAATCTGAAAAACAATCATGTTAAAAAAATATCGGATTAAAGTTTCGAGAAAGAGATATTTCAAAAACGAGTTACGACTTTGGAGAGGATTTTAGATAAGAAAAAAAATGTTCAAAGATTCAGAAATCTGGAAAAAACTTTTCTGGTTTATGCTCTTTCAAATGATATACAAAACATTATAAAAAAACATTAGTTTCGAAAACCTATGATACAAAAACTTAAATAGATCACCTCTAATTTAAGCAAATTTCCATACAAATTTACTATAGGTACGGTTGCATAGTGAAAAACACATTTCCTTTCAATTTACTGTTTCCGAATTTGTATGGAAATTTGCTTAAATTAGAGGTGATCTATTTAAGTTTTTGTATCATAGATTTTCGAAACTAATGTTTTTTATAATGTTTTGTATATCATTTGAAAGAGCATAAACCAGAGAAGTTTTTTCCAGATTTCTGAATCTTTGAACATTTTTTTCTTATCTAAAATCTTCTCTAAAGTCGTAACTCGTTTTTGAAATATCTCTTTCTCGAAACTTTAATCCGATATTTTTTTAACATGATTGTATTTCAGATTGAAACTTATGATTTAAATAGACTAAACACATATTCAGGTAACCAAAAAGAATGATAGAACTAAGTAGGTACCTTTACTTACGATGCTATCGGGCTAAAACTTGAGTAATTCGGGGTATTTCGAAAAAAAAGTTAAAATCTCGAATATCTCGAGAACCGTGCGACTTTTGACTAAGCTAAGTTTGGCTCAAAAGATGCTAAATGACCTCTACTATCACTCCTGAAAATATCTGTATCCATCTATCAAACACCCTGTATATGCTATTAGAAATAATGAACACATAAATTACGTACCCATGAAACCTGTATCTCATATTCCATTAAAAGAGATACCAGCAAATGCCATCATTCTAATAAAATATAGGTAAGCAATGCCTATACGGCCTACGATTGTCAAAACCTTCCTTACATGTATACTTCGGTATGACTAAAAAATATTTTATTAAGTACTTCAATAATCAAAGTGTATACTGGATATTGATTCAAGATTTGACCAGCCGCGTAGGACTGCCGAGTACCTAATATGGATTTAGATTAATATTAATTAGGGATATAAAAAATAGGCCAAATATAAGGAAGGTAAGTACATTTCCAAAGTGACCTAATCTTGCAAAAAAACTTGTTAGCGGAGGACGTTTTTAAATGGTTTATATTCCGTTCAGACTTTTAATGTGGGTAATTGCGTTTACTGATTTCCCATATCGAGTGCTACGAGTATGTGGCCGATTTATAGTTATTACTCTCATTACACACACGGGTACGTCGTATAAATAATTGCCATTAAAAATACCAACTGTAGGAGCAATTTATTTGTAACTTTTAGAACTAAAATATATAGATAAAAAAAAAAAAACAATCATTGCTAGGGTAAATAATTGCAGTTAGTGATAGGAAATATATGACATTTCGACTCAATCGAAATCTATATTTATATCTAGCTAGAAAACATTCTCGTAGATTTTCTTCTCAATGACAACATATCCTTTAAAATGTATTGAAAAGTAAGTACAAATCTCCCCACATGGTTGCATTGATGTTAACTTTACCTAATCATAACATATTACCTACAAATTAATCGACGACTTTGATTCGATACTATCGACAAACAAAATTATTATTTAACGTCACATCACCACATAAAGCCCTTTTCTCTCCATACTGCTATCTCCTTACCTAAACTAATGGCACAAATGTTTTAGTACATATTGAACGATATTCGTATTCTCTCAATAATAATATAGATACTATTTCTAATTCTATGAGTAGGCATTATTTACTGATTAAGGAAATAGGATCGCGTTTCACATGTCAGTGGAACTGAACAACTAATGAGTTTGTTTTGTTATATTAGTTCAATGAAATTCACGACAGCCTGCAGCTAGGTCATGTCATTTATAATTAATTCTGGTTGAAGCAATGAACGGAGTGATGTTGCACTTCAAATTTAGGTATAGGTATGCTACACACCTAACTAACTAACTAACATAGTGTGAGTGCATGATAATAATTCACTTACTTGTGAAATAAGCCATTGTAATTTTATAATTTCTCACATAGGTCACACGTTCTGCTGGTTACTTGAATCGGTTGCATTTTAGCATTTCAGGAATATTGAAGAACTCGGGAAAAATGAAAAAAAAACTATTTGTAGGTACACAATCTATCGTCAGGTATTTAGGTATTTCATATACATAGACGTTCGGGTTTTTCAATAAACTTAGGTTCATTAAAATAAACCCAAATACATCTTTGTACACTTGACAGTAAACTTGAAAACCTTGTGTCGTGAAGTGGTGTAAGTCGGCATTGGGGAACGACCCGCGCCCACTGGATTAACAGTCGAGCGTGTTACTAGAACCATCAGGCCACCGGCACCGATGGAAATTATATCTAGTCGGTATTTCTATGGAACTGAAATAAAACTTGCACCTCCTGATACTCTACTTCATGAGGCGACGTATGATACTATTCATGTATCTACTAGTTATTACGTCTGGAAATATCCATTAATTATTATATTTGTGTAGGTATTTAGTAGGCAGGTGAGAGTGCATACTGTGAGACAATCTTGTACCTTTTGTAATCAGACGTCACTATTTTTTTGCACTAAATAATTAAAATCGAAATAATCGTGCAATGTTTTTAACTATAAGGTAGGTACATATTTACACGTAAAAGAACCTTTATTATCATCTTAATTATGCCGCACTTTGGACGAATTTGATACCTAATATAATCTTCTGTAATTATTACATACGAAGCCATATAATTCAGTACACTAAGTACATTTTGTTAAAAATAATAGATAAAATATTGATAAAAGAACTACCATTATTAATGACGTTTTAATCATTGAGAGAGCTACTAAATACTTGTACGTATAAAGATAAATTGACATCAACTGCCTAATTAGAATACCTAATTACCTATTTGTATTTTGAATTGATTGAAAGACACCTTTAATTAGGAATCTTGAACTATAATTTCCGGCCCTGTTGAAAGATGATGGACAACTGATAGGAAGGATTAAGAGATTGGATGGTCAGAAATATGTATTGCCAATCAGAACGAAGTAATAAAACATGACATGACACGACAGCTATAGAAGTTATATAAACCGTGAAACATTTTGATACTATAGTTATATAATTCGAATATAAGTACATATATATTTCTTGTTTTCTCGCAACTTCAATCGAAAGCTCTATCATGTATGTGGGACGTAGGTTTATAATACTATCTCTGAAACTAAAATTGGTACGAAATTCGTTGCTTGTCAGTGTCAGAACATTATCAAACTTTCACAAAAACTTTTTTTTTTCACTTTTGTAACGATTTCATTATTTCTCCCGCTCTCTTTCTTATCCCATCCCAATATTTTTTCCTATAAATTAATATGTTTTTTCTGTCTTTGACATGTTTAAATGTACAGTTTTTTATATAGCTGCCAATCGTTTTATGCAAATATTGCCTAATAAGTTCACCCTTTCCAACTTTGTATTTATCACTTAGTGTTCATACTAAGATACTATCACGGTATATTCCAGTACTGGGATAACCAGTATATCATTTATTTATTTATTTATTTAATCACATGGGCACAAACAGTTATAACAGCACATATCAACAAATAAACAAAAACAAAAAGCAAACCAGTGAAGGCCCGTCAATTTTACCAGAAAAACATTTCTAAGTTAAAACAAATTAAATTAAGAAACTAGTTATAAGTAAAGAAATATTATTATGCAGAGTGTCCATATAAACATTCGCAAGATTCTCATTAGGCAAGCTTTTATATAACATTCAAATCGGGCCTCAAAAAGAGTGTACGGTCTTCTTCTACAATCAAATATTATATGTGTAATAAAAAGTAGATATATTTTCATCATCTACACACAATGTAAGTAAGTACATACCCATATATGTGGGGAATATTTATCAATATACACTATACAGTATTCAGATGTGCATTGTGGCGTTGCACTCAAATCGATGTTTATATCAAGTTGTTTATGACTGACACAAATGAAGGACGACTAGTATCATGCAATATGCTTAATAACACTAACTGCAACCCGTCAAAAATGACGCGATTTGGGGAGAAAGCAGAGACAACAGATTTCCAGACTTCCCTAGAATTGTATTTTCTATTCCACATAATGATATTTTGTACTACAATATTTGCCAATTCACTTTATAAACCAAAATATGCAAATTTAACATAAAGGAGCTCAACATCTATCGATGACTGCTCAAAACAATTTGTAGGCTCGTTATGTGAGTGAATACCAAAGGTTGTGGATAACGATGTGTATTGCCTATATTGTGCAATACTATGTCAATAAAAGTAGTACTAACCGAACACTTCTAGACCGTAGCTGAATGCGTTGAGATCGCGAAGTGTTTTAAATTCCATCCAAATTCCAACGAAAAGGCCTACAGCTGTAATGCCACTCACTGTTTTGTTTGATTAGAATCAAATGAAATATATTCGAAGCACTTCCACAAGTTGCTGCGTTACAAACATACCCATACATGAAATAAATTGATAATATGTATACTTTACTAGATTTAAGCTACGTAGTTCAGGTAAATTAATGCAATAACGATAACTTATTAATCGATGTTTTATAATTATTTATATGACCGATACTTTATTTTCGTAAAAACAGATATTTGTGTTGACTTCATAGATATGACCTAATGCATGTATCCCTTGAACATAGCATTATTGAGAGAATAAAATATACCTTCTATTGATGTTGTAGGTTTTCGCAGCATGGTATACATATTCTTCCTTTAAGGTTATTCGGGTGTTTTAACTTTACCCTTCAACACACCACTGCTCACGCTGCGGCAGTAAATTACTGATGACTCGACGGACGTTTACATAGAAAAATCTACTTCATCCTGAAGATGGCAGAAGTATCGTTGCCGAAAGCTAGAGAAGATCAAAAGACACGCGGCCAACACCCGAATAACTTTAAAGGAAGAATATGTATACCTTCTATTTTTTTATAAAGCTGTGTATGCACGATTTTCTATAATATTCTGTTGATGAACTCAGATTTTTTAATAATAATGATAATTGAATAACTCTTTAGGTGCTATTTAGCAGTGAATATCGCTTCAAGGATACCTGCATATTTAATTATTTAAAAAAAGTAATCCGACATGTTCGTAATTCATATACTTAATTGTATTTTTAATTTATCAAGTGAACAAAGTGCATTCAATTATATTAAAATAGATAAATAAATCTTTACTGAAAAAAATATTTTCAAATGGCGGGTTTACTGCCGTACGTAATGTATGCCAACCAACCACTTGTGACATTGCATTTGAAATAGACATATAAGGTATGAAAAGTAAAAACAAAAAAAAACTAAACGAAATATTTACATTATTTTATTTTTATTTTATAATATTAATATAGATACATACATAAAAAAATAAGTAGTTAGGATATAGGACAAGGAAGGAAACACTGGATTGTCAGTTTGATGGATTATGCCTCGGTTATTTTTGAAAGAAAGAATAGTTGGAGCTAGTCTGATATGATATGAAGTGGAAGGTTATTCCATAATCTAGCCGCGTGTGCAGTGAAATAAGAAGTAAATAATTATGTGAGATGTGAAGGTATCGTTTACAAACGGCGTCCACCCGAACGTAGAGATAATTAATCCATTAGATGCCAAGGGTGTGAAATTAGATTTGAGGTAATCAGGTGAAGCAAGATCATTCAGAACATTGAATATCATACAATATAAACATGATAATCTCAAAACTATGTAGATGTTGAACCAATGTTTAAAATACTTAGTGGTTATCAGTGGCGTATACTTATAGGAAAAAACTCCTGGGGAAGGTAATAGAAATTTTAAAACAGACGTAGTAAAAAAATCAGTAATATCGCCGCAGGCGAATTTTGAAAATGGGTTGAAGTGATGAATCTGGGATCTTTCTATAGCAGATGTCACATATATACGCCATTGGTGGTTATTACCGCATAAATAAATGTAGACACAGACACTGTGGAATAGTAGGTAATTAAGTATGCTAAAATAAAAATGCATGAATGATTTCTTAAATAAAATGATTAAATACGTATGTGTTAATCCCAAATGACAATATTACATTTTATTATTTTATGTGCGAATAAACATCGTTGTGTCATTATTATATACTCGTATCATGTTTAAATTTTTACTTGTGAAAACATTTATGTCACTTACATCATATGTAATACTATGGAGTACTTTACACAACGCTTAAGACTCAATCACTCAATCAAAAGACAGCAAATTATTTCGTATAATAATATTTAAGTATGTTTATGCATTTTTAGCAGGTATTATAAATCACGTAAAAATATCGAGCGTATTACGTATTAAAATAATATGCATTTTCATATATGAGAAAAGCGAGGTACCTAACCCCTAAAAATAGCTGAATTAAAATAATTAAAAATTGCTTCCAAAGTTGTATGTTATGAAAAAGAAATGGGGTATCCCATCTATATCTGACCTATCAAGAGATAGCATTACTTGTGTATGTTTAATTCACATGTCTATGTTTTAAACGCATTTACGTAACTCAACTTCTCATGCATGTGGCTTATGGAACTTTTGCTCTCACCGCCTCATTTAGACTCATAGTTATTAACATTTGACAAGATTTTGTACTCTATGTAAATAAAGGGGGTGTTGGGTAGGTGTCTACTTTAGCAGTCTTAAAACACGGATATTTTCAAATTCAAATGTCTCAAGCAAATGATATACATATAACAATAAATAATTTTAACTAACTTTTGTACCTACTACGGGATTACGCTTGAACGCGCTTATACCGCAAAGTAGATGATTCCCGTGTTTTTTTCAAAGCATAATTATTAGCGAATAATATAATTTAGTATGGGTAATGATTATGGTTTGAGAGATTGCGGACGAAGATTCATCTCATCTTAAATTAGAAGTATTTGAATACATCAATCAACTGTCACAGGTACGCTAATGATTGCCTCACATACAATTCAAAGTCCTTATAACTTTGAATCAGTATATTTTTTTTTACAATTACTAATGATAATTAGGGACTTGTCCGTTGGCAGAGAAAATTATACCTTTCATTCCTCTATAAAATAATTTTCTAATCTTTATTAATATGAAATCAATTTGTGGTAAAAAAATATATGTATCTTAATTATGTCCTTGGGTGAAAATATAATATGTAGTAATGCCTCTAAAATTTGGACTCCTAGTCGTTACTGATATTGAAGGGAATCAGATAAAACAGGAAGTGAAAGAAAAATATCCATTTAATTATTCCTTGAAGTAAATGGCAAATTAAATAAATAGTAAAGTAAATACTTAATTCTAAGTAAATTCTGGAGTCTTTGCTGGTTTATTGGTTGTTGTATATGTACTCACTTACTCTGTTATAACTGTTTTAAGAGTGTGCATACCGACATTTCAAAAATTTCTAAAAACGGGAGACCTTCTATCTCGACAACCGTTACTAAATATGCTTTGGAACAAAATAGGGTAGATGCATTGAACCTTTATCTAGGGAATAACCGTAATAGATTTTTTATATCTTGTATAGATTTCTCAAAAAAAATAATTAAAAACACCTCTGACCTTTTTTCCGATAGACGGAAACTCGTTTCCCGAAAGTCGCGGAGTATTTTTTTTTCTTGTACTGATAATATGCATTAAAATCTAGGGAATAACCGTAAAAGTTTTTTGATAGACGCAAAATTAACCCGAAAAAATGGAAAAAAAACGCTATTTTTACCATTTTATCATGCGATCACTAATGTTTGATTTGTTAAATTAATTAAGTAAGTAATATTTGTTCACAGTTTTTAATATCTATATCTATTTTATTAAGGATTTTTAAAACCTTGAATTTCATACTTCTGTAAGTAGTGGAAGAGTATAATGAAATGTCTATACCGTCTTGTGGTAACTTATACGAGTATTTTTAAATCACAATATGAATAGGAGTAGATACATAATTTGATATGAGGCTAAATACCAAAATACGGACTTCCTTAGAATATGCCTAGGTACTTACTTACTTAATAACATTTAACTGAAAGAAGTATTCAATGTTTAGTAATAAATTACCTATGCGGTTGTAAATAATTATGAAAATTTTAATGTGTTTGTGAGTAGGTGTAGGTTCTACGTAAGGTTATATATTAAGCTTTCATTGGACACACCTTAGGAAGTAATAAATAATTATAACTACATAACACAAATACACAATACATAGATATCTAAGAGCATGCAAAAAAACAGATGTTGGTGCGTAGTAGGCCTACTAATAAATATCTTTTTGTAAGTATGTTCTTTCGTATAGTCCGCAATCAATAGGCAAAAGCATGACACCATACGTCGTGTTTTCCTAAACAGCGGAGTGTGTGTTATTTTCACATTCATTTTAATTATACTTTGCTACACGAAGATAATACTTAATACATTTCTTTACATATATGCATATACATTCCACTTACTAGTATTGGATAATACCGGTCCTGAGAAAGATAAAAATAAACACCAGTTTTCAGTTGGGAATTCCAAACGAGTCCTGGTGAAATTAGGAGACATAATCAACCAACGTTTTTTGAGTTTTTATAAAGATTATCCTAATATTATGTTATGGAGATGGTCGGTAGCCGGGTTTGTAACGCGCTCGACTGTTAATCCAGTGAGTGTGGTTCGATTCCCAATGACGACTTACCCCCCAACACAAGTTATACAAGCTTACTTTGAAGTGTACAAAGATGTACTCGGGTTTATTTCGATAAACTCAGATGCATTTTTTTATTAAAATAAAATATACTTAAATAAATATCCTCATCGCAATGTTTAAATTGGAAATATTACATTGTAACAATTTTATAATTCTATGTATTTCTTAATCATTAGTTTACAAAGGTCTCACCGCAATGTCAAGTTGATCATCATGTTTTCCATTTACTCATAAGACATACAGTAAAATTACTTATACCTATACTATTATTTTTCTCTGATGTGGGCAGGATTTATGGTTTCCCTATACGTGTTTTAGTTGAAGTAACAAAATGGTACAAACTCTGTTTACGTCATGTAATATTATGACAATAGAATTCTATAACTTATTTCATGTTTTTAGATTTATAAAATGTACTAGCTGTATTACCCGTGCTTCGCTACGGAAAAATTGTGTGGATCCCCCCCCCTTCGTGCCCCCTTAGTGTCCCCCTCCTCGTACCCCCTACCACAATAAGAACATTCCCTGGGGCAAGCACAATAATTTTCCAAAGTTTCATCTCAATCGGATGAACGGTTTAGGTGTCTATAAAGGAGAAGGTGAAAAATGTTAGGTATATACCATAGGTACGAACTAAAATATTTATTATTGGGAATCATCACAATCTGTCATCTAAATTGTCTGAATTAATTAATACGTATCATCAAAATTTATATACCTACATTTTTTTCTGAAATTAACAAATTAACAAAATTACGAATATTATTTTACTTAAAAGTTTATATTTTGCAATTTAAATTTCGCGCCGTTGGTGTTCCAACGGGCGGGGTTAATAATATGTATTTCACAATCGATAAAACACACTATGCAATATATTATGTATGTAAAAACAGACTGATGACTGTGTGCCCACCTGTGTACATAAGTATAGACGTATGTAGTACGGTAAAATATAGTATAGTCAGTCCAGCAAAATAACAACTACTACTTAATATTTGCGTTAAATATTCGCAAATGCCTTGCTATATGGAAACCAATACTGTGTGGTAGAAACTTCTGGAAATTGAGAACCTTCTGTGAAATTTTTTTGATGAGGGGATTCAAGGGTTGTGTGGAACATGTGTGGTATGGTATGAAAGGGCGTTAGAAAAGAAATTCAAATCTTCAGAAAGTCATTTTTATGCGTCCTCAGACCATCGGGAGACACAGAGTGATCGAGAGAATCCAGTCACCACATACCACATTGTTTGGTGTCTCATAAAAGAGCTTCACAAGTAGAACTTGGCTAGACGGGCAATGCTGGGCAATACAGTTAGTACGGCTTATGAAAAAAATACAATTAACGAAATTGCAAATATTTTGTTACTCAGAGTCCATGCTTCACTGAGCGCATAACAATACACTTATTTCACCACCTATAAAAACGTGTATATATTCACGTATACAGGAGAGTACTTATATCAACTAACAACTATAAAAGTACCCTTTTCATGCCCTTATCCTCAATTTTTGATTAAACAATGTAAGACGAATTTTTTTCATTTTAAAAGAAGTATGCAACTGTTTAACTACAGCTTTGTAGCTTCAGTGTTTACCGAGATACGTTACTATCAAAGCAAATTTAATCCCACGCCCTAACCCTTAAGGATTGACTCTTTTTCTGGACAGAATATCATATTTTGACCCTTTCTTAGGAATCCATTTTTTGGAAATTCCTATAAAATTATTTTTTACCGTATTAAGAGGCATTTAAAAATCACCCCTTTTCTTTATGTCCTTTTTCATCCCTTTAAATAAAAATTAAAAAAAAACGGCGAAACAGCCTATTACTAATTTTAATAGTAGAATCTATGTGCCAAATTTCAACTTCGTACAATGTCTGGTTTCCGAGATATTCGCATACTCTGAAAAACTTTCAACCCTATTTTTCACCCCCTTAGGGGCGGAATTTCCAAAAATCGCTTCTTAGTGGAAGCTTTTGTATTAAAACCTATCTGCCTTCAAAATTTCACTTCTCTAGGATTAGCCAAGTCGGCTCTGCGTTGATGAGTGAGTATGTCAGTCAGTCATTCAGTCAGTCAGGCACTTTCGTTTATTATTAGAGATTTAGCATGTAGTGATTGCCAAAAACGTAAGTAAAAACTGCTCCTATCTTCTAGCTGGACTTCAGTCTCCCATGAATTTGTATACTTGTTTATGATTATCTTCATATAAGACCCACTGGTTTATGAAACCATTATATTTTTTTCTTTATAATCGATTTACTTTCGCTGTAGGTAGGTACAGTGTTGTTTTTTATTTATTTATTTTGTTGTTTTTTGTATGTTGTTTGACAATTAGTACATATGAGTTCGAAGGCTTTCACGGCCGGAGTCACAATGTTCTTTGCTTTCCGGGCTATATGGCCGTGGTCTAAGGGGTTTCATTATTGTACCCGACGTTTCGCCACACGCTTTGGTGGGCATCTTCAGGGGGAATTCGGTGATGTTATTCCATGTTGTGTGTTTTGTGTGTATTGGTGTTGTTTTGTGTCATCCTGATGCGGTGTGGTAGTGGGCGTAGAGTTCTTGTGTATTGCTGAGTGGTGTGTGTTGTAGGTATGATGTGTAGTGGCTCCGTCGCGGCTGTAGGCGAGCGCGGTTGTGATGACTGTGACGTGCGTTGTGTAGCAGTGCTGTGGTGAACTAGTGGGAGGTGTTCGCTGCGCGGCGTCTCGGCTGAGACTGAACGCGAACGCTGTTGCGTATGTGTATTTATAGTCTGAGTGTGTGTTGTAGCGGGCTGTAGTGGAGGGGGGGGATGTGTGTTGTGTGGCGGCCCGTTCGCGACTGCTCGCGCGCGCGCCTGAGTGTCCGTATTTATAATCGTTGTAGAACTTGAATCGGCTGGGTTGGATGGTGTAAGTATACGTTTTTTGTGTAGCACTTGCGTCCATGTTTTGTTCAGTTTTAGACCTTCTTCTTTCTTATTGAAGTTGTTCGGATGCTTGTAGATTTCTATGGCCTCCATTTGTAGTCTAGCATGATAGTGTTTGTTGGTTGATAAGACTTTTGTGTTTTCAAAGCTCGGCTGGTGGTCTTCTTCACTATAAACATGTTCGGCTATCGCGGATTTTTCAATCTCTCCCCGCCGGCAGTTTCCTTTATGTTCTTTAATCCGTGTGTTGATTGAACGCTTCGTAGTTCCCACGTATACTTTTCCGCAGGAGCATGGTATTGAGTAAACGCCTGGATTACTTAGGGGGTCCCGCTTATCTTTAGCAGATCTCAGTGATTGAAATATTTTCTTTGTTGGGATGTGTATTGGTTTTATTTTGTGTTTTTCAAGCAGTTTTCCGATCCTGTCTGTGACTCCTTTTACAAAAGGGAGGAAAGCCTTTCCTGTGTACTTTGGCGGTTCGGGTGGCTGATCTTGACCTCTTCTTTTGTGTGTTGCTCTTCTGATTTCTTGTGTGGAATAACCGTTACTACGTAAAGCTTGTTCGAGATGTATGGTTTCTTCTTTTAGATGTTCTGGTTGACAAATCCGTTCAGCACGGTCGAACAGAGTCTTTATCACTCCTCGTTTCTGTCTAGGGTGGTGATTCGAATCGCTGTGTAGATAACGGTCTGTGTGGGTTGGTTTTCTGTATACCCGGTGTCCTAGTCTTCCGTTCCCCTGTTTTATAACGAGTACATCAAGAAATGCGATTTTTCCTTCTTTTTCTTTCTCCATTGTAAACTGTATACGTGGATTAATTCCGTTGAGGTGTTGTAGGAATTTTTCCAATTCTTGTTCTCCGTGGCTCCATATGACGAATGTATCATCCACGTAGCGGTACCAACATTTAGGCTTCTTCGGTGCGGTGTCAAGTGCTCGTTTTTCAAATTGTTCCATGTAGTAGTTGGCAACCGCCGGGCTCAGAGGACTACCCATTGCAACTCCATCTAGTTGTTCATAATAGTTGCCATCGTATTGGAAGTAGGTTGTCGTAAGTACGTGGTTGAAGAGATTGGCTATGTCGCCTGGTAGAGTTTCTTTGATGTAGAGTAAAGCGTCGGTTACCGGTACCATCGTGAATAGAGAGACGACGTCGAAGCTGATGAGAATATCCGTGGGGTCACACGTAATGGTTTGTAGTTTTTCTACGAAGTGGGTAGAATCCTTCACGTAGCTGTCCGTCTTCCCGATGTGAGGTTGTAGTAATGAAGTTAGGTATTTGGCGATGGGATATGTCGGGGATCCTATAGCGCTGACTATGGGTCGTAGAGGGACGTCAGACTTATGAATCTTGGGCAGGCCATATAATCTTGGTGGTCGAGCTTCTGAACAGGTTAAGATGTTCTTCTGTACAGTTGGGATCGAGTTAGAAGACTTTATGAGCTTGTTGGTTTTTCTCAAGATTGATGATGTTGGGTCTCGAGTTAGTAGTTTGTATGTGTTGGGGTCCAATAAGTCTTTAATCTTTTGTCTATAAACATCCGTCTTCATAACCACAGTGGCGTTCCCTTTGTCTGCTGCAAGCACCAATATGCTCTTATCTGTGTTTAAAGATTTTAAAGCGATTCTCTCCTTGTAGCTGGTGTTGCTTTTAGGTAGTTGGGCTTTTCGTAGGATTCTTGCAGATTCAGATCGAATTTCTTCAGCAATCCCTTGAGGTACGGTGCGTAAACTAGCTTCCACGTTGGCAATAATATCTTCCACCGGGATCGTTGTTGGAGTAAGTGCGAAATTTCCACCTTTGGCGAGAATGGCTGTTTCATCAGATGACAAGGGGCGATCCGATAGATTGATCACGACGCGATCGGTGTCGAGGTTGCGGGGCTCTGATTCGTTGGTTTTGCGTAGTTTATTGAACTTAGATATTTGTGTGTTCGATGAGGACTCCATTATCTTCATGTATGAGTTGTGTGTAAGATTGTCCACAGTTTTCCAATCTTCTTCTTGCATGGTGTTTTTTAGTGTCAACTGAACGGACAGTAGTTGTGTATCGAGTGCAGCGATGTCCTTCCTTGATTGGTGTATGCGGTCTCGCAGCAAAGCTTGTTCAAAACGATTATAAATACGATGACAATGAGCTGACTGGAAGTTTCTACGGCAACGAAGAAACTTGGGGGTAACCTTCTCGTCTCTGCAACGTAGGAGAAAGGTGAGTGATGATAGACGTCGCGCTTTCTTCTTCCGAAGGTCCTCCAGTCTGCGTGTGTGTTGAAATATCTCCTTCCCGTAGAGGCGTATCCGTAACCAATACACACCGTAACCAATACACATCCCAACAAAGAAAATATTTCAATCACTGAGATCTGCTAAAGATAAGCGGGACCCCCTAAGTAATCCAGGCGTTTACTCAATACCATGCTCCTGCGGAAAAGTATACGTGGGAACTACGAAGCGTTCAATCAACACACGGATTAAAGAACATAAAGGAAACTGCCGGCGGGGAGAGATTGAAAAATCCGCGATAGCCGAACATGTTTATAGTGAAGAAGACCACCAGCCGAGCTTTGAAAACACAAAAGTCTTATCAACCAACAAACACTATCATGCTAGACTACAAATGGAGGCCATAGAAATCTACAAGCATCCGAACAACTTCAATAAGAAAGAAGAAGGTCTAAAACTGAACAAAACATGGACGCAAGTGCTACACAAAAAACGTATACTTACACCATCCAACCCAGCCGATTCAAGTTCTACAACGATTATAAATACGGACACTCAGGCGCGCGCGCGAGCAGTCGCGAACGGGCCGCCACACAACACACATCCCCCCCCTCCACTACAGCCCGCTACAACACACACTCAGACTATAAATACACATACGCAACAGCGTTCGCGTTCAGTCTCAGCCGAGACGCCGCGCAGCGAACACCTCCCACTAGTTCACCACAGCACTGCTACACAACGCACGTCACAGTCATCACAACCGCGCTCGCCTACAGCCGCGACGGAGCCACTACACATCATACCTACAACACACACCACTCAGCAATACACAAGAACTCTACGCCCACTACCACACCGCATCAGGATGACACAAAACAACACCAATACACACAAAACACACAACATGGAATAACATCACCGAATTCCCCCTGAAGATGCCCACCAAAGCGTGTGGCGAAACGTCGGGTACAATAATGAAACCCCTTAGACCACGGCCATATAGCCCGGAAAGCAAAGAACATTAATTAGTACATATCTTTGCTTTCGTCGGCAGCATCACCCGTAAATCGGGTGCAAAGCCGTAATAAGTAAAGAAGAAGAGGGCTTTCTAGATCGCCACATCCAAAAAAAGAATATGAAGAAAAAAAAAATCAGTAAAAAAACTCTGTATAAAAACTCAACAAATTAATGGCGCCTAAATACGTAATCGATGAAAATTAACGCGTACATAAACGTACATAAGAAAAAAGTCATTAATTGTTCAAGTATTTAATTGGAACAATCATAGTATTTATTCACTTTTGATCAAAAATGTATTTCTTTGCTAAAGGAATGTTTTGTCTATAAAATATTTGTGGTAGGGAAGGAGGAAGCATGGGAAGAGGTAGAATGGAAGGGAAAATAAAGGAAGCAAAGAAAGAAGAGTTAAGAGTTGCCTATTACATTAGATGATTTTGCATTGACATTTCCTTTATAATAAGTTAAAATAAAGAACATTGTGAAAAATACTAGTTTATTCATTTTGTGGTTTTCAGTTCATTCAACTTGCATCGTGACTACTACTGAACTTTCATTTTAAGCTTTGATCGACTTCAAGGAAATAACCGAACTATTATAGATGAAGATTCTTTTATGATTATTCAATGATAATTTATTATTCAAGTGTGCCTCAAAATAGTTATTGATTGACTATTAAATTAATTTTAAAAAATACATAATTGACCATCAAAATGTTACCTAATTAATTATATTATGTTCTTAATGTTGTTCACAGTATTTTGCGTACTTGTACATTGCGATGAAATTACTTAAGAAATAATATTTTTACTATAATATACCATGATTTGTTGTTTTCCGGGCTATATGGCCGTGGTCGAAGGGGTTTCAATTTTGCACCCGACGTTTCGCCCCACGCTTTGCTGGGCATCTTCAGGGGGAATTCGGTGATGTTATCCCATGTTGTGTGTGTTCGTGTTGTGTGTATTGGTGTTGTTTTGTATCATCCTGATGCGGTGTGGTAGTGGGCGTAGAGTTCTTGTGGATAGCTGGGTAGTGTGCGGTGTAGGTCGGGTGCAAAAATGAAACCCCTTCGACCACGGCCATACAGCCCTGAAAACAACCAAAACTGTGACTCCGGCCGTGAAAGCCTTCCGACTTATGCTACGGTTATTTAAGAATTCAACTTGTTTTATAATATACAATTTCTGAGGCAAGCATGAAATACATACATGCATGCATGCTAATATTGATTTAAATTAATAGTAATTTGGTAACAGTTAGCTGAGTATACTAAGGTGTCACTAAAGCTAATTTAGATAATTACGAGAATAACAAAACCGTCTAAATATAAGTTTTCGTAAATGAATTGATTTATTCTTATTATATTTATCAAATTGCGTCACAGTAACATTTTAATTAGCTGATTAAATATTATAACAATTCATTGAACGCATTACAATAGTCCCTTTACGACTTTAACTGTTTTCTTAAATGCTTCCTTATATTTTGCTATTCATATCAAGGCTAGCTTAAGTGAGGATTGTATAAGGTGTAGTTATACTATTTCAATGAAGATAATTTTAATTTTAACTAGAGGTTGGTGAAATTAATATAATGGTCGCATTGCGAATACTAATAATAAATCGAATCCGCACGGAGCATGGACCATGTGCTCAAATGCTCCACAGATGGCACATGCGGGATTCTCCTGCCTGTGACTGCGGAGAGCCAGTGCAATTCATCAAGCACATTGTCGAAGACTGTCCTCTGAGAGCATTCCCTGGACCATATGCAGATATCCACAATGCCAAACCCAATGCCCTTGAATGGATTGGAAGTCTGGATGTTGCTCTGTAGGGTACATGTATCTTGTATGTAACAGATAGCATAATTCTCTTAACTTCTGACGTTGCCGCCCAATGGTGGCAGAAGCCATACGAAATAATAATAATGAACAATGCTAATAATGAAAATATGTGTTACGGGAAGAAACTTTTGTAGAGTAAAATGGTCGTACAAAAGAAACATATTGATAGCTAAATTGGCTGAAGGAAGACTATAAATAAATAAAGAACGTATAAATAAATTAACAGAACCATCTCGCCCAAAACACAATGGTTTAAAAAATAATGAGACAAAGTCTTGTATCATCTCAATCTCAATCAACCCGGAACATTAGAAATACGAGTATGTTAAAAAAAACTTTATTTTTTGTGCATATAAAAGTTTAATTAGTTTTCTTTATAACTGTGAGAGACGCTTGTTTGCTAGACAGTTTTAATGGTGATCATCAAATAATCATATAGAAAATATAATTGTCATTTAATACTCGTACTCCTTACTATAATTGCATGAGACATCAAAGGTAAACCTGTTTGTGTGATATCTATTATATATTATTATCATCACATACGCGATTACAAGCCTATTTCCATTGTAATTTTATTAAGTAGTTATTAATTGTTATTAAATGTCTATCAGGTTCTAATACGGATGCAAGGCAATGATAATAGTAATGGATATACTTGTAATGTATTGTACGTTGTTTAGAAATGTGAAATATTACGTTTGCATCTGGTGGTGGGTGTAAAAATTGATTGAATTATTTTTTACCTTAACCTGAATCTTACAGGACGCTTAAGAGCCCTGACATAATATTATTCTAGCCCTATATAGGGAAGAGACATTGTAAGCGTTATCTGTGTACATAATGTAGGTGTATTTTATTTTTATATCTATTTATTTACTTAGTTGCGGCAACCCATCCATATTGGATGATTTGTGCTCATTACTTTTTTTTATTCTTAAATATTTAATCATTAAATTTATTATATTTAGTTCCTAAGTACCCACACCGATATGTCTATGTCTAAAATATTTCCATAAAAAGAAGCACAAAAGCTCAACTTTTGCATTCACACTAGGAATATGTAAGGAGTCGCACTATCTTGGCCTTCATTAAGATTTTTAGAATACTTATCTAGTCATTTTTTATCATTACTTATTATGGAAAGTCAAATGTAATGGAGAAGTTGATTGAAAAGATTGAACATTCGTATTGTTCTTATTTTGTACGAATAATCCCTGCACGCAACAATGCGAGAGAAATCAACGCAGGAGTTTCATTAATTATTTCATTAGGATTCATCCATTAATTTATTTTATCTATTAAAATAAGCGCATCTTTGTATACTTCACAGTAAACTGGAAAAGCTTATGTTGTAAAGTGGAGTACGTCGGCTTTGGGGATCGAACCAGCATCTATCGAATTAACAGTCAAGCACTATACCAACCCGGCGATAAACCACCTCTTGAATTAACTAAAAATGTTTTTATATTAAAAAATAGTTTATAATATCTCTAATTTAAAGATGCTTTTGAGAAAAATAAATAAATAAGAAAAAAATATTGTATAATAATTTTATTTATCGAAAATACGCGCCGTCACCAGATTAAAACGCTAATAAGTACCTACAATTGTTAAATTATAATATCATAAATATAAATATTTTGTATTGAAATGTGGGAAATAGATCAGAATTAAACATATTCATACATAATGTATAATTAAAGAACTACGTTACTACTCGTATTATAGTGTGTTCAATAGTAAAGTTACATATTATGTAGCGCAGGTGTATTGTTCAGTCTCACTTCAGACACTCGCGCGATTGCAGGGCATCTCGGGTGGGGTGACGGGCCTTTACAACAAAAATATTTATTTTCATTTTTTGTAAACAATATATGAAAATTTTAAATAATTAATCACTGCTGTTGAGTTCCAAAAATTTCTTGAATCATCATTTTTGAAAAAAAAAAAACTGAAAATTGTTGAAAGCTCGTGTTAGTTTTGTAACATTCAGTGGTACACCAGTTGATTAAAAGTTGTAAATAAGTGCAAAGAAGGTACATTTTTCACAATATTTTTTATTATTAATAAAAAAAATTAAAGATGCCTGGCGCGGCATTGTGAATTTTCTATTGGCGAGCTTTTAAAAAGCTTAACAACTAATTAAGCTATAATAGTAAGTAATGAATCAAATCATGGAAACTTTACATAGCAAATATTTTAATGCTTTATTAATTTATAAATTCAAGTAAAATATGATTAGTGTTTTTTTTACGTTATATATTTTTGTGAAGAAAATATTTTTAGGGTCATAGAGATACATAGATAAAAAAAATTGTAACAAAGTCAACCGTTTCGCAATTATGATATTCTAAAATAAGAGTTTTCTTTTGGTTTTCATTCATGCCAAAAATATATTTACATGCATACATCATTAAGTTCCTATTTATTTAACTTTAATATTTTTATCATCAAAAGCCCATCATATTATTATTCATATTTATCTGAAATAATACGGAATTTGGGTATGTGTGTACAAACCTAAATACTTTACAGCTCAGTTCACGTAAGCTAAAAGCTTGTGTCGTGAAGTTCGGACACATCGTCAGCAGCGACATTCGAACCCGGGGCCGCCTGAATAGAATATGAATATTCTAATGGTATTTACCATTTTTACCATTACTGGATAAATCTTGTGCCAACATATCTCTCATCTCATTAAATAAATAAAGCAATCAATAAATTTTCCGGTACATTAGTGTGTTTAGTTAAATAATTCCACTGCCTTTTCCCATTCAGATTTATATGCATTATTTTTCTTTAATTATGCTAATATGAATATACTTATCTACAAGTATATAGCACAGCATGAGTATTTTTATTTATTTTTTTCGTTTTCTTTATACGCCAAATGCTTGTTTTTAGAAACAGTTTGAATTTCATCATTGCCTGCAGATTTTATTTTTATTTTAAAGGGATTAACTAAAGAAATACCCGTGAGTCAAACACATACGAGCATATTAGAATGACAAAATTTTCCTGATATCTGCACTACAGTAACCTAACATAACAAACCATGACAATGAGACGGTCTCACATCTTTTACAATTGCCTTATTAGATGACAGACTATCGTCAAGCAGAAGATTATACTAGTAGCTAGGTAGGTTGTACAGCTGATAATAGTGAATCGATAATTAGTGATGTATAATTAAAACGTTGAAAGGTAGGGATTGCATCTGAATAATTATACAGGCAACAATATAGTTACATCTTATAATTCTACATCGTCTCCCTAAATGGAATTGCTTTTTGCATCTATTTCAAAGTGCGATACATATTGCATATCGTCTCCATATTTGCTCCTTCAATACACACAATTCAATATCTTTATCTGAACCATAACAAATTACCAGGCATTGCTATTTAGAAAATTATTCGCGATATGCAGAAACCTCTCGTTATTATACTTACTATTATAGACCTGGAAAAATAATACAAGACGTTCCGCTGAGAATTCAGAAAACAGTTTTTCTTTTCATTTACTTAAACAGTTTTTTAAAAATGACAGATTTCCACTTGATGTTATGTTGATAGACCTGTAAAGCAATCATGTTAACCTTAGTAGTAAGTATTCACTTGGTATAAAAAATCATACACACTTATGCATCAGGTGTCTGTGATTATTCTGAATGGATTTAAGTAATCTACCAAATTTTCTTGCATCTAATGATGCGATGTTAATAAAAAGATGGGTTTACTTTATGCCTGTAGATATACATATGTATAGACTATTTAGTATAGATAGATCTAATACTCACATTACAGCTAGGTAAGTCATTAACCGTGTACCTCTATTCTCATATCAGGTTGCTTTTTTGTAAGCAAATTTAATATAATTTTGTATATAGATGTAGCTACATGTTTTTGTTTACTGATGAACCTCCGCCTAAGACTCATTACTTCATAGGAATTCCCTCACCTTAAAGCACTACAGGTGTGTAGATTAGAGATCATAATAAAGGAACACGCTTTACTACAAAGAGATCAGATACTCGTATAGAAATATGTAGGCAATAAATCTTTCTTCAACTCTCGAAAAACTGTTTCTTTAGCTTCCTCTCTTCTGAAGCAGTCTTTGTTGGAATATAGATATTGGTTGTGTCATATTTTCATATTAGGCACGTTCCATATCTTGACGATCCTGAAGATTATGGGACTTATTATAATATGCATTTCTATATCAGTCAGTTCCATCTAAAATATTTAAGCAAAATTTCAACGGAATTTTCAAAAATGTATTTCTTGCAGATACAGGTATTGATTTGTTTACTTATAAATTACCTGTACATCCGATAGACTGGTCGATTAGTAGATATCTAAACAGGATTTTTTTGTACCGAGTAACTATAAATAGCTTAGGTATATTCCTGACATAAAAATTGATGACTAATTTATTAGTTAGCCTATATATCTATTAATTTTCTAGAACAGTATTTCCCAAACTATGAGTCGCGACTCACCAGTGGGCCGCGAGCGAATATTGAGTGGGCCCTGAAGAATAATTAACAAAATTGGTAACACTTGTATATATATACATATATATTTTTCATTTCAATTAGAACAAATAAGTTCCACTACTTGCCACTACGGAATCTGAGCATTACCAATATTAGCGATTACCCTCTTTAGACTCTAAAAAATTTCGCCTGCGGCGCTAACTTCTTGGTGCGTTTTTTATAAGGTAAAAATTTTGTGGTTGGGGGAGGGCGGCGAAAACTCAGTGAGTGCCTATACCGAGAAAAATTGTAAATCTGGGATCTGGCGCTTGTACACCGTCCCCTCCCCCGTCTTTTCTAAAGAGGTGGGTCGCAAGATTCGAAATTTTTGTTACATGAGTCGGCAACCAGTCAACTTTGGGAACCACTGTTCTAGAAGCAATTTACAGTACTTACGTACCATAAAAATTGTTGATCTAAAAACGAGCTATAATAGATCCACTAGTAGAGTTGTGGATTTCCTGGATGATGTTTTACACTGAATATTATCATAATGTTGTTTGTTTGCTAACATGTTACTCGTAACATAGTTACCTACAGAATTACCATCTTTTTATGTCTACTCGTTTTTCGGGAAAAAGAGTATTTTTCTGATTTGGAAGAATTAACATACAATAGATTAGTTCTATTGTTTTCCGTGTAATCTTGACCTGTTGCAGAAGGGCAGAAATATAGAAATACTAGCCTAATTTAATATTGAGTAGGTTTATATCAATTTGAAGAATATTATAGTTACCGCTATTATTATTTGATTGTGCAATGTGCATTGCCATTTTATTTGTATACATTATGACAAATAATTGACTCTTACTATAATACGTCTTTATAACTAAAAGCCAATGCATTGCCAAACACTAAATAGTGTTACTATTATAACATAATGACATATTAAAAAAAAGTCAATGAAAGCAACTTCGTTTCGTAATTTTTATTATAAGGTAGCGGAGGTCACCTGGACGTGTTTGAAGACCACACGTACCCATTATTTTCATCTAAGGAATGACGTCACAATATCAAATATTAATTTATAATTAATATGCTAGGTTGCGATATATTCGTTGCGATCCTGATAAAATAGTTCAATATATTATTTACCGAATGATTTGATCTCATTCTCTCACCTATATAAATATTTTGTCCAAGCCTGAGGAATGCCCTTCCACTCGATGTTATAAGTGCCAAAAGCCTGGAGGAGTTTAGGAGGTTGCTGCGTATTTACGGGTCGATCACTGATCACTGTGGTCAGCCAATGTCGGGAGTTAGTCAAAACTGATTAGATTTGTGACGATCCTATGTGGTGATTAAGATTTAATCTATCATATTTACAGCTTATGACGGTCCTATACGGTGGTGCTTATAATACGGTCCTAATTTAAGGTGCCTTTGGGGCGATTTAATCGCCAAACGGCACAAATAAGTGGTCCGATTATTATTAAACTAAAAAGAAAAAAAGAAATGGATGTCTCAATACAAATTCCGATTCTGTGAAATTCATCAGGCACTCGGTGGATTGGCATAATGTCTTATAAAATCTAATATAACAAGAGGCTGTTTACTGTGAGCATCTAGACACCTTACTACGAGTATGTAGTATGAGTACTTACTCGTAGAAGGTGTGTAAAAGAAGTGAAGTTCTGACTAAATATAAGTATTTCAACGTTATACTGTATTTTATTATGCGTTGAGTGCAGTTGAAGGATGTTCAGTTCAAGTTTAGCCACTTGTGTCTGGTACTAGGCAAGTGCAAGTACCTACTTATTACTTGCATTAAAATACCTGCTTTGTTGACTCACTACCTACAACAGGTCCACTCATACACATCTTATTGCTAGATAAATGAGATACATAATAATATTATTTAAAGCAGACACTTACTTGCATGTGTGGACAGTGAGAGTTATTTAAATATGCATATGTGAAAAATAAATAAAGTACACGTAAAGCTATAGGGCAAAGGTATCTTACCAGGACCCTAATAGATTGGACGGTAACATTTGTAATTTATTTCGTTTAATAATTTCACAATTATTACTCCAAACGTTTTTTTTCTAAGACATTACAGAAAAATATCAGGTGACAGTAGTGATGGTGGAATGTAAACAGTGCTCTGAGAATAAAGTAATCACTTAAACCAACAGCTGTATCGACTAGTAAGCATCGAAACGTCATCCTGCTACATCCTGAAAGGATGTTTGTACAATTATACGCTGTACAAATGAATATGTTCCTGTACTTATCTGTTCATCGCATTGCATTACATTACTATATATATTCCTATTATATATACATGCAAAATTATATTCCGATTCAGATTATCCTTCTTCTTCCTCTTGTATCAGGTCGGGTCACCTGTTTGTGATGGTGGGCTGTCCTGGGATGAGCAGGTCCAGCTGTCCTTCCATCTCTTGGGTGGCCTTCCGGGTAATCTTCTTCCAGTGGGGTTTTCTGTTTTGACTATCTTTGCAAGTCTGGTGTCATCCATTCGGTCGACATGGTCCCTCCAGAAGCGTCTTCTACTTCTCCCCCACCTTACTATATCCTCGATATTATTATCGACACTACCTCGGCAAATTATTCATTATCACTTGCGTAACAGACAATGTTTCCGATTTTACGTAGATTTTTATGACGACAATGGTAACGTGTCAAATAATTTATAATTCTTAATTTATTGACCTTTCTCGGTAATAAATTCAAGGAATTCCCGGAGTATTGTTTTAAGTTGTAAATTAGTTGTTTTTGTTTATTATTAAAGTTAATATGACGTTTTATACGTAGGCATTTAATAAATATTAATACAACGTAACAACTAAAGTACAATTTATATATGTGTGGAAGGGTTTGTACTAATGTTCAAATAACACAAATTTCCTCTCTATTAGTTATCAACATGACATACAGAAATAAAGAAGTTATTAAGCCACAGCAGCTGCGGAAAGTATTTCTTCACAATACAATACACAAGAAAGCTGAAAAAAATCAAATTTAAAACGATAATAACATCTCTGAAATAACCGCAATGATAATCAAACTAATTGCTCTATAAAATATGACTTTTCCTTATTTTATTTATTTATTTAATCTTTAAATGAACAAGAAATACATATAAACATTAAAAAATGGACATAGTACAGATCATCACTACGACAGTACCATTTGAAACTGTATATTAATATTTACGATATTTTTCTTACGGTAAATACCATATGTATCTTAATAAATAAAATTACCCATATGCATTATATTGTATATAGTATACAAAAAAACATTATTATCACTCACCTAACGAGAGTTCTCGTTCAGGATTTGGGGAAACCCGTGAGACCAAGCGCAATTAAATACTTAGCCGATACCCCGTCAGTGGTCGTTCACATTCGAAAGAAGAAGAAATGTAAGGTTGATTATATGCACCTACTTGTATTTACTGTTTCATGAAATCGTATCGGACAAGTTGTAGACATAATTCATTAATTAAGATGATTCCTTAAGGGTGGTTCACCTTGTTCAGGATACCCAAGAGATTGTTGATTCCGTAGTGCGTGCAACTTCATGTCAGCATGTGTGTGCAATAACCAGTTGTGGAGTTTTATATATTATTACCCTTAGTAATCCTAATTATCCAACCTTCGATATAATCGGTATATAACCTGCTAAGAACGAATAGGTACTTTTAATTCTGCCGTCCTAGGGAAGAACCACGTATAAACCAAAATGTTGGAAGTGAGATAATAGCGCAAAACGTCTTGCGGCCCCCATATAACTCCATACATTTGCATGACATAGATGGCTTCAAAAGTATCTACTGCATGTGGAAACACCCTTTTTGTGACTGAATTAGGCGGAAATACTCATTTCGATGGAAAACTCAAAATACCCAAAGGTGGCGTATACGTGGTTCTTGCTTAGAACGGCAGAATTGACGCTTAGTAAATAAGTATTTAAATAAATAAGAAGGTATGTTATTTCAATTAATTAATTCCCATATCAATGTACCTACAATTGTTTTCCGCGAATGATTAAATTACGCCATTGACGTAATAAGATTATTTACAAAAATATTTTTCCTTATGTCATATCTTTAACAACTTTTATTTTGCTTTCGCTAATTAATTGCTTTTTGTTATTAGGTACGTCGATAAACCCCTTAGTTTTATTTGTACATTAACTACTTATGTATCTTTTATAACCACTTTTTTGTTATTCGATTACAATTTCCTTATTAATACTCGCATCAATAGAATTACAATTAAAGAAATAATTGATGTGAAATATGTACTGCTTATAGTAAAGTAATGGAAATAACAGAAATTAGTCAACCGAATATTCCTAAAATTTGAAGGTTGATTTACTCGTATAATAGTTCAAAAGACCTTAGACAAACTTAACTTTTGCGTGTAAAATATTGTACCTCATTCATAGATGCCATATAATATTTTATAAAGTTATGCAATGGATCACGTCACTTGGAAATTTGACAAATTAAAGTAGTACTTAGATATTCGCAATGCGCAACATACAGTAGAGGCTAGAGATACGTAGGTAATTTACACTTTGGTTTATTTAAATTTTATTATATAAAAATTGATTTAACGTAATTTTATGAAGGGAAACCGCAGGCCAATAATAACAATATATAATTTATTCTGTTTTATTTCATTCACGACATACATTTTTTGACATTGAAGAACTCTTTGAGGTTAGCATTACACGTTTTTTCCAATAATTTCTTTTCTTCATGATTGACGACGCCTAGTTTATAGAAATCGTGATAATTGTGTTGAATAATACTTTGAAGCAATAATTGTTTATAACAATATTGAACATCCGGCGCTGGTGCTGGTCATAAAATATTTAGTTACTCTTTTAACAGTTTATCAATATTGTTACGGCGCTTTCATTGAAGTAGGGAAATAGGACTGAGTCCCGCATGTAAACCATAAAGCCTTCCATCGTAGGATCTTAAAAATCTAAAAAATAATTGCAGCTTTATCGAGTTAAGTTGTTCTTTAATGGACACACGACTCCCAGTCTTTTTTTATTCTGAATACATCTCTTCTAAACGAGTATATCAACCTGCATCTTTAGTCTACATGTTCCAAACAATGTCATCTTTATTCTTATCGTATGGACTGGATGAAACTTGGCTAAAGTTCTTATTGATTGTAGATATTAGAGACTTATAAGATTGCAGATATTAGAGTTCGGAAATATTTCGATGTATCAGTTTTTTTTATACACGTATCTTAAATATTTACACACAAAACCCACAAGATAGTAATGCCAATTCCTATAAATAATTTCTAATAAAAGTTATCGGAATTTTGTTAAGTTCAATTTCATTTTCATTATCACTAAAGATTAGAATGTAACAGTAAATCTGGTTTGTAAAGATTTATTCATATTGTACTTGTAATGTTTATAGTCACTAAACCAGAATATTATTTTGGTGATGCCTAAAAAGTAACGGTTTGAAAGAAACACATAAAATTTTAATAGTTACCTTGATATGCATTTATAATGTACTATTCATAGACAGTTGTAAAAGTACTAGCATGTAGGTAGGTACCTGTTTATTTAAGAGTATCGAAGAGTTATAACTACCATTTGTAACTAAAAAAAGTTCTCCATTTGGTAAGTTTTTGTATTACGAATTTTGACATAGATTAGGTACCTATGTGCATGCGTTGAATTCTATTATTAGATCGTAGGTAATATTATGGTATGAGTTATGTAAAACAACTCACTGATTCGACATATTTGCCTCTAGGATTCAGTAGAGGAGATTTCCTAACACCTCAAGATTCATTCCCACTGAAAACGGTACATATCATGTTTTAATCTCTTACGTGTTTTGATTTCATTTCATTCTTAGAAAAATATTTAATTTTCATCTTGGTAGGCAATATAGTTTACTTGCACGCTGATATTACGCAATGAGTATTATTGTACTTATAGTTAGATTGTATCTAAGTAGGTGACTAATGACTATATATACTATATACCTATTACGAGAGGTATATCCGATACCTCGACATGCACTTGACTGGCATTGATCTTCACAATAAATATTATGTATGTATTCAATGTAGAGGTATGCACGTATAATCTAGGTAATATCTAACACAAACAGGTGTGAGAAGTTTATATTAAATATATTAATACTTAATTATTTAATGATGATGTGTATAAGTGGAAATTCTGTATTGTGTAACAATACATGTGATTCATGAATGACTAAAGATGAACGTGCTTCAAGTTTTTCTGACACTTAGGTGCAGTTTCCTGGCTCTACAATAATTAGACACTTAAACAACACGAGATTACATAATTGAAAAAAAAAATGCTTTGCATTGGTCCCTAAACAATATTTCCCGAAGATTATCATATAAGTAATAGCTGCGACAATTCAAAGCAATTTATTAATATTCAGTGACACTAACACCCTCATCAAGAATACATAAACGAAACGGTTTAAATGATCGAAATTCTAATATTCTAGTTGGTCGTCTCCTGTTAGACAACCCACTTTCGTAATTAATTCATTAGACCTAGTTTTTGATTAACAGGGAATTTATTAATTAAATATAAATAAATATTTATGCAGCCATTTGAATTCTTCGCGTTCGTCAGGAAGAATGTGAGAAATAAACAAATTGTAAATAATAGACGTAATAGAATTATTACATTGCATAAACACGGCAGTTGTTATACTACCTTATTACTGAAGATGCTGAGATTATTGTGGACAGATGATAATATATAGTATTATTAAGCATAACGACATGATCAAAATTGAAACGCAGTGCTAGCAGACGTTGTGTATGTAATATCTATTGCTCATTATTTTTATAGAGTACGTAATACACACAGCATAACAGGTATTACATTCAATGTCAGTCAAGTCGTTGGACATGAAACATAATTATTTCAAGTTCATCTATCATCCAACTATGTGGAATTCATGAAGACATTTCATAACAAACATATATTATAATATAATTGATATTATGAAACACTATATTATAAAATTAACAATAAATTGGTAATTTTATAAAAGGATATTGCACAATGCAAATTCTTTCATAAAAATAATATGACATAGCTGTATTAATGGATTTACATAATAATATTTAACAACACCGTATTTCAAAATTGTGCCATTGTTATTATAATACTATTCCTCTATTTTTGCAATATTTGCCAATTAGCAATAAATTAGATTTGTATACGAAAATGCTTGCAGAAAAGAAAGGATCCGTATTCAAATTTTAAGTAAATGAAGAATATTTTTTATAATTATTTTTATGTGCAGTGATGCGATATGGTAATAATATCGTGTTTAATTGGAACTGAAACCTTGAATACAAAATACTTCATATAATTATATCAATTACTTGCTGGATAGGTGCAGTCCGTGCAATATACTCGTAATTTCTTCATGGGCAGACATATATAATATAAATGCTTCAATTTATGCGTAATTTTCTTGAATGATCGTAAGTAGTACATACGTTTTTTCTTTTTAAAACAACATGCTATTGTTTCTTATTTTCGTATCGTGTCCGGTAACCTTGAAGTTAGCGATCAATACCTCCCTATAAGCAATTTTAAGAGATTCCGGACTTTTATTTGTTTTTGTCAAAAGATCTGTGTCAAATGTAAAATTGACACCTCTTCATTGGGGACATCACAACCTTTGGCTGTCATTTACTCCATTCAGAGTCGCCAACTACCTACATAGATCTATTTATTTATTTATTTATTTTTATTTATTTAACATTGGAATACAAACAGACATCCCATACATATCAAGACAACACAAAAAAAAACGGCTGTAGACCTAATGCGGCCGTAATCCTCCTAATTGTTTTATTGCATCGACCATATAAAAAGGTTATCTTGATCCTATAGACCACATGCGGCCGGTTTGCTTAGGTAAAACTAATAATAATAGTTATAATATTTGTAGTACAGTAGAACACCACTAACTTGGACAGAAAATGTATGGATTACCTATGCCAATTTTATATATTGAAATCTCATATATTATTGACCGTCGGTACTTGGTGGAAGTTATTTATGAGTATTATTTTACTATCGCATAATTTAGTAATAAACTAGTCATAATCTAGTTGTTTTGATTAATTAACAGTTCATCAATAAAGATGTACTTATCTATACATGAAAATCTGAATCATTCCTTATTATTATTTACTTGATGATATGATAGAAATACAACATACAATGTGGGAGACATAGGTTCAACAATATTATAAGTATGCTCTGCCGAACAGATCGGGCCAAGTTGGCAGGTTTTTACTGTATCTGAGGTAAGAAACTACAATTTGTATAGACTGTCTGCCTGCTCTGATCGGCAGGTAAAATCTATAGGATTAGAGACCCTTGAACCAGCCGGCCGCATAAGGTACATGCAATAAAACGATTAGGGGGATTACGGCCGCATAAGGTCTACAGCCAAAAAAACACAAGAAATTTAATTTCATGTGATGCCCTATTTACAAGTATTCACATTATTGTCAGAAAAGTTTTGACTGATTTAATTTCACATTTAACAAAATAACTAATTAAGTATTTATACAATAAAATAAGAAGACACAAAAAACTTAACTACATACAACACATACTTTATCTAAAAGTCAATAATAATAAAAATTATGAAGAATTAGAAAAAAAAAATAACAAAGAATACTTCTGCATTTAGCATTTAGTTTCTTATGGGGCAGTATTTTAAGATAAAACTTTTTTAGTTTAATTTTTAAATCTCTTTTATGTTAAATTGTATTAATGTATATATATATATATATATATATATATATATATATATATACATTAATATATATATTACATAGGTATAATATAACATACAATTTATAATAAAATGATTACATAATAATACCTAATATGCGCGCATGCGACAAATGCCGATATATTAAACTATTATTTGTACTCTATCTTCAACCTTTTGATATTTTTAGCAAATGCATTTAAAATGTGATATCATCCACTATTATCGAACCATTTTATAACTTAATCTACTTATTACTACATAACGCCATACTGATTCTTTATTAACATTATTAAACACCATTTGGGAATATTATTTATATTTTATTGTCTTTTTTTCAGACGGATTACTTAAACAAGAATGGCTAACATAATGGAGTCTTATAGAAATTTTATGGAAACCAAAAGTGGTGAGTTGAAAAAATTGCCTAATTTAACATCAGCTTATAAAAAAATCTAGGTGAATGAGTTTCATATAGAAAATAGATGTGGTACAACGAGAGAGTGTGATGTTGCTAGGTACACGTATGTTATCAATGTTATGCGTAAAGAATTACATAGATATGTATGTGTATAATATAATAATATTTAGATACTATACGTATAGTTACGTTTTATTAATATCAAAGTCATGGTGGACGGAGAACATTGACCTTAATTATAAATACTTTCTTTTCTGGCCCTTTATAACACCTACAGCACCAACATACGTCATCCACATACCTTAGGACTTCTACTCTTTATGCTGTTTATACATTTTTGTTTTTTCGTACATAGCAATTTATCTACCTACCATTTAATTCGTACAGAAGATTATTCCAATAGCGGATAAATAATGAAGAATGATGTAAACTATTGAGAGAAACAGAAACTCCCAATTTATTTTCTAAACAACAATCACAGACAATAATACCATACAATACTAACAAGCGGATACCTCTCTTAGGTAAGATGAATAATTGGAAAACTGTCCAGTCTCATATTAGTCTAGTCAATCACTAGACTGATGCCGGATTTCACCAACTTTATAGCGGAGATAGCGGAATAGCGGAGATAGGAGCCACCTAGTACAAATTTGGGGTTAATAATGATCATTAGTGGTTTCTATCTCTGCTATTCCTCACCTAAAAAGTTGGTCAATTCCAGCATGAGTCTGTTTGCAGCCAGGCCTACGACTTTAAAAAGAATGCCGAATCTCATTGCCGAGTAAACGAAACGTACAGTACATTTTGGGGGGGGGGGGGTTATCTTCATTTTATATTCTTTTGGATCTAATTTATTCACATTAAAAACGGCATAATTTCAACCTACTTTAATATTTCTTTTTCTGTATGTTTGTAGTTTGTATGTTGTAAGCTAAATATTAGTATAGGATTGTATTATTGTGATAAAATTGAAGTGTTTAGATGATGTATTATCAAACCGGCACAGCCGCTAGTACTGTAGAATGTACTTGTACATAGAAGTTAACATTCAGACAAGAGGAAAAGTAAAGAGTTGTTAGTGACACTTTCGATGATAAATAAGTCTTACATCTCGATTGACACACTTTCGATTATTTTAAGATGTTTAATTGTAACTAGTTTATGGAGATATTTATACATCGATCCTACAATTGTTATTAAATAAAGTTGTTTACAATATTTCTACAGAATCACACACTGCCCTCTTCTTGGACACACGCCTTGCTTCTTTCACGTTCACGCAATTTGTCATAAACGCACGTATATTCCTTTTCCTTCATTTTCTAAGGACAATGTAAGAAGCAATATAATATTAAATAATTATTTAATTAGAGAAACGCTCTAAAATAAAAACACGAGAAAAAAATATATTTTCTTTTTAAGATTACATATTACCATCAAAATATTATAATGTTTAATAATTGTGGTATGTTTTAATATAAGCAATTAAACAAATTAGAACAGTGGAGAAATCATTTTACGTATGGGTGTATATTGTATACTCGTATATGTATAATGAAGAAAACGCATAAATATACATGAAATGACGTCTTATAAGTACGCAATTTTTTTTATTTTGTTCTCTACTTTTGACTTTCTTATTTAATTTTATATTTAATCGTAGATTATCTTTTAATTTCTTACTTATTGACGATATAATATTGACTAAACTTGTACAAACTAATTAGGTCGCTGTTTAAACTATATACTTAAATACTCCATGTCCATTATATTTCAATGTATATTCAGTGTCTGTGTTGTACTTATGAAATATAAATAAATAAATAAATAAATAAATGTGTCATGATATACATTATTCAAGGAATTATAAAGATATCTCCAGGAAATATTTATAATTGAAAGTAATAGAGCGATTATCTCTTGCATATAAAATAACAATTAAATATTTCCATAAGGTCATCGAGTTATCAATATTGTTAGATATATACCGGATACCTAAGAAGCATTGACTACACAGGAGTCATGAATATAAATCTATGGTATAATGCACGCATCAATAATATGTTAGGAGTTATTAGAAGTAATTAATATAAATTTATATATATTTAAAATATATATTAATATAAATTAATATATATTTTAGTAATTATTACTAAAATCACTTATTTAATTGACATCGCTGTACCAAATACATTTAATATTCAAACAACCGTCGCAGAAAAAATTCGTAAATATACAGAATTAGCAGGTGAAATAAAAAATATTTGGCATTCTAGGTCGGTATGTATAATCCCATTAGTATTATCAGCTACAGGTATAATACCAAAATCGCTAATAAACAATTTAAAAAAATTAGATTTACCGGAAAATTTATACATAAAATGCAAAAATCGGTCATTATTAATACTTGCAATATTGTAAGACGATTCCTAAATACTGATATTTCAGGCACAATGCTTGTATTTTAGGCCCCGCGCATCTGAGCCTAATCCTGTGATATCCGTGATATCTGGATAGGTGAATTTTTCCCAGTATTAGGCTGATGAGTTTATATGTGAATCATGAATGATAATATGTAGACTCTTCTGGCTGATAATACTGAGAAGTGTGTTGGCAAAGTCATGCCTCCGCGTTTATCAATACTAGTATTACGCTGCTTCTTGCTTGATATAGATTTACGTTGTCACTTCTAAGCTCGAAAACTATAACTTCCTAATAATATTATGATGAATATTGTGGTGCTATGTTCTTGGTTATAATTCATTGTAGGTGCCACATACGAGTACCTATAATGAATCGCATCTTATTTAGTACTATATCCCCCACAGACCTTAATAATTTATTAAATAATGCATACTAGACTAGGTGGTTCTAACAAAGGATACTGAAGCATCTATAAACCACTGACCTTAGTAAAATATAATTCTTAGCAACCATACTTAAAAAAAATGTGGGTATTTTATTTGAAATTTATTAATGAAATTGAATATTATATTGAAATTTATAAGAGTGCACTTTTCGTAGACAAATTTTTCATGTGTATTTGAAAATTTGTGTTTAACTAAATTGTGAATAAGTTAGTGCAAATTCTTCCGGTATTATTGGTTATTTCACGAACCACCCTTTCAAGAGGTCACAATATAATAAACAAATAAATAAAACTTTAATGGAGGAGATAATAAAAAAAATAACAATTTTACACAATTTAAACCATTTGTGTCAAAGTGTAGCCTTATTACCTATACATAAGTAATATTTTGATACCATCCAAAATATTATCTCAATAATTGGCCATCGAATACTAGGAATATATTATATTCCTTTACCTAAGTGAATTTCAATGCAGGCAAATGTATTTCTTCTGTATATAATTACGTTTATAACTATTATAGATACAATCTGTTATGGATTTATGAAAACGAGATCTCAAGCTCAAGTTTTCCATGAAAATATTACATTAGTATTTTATTGTTGTTGACAAGGTCAGATGTTAATGGGTGATTAGATATGATTTTTATGCGTGCAATATTGTGAAATCGTAGATGGATTTTGTAGGTTGTTGTAAATATTACAATGTCATATATGTGTAACATAAAAAAGGATTCCCTTATGAAGAGACAAGTTTTATTATCGCGGATATAAAAAATGTATTTCGTGTGACAAATTTCATGATAGTTTTTTTGACTGGAGACTATGACGCCACCTTGAATTTTGGTATTAATAAATCTAAACTTCAAAAACGCCTCATTCCATCCGGTACGACTGAGATTTTGAGACTTATTTTTCTTACTTATTAAAGTAGATACCATTCTTGTTCTCCAAATCCGAGTTATATAAGCAAAGTAGTTTGCACCAATGGAGTGCCTTACCCAAGAAATTGTACAGAGTATTCAAATTGTCAACATCATCAGTCACATTTCACATGGATATGGTACGACTGAACAATGATACATTATCGACTTAATAACAGTATAGACGTAATCATGCATACAATTATTGTCATACTTGTTTCAATAACTACCTCTGTAATAAATAATAATTATCACGGAAGACAGACTCCTATAGAAATACCTAACATCATATCATATAAGTAAATTTCATTATTATAATCTTTAATTTAGCCGCACTTGTTCTCTACACAATACATATCTACCCACACAATTCTCCTACTGAAATATCGTTCATTCTAACATAGTATGACTTCGAGAGTATATAAGATTAATATACATTTAAAACAACTTTTATTATAACTCAAAATTAATGCAATAAATGCAAAATATTTTTAGGCACATGGGCAAGCACGAAACCTCGATAGAGGTAAATATCCGTCGAATGAATTCTAACGAATGTTTGTTGTTGGTATAATTATTACATTAATTAACAATTTAATATCATCAATGTCTTTAAACACTTGAATACATGTACATTGTATACCTCACTTGCACGTACATTAGGCTGGGCCGTTTTTCTTTTTTGCCGATATTGCTAACGTAATAATCCAAGAGCCGCTGCTTAAATTATGACGTATCTGTTTTTTGATCGAAATGTGGTATAATATAAATGATAGCTTACCAATAGGGTATTACATCGCACTAGGGTTGCCTATCAAAATCTTGCCGCAACTCCCCCTGCCCCCCCCCCCCCCCCCGAAAAGGTCCCCCTTCGCGGTTTTTCACATTTTATAGGAATATGGTAAGAGATAGGAGAAAGTAGTCAATGACAAAAATAATCCTTGCTAAATTCTCTACAAAAAATATAAAGTCAATTTTTTTGTAGGACTAGTAGTTTATCCGTAATGGCCGGTCAAAAAACAGGATATTTTTCGAAAAAAAAAGAAAAAAATATTTTGTTATTACCCATTACCACTAACATTACATAACATCTTAGCATTTTATATTGTTAATGTTTACTCTACAACTAGGTTCGCAATAAAGTGTTATTAAACTTGCAACGGTGGATCCCGTCGCCAATTAAGGTTAGTTTTATTGTCCAAATATTTATCAGATGAACTCAAATCTACACTAGAACCTATAATTCAAAGAAATAAGTATGCCAACCCAGAAAACTTATTACTAGCAATGTTAATCGATCTTCAAATTAAGCGTATAAGAAAATTAGCTGTGCGCTGTATTCTGAAAGCTCGTACCGCTTGGAGAAATAAATATTAGACTCTTTTCAAGTGCCAAATATGAATCTTGAAGCTGGCGCTTACTATTACCTTATAAACTGTCAGAAAAATGTAAATTAACCACCGATAATACAAAAAATGTCTGACGAAGGTCTTCAGGTATTTATTGCACATAATGGCAAGGAATAATTTATTTTTCTGCTTCTTCCTTGTCACAATTAGGCACTTGAAAGATCTGTGAAGCTTGCCATAGATGCCTCAGTAGCTTTATAAGCAAAATCATCAAGAGAAAACTTACAAAAGCTAAGATAGCATCTCGTAGTCTAATGCCACAATTTTAGAGGGAAAAGGTTTCATAATCACAAACCTATGTATACAATTACTTATGTTTTCACAATTATTTATGTTTTTAGGTATATTAGTACATTAAACAAGCTGTTATTTTAGTATTTAAAATATCTACAAGTACATAGTAACATGCCTGTGAGAAAATATCAATTATATGGGATACTTATTTTGTATGGGAAAACTTCAAGGTCAATGCGGAGACAGAAGACGATGGAATTTTTTCATGAAATTTTGTACATAAATATTAGAAGTCATTTGGCAACAAATTTTCACTATTGCGTTCTGATTAAAACAACTTTTTTTCTTCCACACAAAGGTGACCCAACCTAATGAACATCCAAATATTCACGACACTGTGTATGTTATTTTATTTGATTTTGGATGTATATATCACTTGATTTTTGGAATGCCATATTAAAAAACTTTTGCGTTTTATGGACTATGAATCGCATATTCTTAAAGGTTAAACAATAAATAAATTTAAAACATGACATTTAAAACTTTTTTACTAATAGGTATCTATTCATTAAAAACGTAAGATATATGTATTATTATAGGTAGGTGTACTCAAATTCAACTCGTTAGTATCGCTAGGCCCATCCTGCGTCTTCCCCTAGGAAGTTTACATAATGCTTCATTACGTGAATGTACATAGAGCCTTTACCTTTTATGATTCCAACTGCGCGATGCAGATCAAATGCAGTTGTAATACCTATATACTTATTTTATTTTATTTATTGGTCTTAACGAGCACAAACAGTTATTACAGAGTATATGTGTATGTTAACATTAACAGCAAACAAACCAGCAAAGGCTCAAGATTTACCATGTATAGTAAGCTTACAAAAGTTCGAAAAATAACATAATAGAAAATTTAAAAAATAGAATACACTGCACAAACAAACAGCACAAACACACACACAGGAACAAAATATGAAACATAGAAAATTAGGAGATAAGTAGTTTGATACGGCGGAAATACAATATAATAGTCAAATAAATAATGTTAAGTTAAAATTGTTAAGAAGTACAATTAGTCAATCAATAATGGATTTTAAAATTCGTAGTCAAAGAGTTATGTCAGCTTAGATTACAAAAACGATTGTCCATAGATATGGAACAATGGCCTATATACAAAAATAAATAAGTATGTGGTGTTTATTAAAATTATCTTGTATTTCCCCTACTTTATTAGTTTCTTTATTGCTTTTGATATTGTATTTGATATTTTGGATAAATATTATGTTGGTACGATAAGGAGACACATGAGCACTGTCACAACGCATAAGAATCGTGATAAGTGTAAAATATGATGAAATAATCAAATACATATTATAAAACGTTCTTCAAAAACAATATTATTATTTAGCAATAGACATGAATTTTAAAGGATTATGGTGGCTTTAAGTTGTGAAGCACAATTTTTTTTAGAATTGAGATATGAATTTCGCTACTCCACAATATGACAAGCAATAGCAATCGATAGAGTATGTACCAATATCTGATATAATTAGTTAGTAATATGTAAACAATAAAAATTGTAATCGTTGTTCCTCATGCAACAATGTTGTGTGAATTAAAACACACGTGAGAACTATAAAACTCTCATATATAATCTATAAAACATACATTTATCGATATATAATGATCTTTGAATAACCCATTGAAATCTTTCTTTATTTTTATAAATTAGCATATGGCGACGCGACATGTGGATATTATACAGGGTGTTTGATAGATGGATGTATATATTTTCAGGGGTGGTAGTAGAGGTCATTTGGAATCTTTTGAGCCAAACTTAGCTTAGTCCAAAGTCGCACGGTTCTCGAGTTATTCGAGATTTTAACTTTTTATCGAAATACCCCGAATTACTCAAGATTTACCCCAATAGTTTCGTAAGTATAGGTACCTACTCAGTTCTGTAATTATTTTTTGTTTCTTGAATATGTGTTTGGTCTATTAAACTCATTAGTTTCAATCTAAAGAAACAATAATGATAAAAAATATCGAATTAAAGTTTCGATAAATAGTTATTTCAAAAACAAGTCACGACTTTAGGTGAGATTTTCCTTAAGAAGAAAATTGTCTTAAGATTCAGAAATTTGGAAAAAACTTCTCTGATTTATGCTCTTTCAAATGATGAACAAAACATAATAATAAAACATTAGTTTTATAAAGATATGATACAATAACTTCATGAGATCGGTGCTAATTTAAGAGAATTCCCATACAAGTTTGAAAACATGAAATCGAAAGAAATGTATTGTTCAGTATGCAACCTGTTCCTATGGTAAATATGTATGGAAGTTTGCTTAAATTTGTAGTGACCTCATGAAGTTATTGTATCATATCTTTATTAAACTAATGTTTTATTATTATGTTTTGTACATCATTTGAAAGAGCATAAATCAGATAAGTTTTTTACAAATTTCTGAATCTTAAGGCAATTTTCTTCTTAAGGAAAATCTCACCTAAAGTCGTGACTCGTTTTTGAAATAACTATTTATCGAAACTTTAATTCGATATTTTTTATCATTATTGTTTCTTTAGATTGAAACTAATGAGTTTAATAGACCAAACACATATTCAAGAAACAAAAAATAATTACAGAACTGAGTAGGTACCTATACTTACGAAACTATTGGGGTAAATCTTGAGTAATTCGGGGTTTTTCGATAAAAAGTTAAAATCTCGGATAACTCGAGAACCGTGCGACTTTAGACTAAGCTAAGTTTGGCTCAAAAGATCCCAAATGACCTCTACTACCAACCCTGAAAATATATACATTCATCTATCAAACACCCTGTATTTTTTATGTTTTGATTACCTATTAAATACATAAATTGATTGTTATAACTTTTTAGGAATGCAATAATCTTCTTTATATGCAATATAAATATTTCGGATAATGATTTCATTGACAAGATCTATCTATTGTGAATACTTCTTAATGCATATGATATTGTTTTGATTTGAGTTTTATTAAAAAATTTGATGCTTTACCAGAATATTGTATGTAGTAGAATGAAATGAAACACATTTATTTATTTATTTATTTGAAATATCACACGACGCAAGGCCATTAATACATAAAGTTAACAGACATTACAGCATGAAAAATGAAAAACTGAAATAAATACATGAAAAAAAGTATGGTAAAAAACAAACATTCGACAGCACTAATCACACACATACAGACATAATAGAAGATACTTAAAATATATATTCACAATCCTATGGATCGCACACTTCAAAGTAAGCTGAAAACTTGTGTTGTATAGCGCAAAATACTGAGAGGGTTAAGCAGCTATAGGTAGCAGGTACCTACATAATTATTGTCTTGTTAACAAATGTACTAGTTAGTTACTTATTACTTAAGCGAAGTTATTAGATAATTAAAATGAAGGAATTATTAGAAATATATTGCAATAAAATATTGAGAGTGAAATAAAGGTACGAGTATTATACCTACTGATAAATTACATGTTAAAGAGAGCACATGTAAATAACATGTATTATATAATGTGAATTGTTTCTCCAACTAGTAGCGATTCTCCTACTGCAATATATCAGCCCTTGCAATCTCCAAGGAGTCAGAAGAATTATCTTGCTCTTTTTTCATTTGGATTATTTGTTAGCATACTTTCATCTATGTACACCATTATGGACTTTCCTTAAAAGGGGTAACTAGTGACAAGTGTGTATTACTTTATCAATATACTGAATACAGCTCTCCTTTTGCACTCTAAATAGAGACTTCTAGAAGGGGGCTGATCTTATTGCTGAAATAATGAGACGTTATTTTCTCTCTTGTATTTTCAGTTTCCAAGCAATATTGCTTAAAAAGAGTTAGGGAATATTTTATAGAGGTTGCCCCCCCCAACTCCCTCCCCGGTCATCTTTGTTAATTAATTTATTTAAATATAATTTTTCTTTCAGATCCTCGCACAGCGAACTGGTGGATGATGTCCGGACCAGCTCCCTTGGCAACCGTACTCATAACATACCTCTACTTCTCAATATCAGCGGGGCCCAAGTACATGAGAGACAAGAAACCTTATGATTTAAAATATGTTCTCATTGTCTACAATGCCGTACAAGTTATTATGAGTGCATATTTAGTATATGAGGTGAGATATAAAAAAAGGTTAATTATTTATTTATATGCATTTACTTTATTGAAGGGTACCCAATTTGTAATCATGGACGAATTGAGAAGATACTCACTCATGAAAGTTTTTCATATATATATGTTTTACAATGTAACTATAAAACTTTGTAAGAGTACGTGTATTCGTTTTTTTTACAATAAATAAATAAATAAATATATAAAGAACACAATATTGTAAAAAAAAACATCAAGATGATTGTAGGTAGTTGCAGAATTTATGAATAACTTTTGACTATTACTCAAATCCCAGACGGCAATGGCATCAACCGCTCTGCAACAAGCAAATCCCTTCCGATTGTGAACTGATGTCTCTATGATTGTATATAGAAAGATTAAATTTGGCAGTTGGGTACATGCTTGTAATACTAGTAACTCTATAGTTAAATCTCTCACCCATGCTGATGGACAGAAAGTACGCTTGCGGTACTTAAAGTAAATTTTGTACCTAGGCACCTATTTTATTTTAATATATTTAATTAGACGTATGAAAATAGAGCGTTTAACAATTAACAGAGAGTGAAATCTAAATAAGAATTCATTAAAGTAATTTATAATTTATCTGCTGGCTTCTTATTCATCGTGTCGAGAGGAAATTTTATGGAGAGTTCCGATTACTCCGTAGACCGTGAAGACAATATAATCAACATATGGCTTCTTAACCGAAATCTTCACATTTAATTATTTTTTTAAACGGTAATGTATAAACAGAAATCGTGATAATAAAGTACCTGGTATTAGGTACCTACTTAGAAAAAAGTATGTAATTAACGTACCGTTATTGAAAATTATCGACTTCTTATCGTTCCCACGCCTTGATGGGGTCCTCTTTTCAGGATTCCTCTGTTTTCCAATTCACCTTTCTGTAATACCTACATATATTGCACTCTCCACGTGCGGCATACAATTTTCAACAATCTACAATGAAATTTTTGTATCTACTCGTAATAGTTTTTTTATTTATTTCGAGAGACACTGACAGAAAAACGAAATATAAACTAAACAAAAAAATCTGGCACACTCTCCAATTAGGAATGTCTACAGCATATATAGTATATACATATGTTAACTATTTTTATTATAATAATATTACGTTTATAATTTGCAATATTAGTTTTTAATAGAATCTTAATGGCAAAAGAACTGTTGAACTTTGTCTATTTTTTTATAAAACTTTGATACAATTTTAAATTAATCATCGTGACTTTATTTGGTAGCTATCTTATAAAAAACTCAATAATATTATTTTTATTTTGTACTAATGTAATTGCTTTGTATTACGCATTACTCTTTTGTAGGAGTTTCAAATAATTACTTGTCTCCCACACGCCTCATTCCACGGATTTTTTTAATGTTTAATTAATATATTGTTACACATACGATGTATATACCCATATCCGTAAATGTCTATGCAAATTTACAAGTCATAAATAATTCCTAGAATATTGTACTACCATTATTTTTATAACCAAAATAAGCTGAAAATAAATACTTTTCTGCGTATCACACCGAGCACACAGTCGACGCATAATGTTAGAAGAAATATGAAAGAAAATACTTAAAAGAAAGCAATTTTAGAACATAGCATATATGATATCCATGAAAATATTTTGTTAGAATCATATCA
The DNA here is from genome assembly GCA_963576895.1 of Ceraclea dissimilis. Taxonomy (NCBI): domain Eukaryota; kingdom Metazoa; phylum Arthropoda; class Insecta; order Trichoptera; family Leptoceridae; genus Ceraclea; species Ceraclea dissimilis. The sequence continues at coordinate 15,016,633 of OY756359.1, forward strand.
TATAGGGTGGACCATAAGTCTTTGCACTTTTGAAATGGCTCTAAAAATAAAAATACAGTTGGTATTAAAAAAATTATTTATTAATAAGAACAACAGTAGATGGGAAATTCATTCTCTAAACACAATATCATCAAGGTGTCCTCCATCTTGCTGCTGGCCCTCCTCATATCTAACCCCTATTTTTTTTTCAAACTTTTCTATACAAAGCGTAGGTATGTTTCGAAAATTTCAAAACCAGATTTCCTCTCGAATATTTGATTCCAGTTGGAGTATTATCACTAGTTTATTAACGTAGACCCTGTTTTTGAGACAAGTCCATAAAAAATTCGGTAGGGTTGAGTAATGAGTATGGGCTGCAGGGAGGCTATGGAATATCTCCTCTCCGCGAGGTTATTTTGTTCTGGAATTTTTCTCACGCTACTCTAAAGAGATATTCCATGGCTTCTCAGCAGCCCGGATCTAACCCCACCTGGTTTTTTTGTGAGGTTATTTCAAAAGTCAGGTCTACGTGAATAAATCAGCGACAATACTTCAATTAAAATCAAATATTCGTGAAGAAAATGTCAATACCTCAAGGTCTTTGTCGAAAAGTTTTTGAAAATTTTAGAGCCAGATTTGAGCAACGTCAGCGGCAAAATGGTGGACATCTTGGTGGTGTTGTGTTTAGAAAATGAATTTCCCATATATTGTTGTTCTTATTACAAAAAAAAATATAAATACAACCAGTATTTTTATTTCTAGGGCCATTTCAAAAGTGCAAGGATTAACGGTCCACCCTGTACAATAATTCAATACAAAACAGATGAACATAATATTGCATACAGAGAATGGTCACTAAAGCGATGAGCTTATCGCGAAATCGCGATCTCTAGCAGCAAACCATAATATATTTTTCTTTCACAAATTCACCTACTGATTTTTCACTATTACGAAGTGTGTCTACCTAATACATTATATTTTTTCTATTACAGGGTCTGAATGGTGGCTGGTTAACGGAATACAGTTTCAAATGTCAACCGGTCGATTACTCGGAGAGCCCTACTGCAAAACGGGTATGCTACCAAATTAGAATTTAATATTACCAAGATGTATGTTCGTTTTAATGATACCTAATATTAATTTGGGTAAACCTTGGTGGGAGATCTGGAAGACTGTTTTGCATTATGATTATTTACTGTTATAAAAACTAGATCTCATCAGATTGAACTATATTTAAATAATGTGCAAGAATGCAGTGTATTACAATATAAATATAGATATAAATATAGATACTCATGATAAATATCAAAGCATTGAGTACTCTGTCTAGGTAGTACTTAATATATTATGTCGCTGATCTAAGCTAACCAGAGCACTATACAGGAGGTTTCCTTCCGTGTGTAAAATCTTGAGGGGTGATAGAGGATAAAAAATATGAAAAAAAGTTTAATGCATGCATGACCGAAAATCGATAGTTTTTTTTATCTAAATGGCCTTTTGAAAATTTAAGAGTATGAATGTTTTCCATTTACGTTTTTTGAAAATATCCCACAAACTATGGATGCGATTTGGACAAAACAAAAAAATCATTTTAGGTTTTCTACAAAGGCCTTAATTTGTGACTTTTGTCTTTGAATATAGGGAAATTTTCATTGATAACTTTTTTTGTGAATGTAATTGCAGGTGCACATAAATAATTATGTGGGTTAGAAATATTTTCACCCAAAAAGTAAAAAAGTAAATATTTGTTAGTAGAATCTTGTTATTCAGATGACGATTTTTCTTTTGTGTTATTTACAGATGGCGAGTGCTGTATGGTGGTATTTTTTTGCAAAAATAATTGAATTATTGGATACTGTCTTCTTCGTTTTGAGAAAGAAAAACAATCAAATTACCTTCTTGCATTTGTATCATCACACTCTAATGCCAGTCTGTGCATGGATTGGATGCAAATTCTTGCCAGGTGAGTCAAGAAAAAAGCATCATGCTTCATTGTTAGATAAACTAGGTTTTATTGTGCTTATGCGTATAAACTATTATATACTTACATACGATGCATAAATCGAAATTTCAAAGTCGTTACCGCTGGGCGTAGATGATCTCATCTTAAAAGAGTTACTGAACTCCATTAGTCTCCAGTTCAATTCTGCGAGAATTTGGAGTTGAAGACAATTGAAGAGCTTCTTTAAAGAACAGAATACCAGTGACCTATTTTGTTTAAACCTTCCTCAGAGATAGCATTAACTGTCGATAAGTCAGATAAGTGAATATTTTTATGGTTTGTAATTACATATTAATTTTATTATTTCTATACAGGTGGACATGGCACATTACTGGGAGTAATCAATTCATTCATACACATTATTATGTACACTTATTACTTGCTCGCTGGCCTTGGACCTGAAGTACAAAAATACTTGTGGTGGAAGAAATACGTCACCAGGTTGCAACTTGTAAGTAAAAATAATTTAATATATTGCATTTTTAATGTCTACATAATTCAACTAGTAATAGCAATTGACTGTTTTATAGAAAATGAAATAGGTAAATTGAAACTTATTTTAATTTGTTCTCAATTTTTTTTATTGCCAGGTTCAATTCACAATCATCTTAATCCATAATCTACAAGTATTGCCACGTGATTGCAACTACCCTAAGCCTATTGTCGTCCTGCTGACTATCAACGCATTCGTATTCATCTACATGTTTGGATCTTTCTATATTAAAACATACAGAAAATCACAAAAGGCAAAGAGTGTCTACGGAAGTAGTAATGGAGTATCAAATGGTAAAGTCGAGGGTGCCACCAATGGACATATAAAGAGCGAAGTTCTGGAGGACAAAATCACTAATGGCACAATAAACGACATTTTGAATTCATCATTAAATGGTTTAGCGGCGAACGGACACAGTGAAAAGTTAAAATATCAATAACCAATAGTTTATAAATTTGTATATTATAGATTAGTTAGTAAATTAATTGCATATTTGTTTAAGTTATGTAGTTTGTTGCAATGAGGTTGTGATACTCTCATAATTTCAAGACGTGCCTGAATGCATTTTATAAAAATCATTTTATTTCATATAAGTGTACATAATTATTTTTACCTTTAAATAAAAGAAAAGAGTTTTATTATTTTATGTATTATTTTAAGCGTCGTAGATTAATTTTAAAAATGCCTATAAATTTCATTACATGTTGAGACAACGAGATGATAATATTAGTAAATTTATTCCACCTACTGTTCTAGAAAACAAAGAGAAATGTGAGTTTTACCAATTTTACTACTAGCTGTAATGTTTCATAGTAAAAGGCATACATAGGTACAATCTAAGTTGGTAATAACGATTTTGATTATAGTGAGAGAGCATTATCTTCATTGATTTCCTCCTAGTCAGAATGTTAGTTTGTCCTTGTAACAATATAATATCTTCCTAATGTAATATGGCCCACCCTAATACAGTTTAAGCGCGGCCACACACGCACTGATGTTCAGTGACTGAATCGACCGTTTGCAAAAAAGCTCCGACCAAAACCTCTTTCTGAATTTAAAATCGAGGAAACACTGGATTCAGAGTGAGGTTTGATCGGAGCTTTTTTGCTAACGGTCGATTTAGTTAACTTCATTGCTTTCATTCGAGGTAGTCGGTAGCCTGGTTGGTAACGCGCTCGACTGTTAATCCAGTGGGCGTGGGTTCGATCCCCGATGCCTACTTACTCCATTTCACAACACAAGCTTTTCAAGCTTTCTGTGAAGTATACAAAGGTGTATTTGGGTTTATTTCGATAAACCCAGATTCATTAATTAAAAAAAATTGCTTGTGTGACCGCGCTAAATTTTCTACCTTCATAAAGGTACATAATTAATATAATTAACAGCAATATTTTAAAAAAAGTATTCGATAATTATTTCACATGAATGGTGATTGTGAAACATATTTAAAAAAAACTACAAGGCAAAATAATATGATTTCTCAATGTAATATTGGGGAAAATTATCATTACATGTAATAAGATTGTTCAGTCATTTAGTTGCAACCTCCATGCATATTAAAATTGTATAATGTACCTAGATCAGTAATACATGGCTGTATGCAATATAATAATATATATATTGCAGTTATTGCAAATGAAACAGATTTAGACATTTCTGACCTATGAAATATTATTACTGTTGAAACTACTTTTATTTTACGAATTGTAGCTAAGTATGATACATTTCAATAAATAAATATAAAAAATTATAAGGGATAGAAGATAACATAGAAAGAGTGGATATATTGTGTATTTATGACAATCCTTATCAATACATTTCAGTATGATGCAGTCTTACTGAGGATCGCCTTTGATTTCCTCTGAACAATTTTTAAATTATGGCTGACTATTTTCTGAAGTACCTACCTATGTAGGTGTATTGCCTTCAATCTTGTAAACAAAGAAAAGATCGCCAGACGCAAAAATCATCAAGCGTAATATTTTAATAGCAAATCATAGACGAAATAGTTTGGAAACACGTAACTGCTTAATATCATACAACATAAACGTAACCTAATATTTTGACCACGTAATAACTTTGGGTTGAATTAGTCGCAGGGGAAACTCGACGAGAAGGTGAAGAAGAGAAAGGCTCCTATGCTGTGGCCACATAGAGATAAGGAAATTAGTAGAGATGTACCGACTAGTCGGGAAAGCCAACTATGCGGCCAACTATGCGGCCAAATATGCCGACTATTAGGCTGTCCACACACGTCCGGAAGTTCAGTTCAAGCTCCGACCAAAACCTCTCCTTGAATTCAGTGTTACCCTGATTTTGAATTTAAAAAGAGATTTTGGTCGTAGCTTTTTTGCAAACGGTCGATTCTTGGATTTTAGACTTGGACTTTAAATTACTCGTATAATTAAGTATTCTAATCCATAAATGCATCAGTTCCTTATCTATCTATGCAATCACTCAATGTCTGTTTCAAACGGTAAATAAATAACGTGTTTGTTCTTATTCTTAGTAGAGTAAATAATAATTATAAGGAGGTGAGATATAATTAATTGATCGTGGATACAATGAACTATATTCATAACCTCAAAATCTTCTCAGTTGTATTACAAGTTTTTGCAGTATTTTTTTGTCTCAGCAACATAAGCGGAAAAGTAGACTGGTTACATTTATTAATAATTGCTGGGTTTTTATATGAACTTAATATATCGAAATGAATTGATATATTTTGGTCACTTAAGTATCTATTTGAAAAACTTGTCTGACCGAAACACAAGAAGTATCATTTATGACCTTAATAATATTATAATAATATATTTTCGATGAAATTTACACTTGAGTACACAGCGAAATGTTTAGTAGGAAAAAATTCGACAACACTTTGCTGCAAGTTGAATTATACCTACTCTTTGCAAAAACTTTTGAATGAACATTCGCTATAGAAGTGGTACTATTTTTTGCTGCTTAATCACTTGTACATTATTTCAAAATCGACCAATGTTCCAAGGAAAATTTATGCAATCTAAAGAAGAGATATTGAGAAACATGGTCATTCGAGAGGTGTCTGGATGTTGCCAAGAAGGATGGCAGCTCATTAAGTAAAAGGAATCGTTTGACTCCATTCTGCATTTCATAAAGGAAAGGGAGTATGTGGGAAGTAGGTAGGTAGGTATCAAATTAAGACATTCAGGTATATCAAACGCTGTTCTCAGTCATGAAGTAGCTATAGGTAATTCGTGGACTCCACAAAAAAAGCCTATTAGTACCTATTAGATATGTGGTTATGATGAGTGAGCTATAGAAAATAATATTGCAAATTATCTTAATCTTAATTATAAATGTCTGGAATAATAAAATTGATATTTTTTATGGTAAATAACTAATTTAACACGGGGATCTTGGCCTGTGAGAAATTTTGCATATTCTAACATAACTGGTGTTTTATATACAACCACTAGCGGATCCAGGGGGGGGGGCTAGAGGGCTGAAGCCCCCTCCAAAACCATGAGTGACAGTACTTTATATACAAAAAATCTAGGGGTTTCAGCCCCTTAGCCCCCCCCCCCAAAACGTTGAGTGACAGTACTTTTTACCACGTGACGACATTCAGCCCCCCCCCAAAATTAAATCCTGGATCCGCCACTGTATACAACCGATACCACCAATTGTGCATACAATTTTATATATTTTTCCTTTCCTTGCTCGCAGGTAGATAGACAAATATATGTAATTAAATACCTATAATAACTTTGGTCAAACATGATATTCAACGCCATCTGTGGAATAATTGCGATACTTTTATAAATAAGTATCTACCATTACTAACAAAGAAAACACACAGGTAAAAAAGTTTGCTATGATGAGCTTTTCTTTTCGGATTCACTTGTAGTTTTTAGTAGTTTTTATAAGTTTTTAATAACTAATGAAGCTCATATTTTATTGAATAAATAATGTCATAAATCGTTTACTACTATTTTTTCACCTTACTCCGTTCGTCTCCAGAAAGTTAACATATCGAAATTGATTTAAAAATGTATCCAGCAATGAGGCTTACCACCCAATCTGAATGCACAAAAAATGTTTGCAAAAAGAGAGAATGTATTGCACACGTAGCGTTTAGTGATTACCCCATATTTGGGATGTGTAACGTGATGGTGTAGCAGTGTATTATATTTTTTTTAACAGTCTGATTATTAGATGCCATACATTTCAAACTTCACATTTAATTCATAATGGCTTTGAGCTTGCAAGAAAGTTTACATTAAAAAAAAATACATTGTATCAAAAAATCTCTAATTCAGGAGTGCTTACAAAATAAGGTACAAAAAGGTGTAGGTTCTATGCGTATTACTTACTTCGTAAAATGAAATAAAATATTTCAATACAAATGGATATTACGTATTATTTTATGACCTATTTAAATTTTGCATATTTCAAAATGCTTATACCTAATACAGGTAAGTATTAAAATAAATAATGAATTTCGCCATCCACTGATGAAGACATTGTCAAGCTGATATGCATAATTTATTGTAGGCCATCGATTATTTGATTATGATAAAATAATTTTATTCTACAAGTTCATGAGGTCAAGTACACGTGGCAGGTACATATATTTCATGAAACTGCGAGTGTCGTAATATTTGCGATATAGATACAATCTATTGTATAGAATTAACTTCATTTCATTTTATTCATATATTTATTCTTTAAATTAACAAAGTATATGCATATAAAAATTGGACATTAGACAGATTAGATTATTTCAATTCAATTTCAAAATTATTTTTATTTTCCTTCAATATTTACACATACAAATATGGTTCCTAAAAACTATACATTTTTCGAGATACCTCCCCAACACAGACAAGTCTCGTGTGTGGGGAGGAATCCTGCATTTATATATTCGTAGCAAATATCATGCACAGCAAAATATCATATACAACAACATAGTAAATTCATACATAGCAATTAGCATCATACATAGCAACAAAAGTAACATCCCGTAAAACAAATGAGCTTTCAGGAGACTACTGGGTCAAGTGCCTCTATCATGTGTCTCTTAATTTCTTTTTTGAAGGCCACTCTGTCTCTAATATCCCTCATTCCGCCTGGTAGCTTATTAAAATACTTTATACACATATATGTGTAATGTCTCTGGGCGACATCCTTCCTGCAGAGGGGTATCGGTATACAGTTTATGATCCTCAAGATTCTGCTGGATCCAGAAGCCTCCGGGGTTCCAGTCGCTTTGTGTTCTTTATGGGTTATGGTTGACTGTACAATAGAATTCAACCAATTTATGTGCACAATGCAATCTCGTGTTTATAGTATTATCTTCTCGTTAATTAGTGGGGTCAATTCTGTAACAAATCAAATTTGTACCAAATGAAATAAGACGTTGTTTATTTTTAATTATTTCATAGTAAAATAATTTGAAAACATATTTATTTTAGTTCAGAAAGTTATATAATCTTGGACCTCGTAAACTCTTCTACACGAAAACATAGTGGAAAACTATTAAGTAATTCATTGTAGATATAGGTTTAAATAAGTCTGTATTCAGTACCTTGTAGGTACCTAACCAATAACCATATACCTTCAGCCAATCAAAGTACAAGTATTTCAGGAAATATTTATCCCCCATGCTTTTTCCTAAGGTTAAAATTTATTTGAATGTTTTTCTACATACGTCATGGTTATTAATACTATGCTAGATAATTAAACCTATTTATATATGTCGAATAATTAAAAATGTAACATATGTGCCCTACTCTAGCCTTGAAAATAAAGTTCACGGAGACATAACATTGTTCTGCTCGTTTTTTTCTGAATAGCTTTATTCTGTATATACCTAATCTATACTTGGTTGACCATATGCCCGAAATCCTCTTTTCTTTGAGTAAATACTAATTTCATTGAAGTTATTACATTGTGCCTCCTATACAAGATATTATATACATAGTATGTTTAATTTGCGTGGTTAATTTGTCACTAAAAATGTGGAGGTAAGAGAACTTCAGGGAAATCCAAGCGTTGAAAATAAACTTTCCAAACATCGAATCGATTAGTAAAAGAAATTTGTGTTGTTGGCCTATATTCCTTGATATAAATACGAGTAGACGAACTCTGTTGACTGCGTAGAAAAACCTAATAAACATTTTTGAACTTTACCATTAGTTTATCTTCAATATCATCCATTATTTTTTACTAGCAACACTCTTTTTATTCAACGGTCCTACGTATGATATATTATGTACTCGTACTAACTATTATAAAATGATAATATTGTCTGGGTAATAGGTATGTCTGGTCACACTATACGAAATCATTTAAATGTTTTATAGCTGGATGAGGTACATAGGTAATCCATTGTTGTTATATAAAACTATGTAGAAAGTTATTCCGTTTGTTTCAGAATATTTGTAACCAAAAAAGATATCGCAATTCAGTGATCTTGACTAAGTGCAGGCAACATGGACTTACAGAAATTAATCCCAATATATCTTTATATACCTACATAAAAGTAAGGTGGAAAAACCTAATTTTGTTAAATTTTATTTATTATTTGTTTATACAAATAATTTTGTTTAAATGCAACTTTTATAAAAGTTGACGCCGCACATTTGTTTAGGAGTTGATAGTAAGTCATAGTTACCTACTAAAGATTTGGAAAATATTAGAGTCCAGTGTCGAAATGTTGGAAGCCCCTATTGAATTTATCTTACTCACATTCGATCAAGAAGCGTAAGATTCAATAAAACTATTGAAGTGACATTGTGACCCTTGTATATAATACCTACGTGGAAATATTCGGAAAATATGTTTTCATTCTAATGCCAAACTGTCAAACTATGTTCTGAAAGCGATGAGGTAGAATAGTATCGATGTATGTAGGTATGTCAAAGCAGGGAGCTGTGGAGGACCAAAGGGGAGGCCTATGTCCAACAATGGGCCTAAGTGGCTGCAGAAGAAGATAAAGATGTAGGTATGTGTTGAATGGATGGAAGAGTATTCTGCCTGTTGACCGGTGGCCGATGACATCGCTAGATACGAGTATATTATTACGAGGAAAGTGTGCTGAAACTATTATTACAGTAGGAGTTTGATTATCATGTTCTTGCACCATTACCGTATGTTGTTGTAGCAATATAATGAATATTCATATAATTAGATCGAGTATTGTTTCGTGGAGACGGATGTCAACTTTTTATCGACATTTGCCCCAATATACCTACATAATTAGCATGTTGTATGTGGGCGCCCTCTTCGATATTTAATTCAGTTGTTACAATTATGTTCGATTAAATGCCGCTATTACTATTACTGTCGTGATATCTTTATACTAATTCATTAAAAGAAGAAAGAAATATTAAAACTGTGAATTAAAATGGCGGCTATAATTGGTAAACTTCTGAAAGCATATCACACATTATTCACAGAATGGGGAGGTAATTATGATTTTTTTTAAATATAATTTTAATTACCACGTGATTCTATTATTGTGTTAATTGTGACATAGTGTGCTTTAAGTGTATGGTTTCAATTTACGTATTTATTTTACCATAGAAATGAACAATACATTGCATAAAATAATAATAGTGCTTAAAATATGATTCCATTTACTAGGTCGAAGTTATCGTAATTCTTCACAGACACAACACAGTATCTAAAGGAAAATCGTATTAGCACAAGATAATATATAGGGAGACCATATTATTGATTTACCGCAATTAGATAGTTGTGTGTTTTTTTTATTGTACGAGTTAATTTATAAAAATGTCGACTGTTTGAACAGTGAAGTGAATACTTTCGATAAGGTGGAAGGAACAAGAAAATGAATACAGAAAATGTTGTAAATTCATTCTATTATGAGGCATCGAACTTGAATACGTATCTGTAGTGTTTTGTATAATATATATTTTGGGACCTAGTTTTATTGTTACAATATTATTATTTTTGAGATGAAGAAGGCAATCTCTATCTTGAATGATCTTTATAAAGCGTTAGCAATTAGGAAGCTCATTTTATGAAATATGTTAGCGATTCTGTTTTCTTCCTATGAAATCAGAAAAATTATAACAATGTCGGATCGCTTTTGGAGTAGAAAACATGGTATTTTCTAATCATAGTTTGTTACTAAATGAGAAAAGAAGTTTATAGAACCACGTATTTTTTCCACTTTGAGTGATGTTCTACACTGATTTTGTTTCAGATCCACGAGCAGAAGATTACATATTAATGAGTTCTCCCATACCTGGAGTAATTCTTTTAGGATTTTACTTATATTTTGTAAAAAATCTTGGACCAAGATTGATGAAAAATAGACCACCATTTGAGTTGAAGGGTGTAATGATTGCATATAATATAATTCAAATAGCGCTATGTACATACACATCATATATGGTAAGATATCTTACATAGACAAATTAAAATAATTGGGTATTATATGTTCCTACTAACCTAGAAGGAGAAAAAGAAGCAGTAAGGTACATTACCTCTACTTACAATACGCGGTACATTGTCTTCATTTGTCATATATCCATCAGTTTAATTATGTTTGTAAATGATATGATAATATGGTAGGCACATAATTTATATTAAATTAACATAAGTCAACGTTCATAAAACATATCACCTCTGAAATACACGAATGTGACATTTTCATAAAAATGAATATACTACGTACGTTGTTCAAATACGACTTCATTTTTTTGTGCCAAAACAGAAAACGCTAGAGAAGCATACTTTGGTGCACGTACGTAGGGGGATCTTATACATACCTCAGATTTTTTTCCGATCGATAGGAGCTCTTGCAACCTGGAAAACCGCCGATGAGTGAGTGATATTCTATAAAATGTCAAAAATTTGAAGAATTTAACTGCATTAAATTTTCTGTTACGCTTGAAAAAAATAAGTGCAATCTGTCTGAAAATTTTAATGGATCCTTGGAGATGGAGAAATGGTCATTTTACAGATTAAAAATGGTACAAGAACCTTATTCTATGTTGGCAACCCGTAAGTGGAAGTTACAACACATGTTGGTGGGCATTCATAGTGAGGTACCATCGTCAAATTATGACCGAAAGACTCGCAGATGAAGACAGAATTCGCATCGGGTCCAGTCTTTCCATTTTAGTAAAGGAAATTTGTACCGTACGAGGTTCGTTACTATCCTGGGGTGCCTCCAAAAGAACGAAAATATGGTCCCGCGAAGACGAAACTCAAATTTCGCCGAACCAACTGCACACCATCTCATACATAGCTTCCTAGAGCAGCCTCCGAGAGTGGCAGAAGCATCGGAAGAAGTGTGTGGCATCTTTAAAGGACTACTTTAAAGCAAATTAGGGTGAAATTGCTGTAACCACTTACAATTTTTATGGCTTCAAGTCGGATACTTTATGAACAGCGTGGTATACATTTTGTGGCCTCAAAAAAAAGTTAAACGTTTCACAAAACCGCTCACGTCTAATTCAAAAATATTAAAAAATACTTTATATCGAATTATCCACATTATAAATTAATCACAGATTTTTTTCTAAATAATAGGGAAATGCTTCAAAATTAAAAAAAAAACTGCAAACATAACTGAAAATGTGATAGGATGTCTCTTGTTATTGGAATTGAATCGTTAAATTCAGAGTTTATTCGCTCCCCATCCCTTCCAATCCCAGGGATTGTTTGATAGCATAGCTCTGCTTCTCATCTTCCATTCCGGCTGGTCTTCAGCGGGTTCTCTTTATATCGTAGCAGATTTGCCCCATATACTCTCGATGAGAACGCATTCTGCATATCCATGCCTCATTCATCATTACCTCCAGATTATTAGATCCTATAATGAGAACATCATCATTTGTAATGTGGTTTCTTCAGGAAAATCTTAGGGTTTGCGGTCTGCCCCATCTTTACACAACTGTAGAGAAAATTGCTAAATATTTTCTAGTTATGTTACTATTTTCTTAACAAACTATCGTACTTCTCAATGTGTGAAAAAACTATTGATGGGAAAACTTCTTTGAAATTGTTACTATGCAGACCTTTTGAACATAATCTACAATAAGGGTAACACGAATTTATGAGAATATAAGTTTTACCAAAGGTCCTCTTTAAATATTTTTCTGATAATGATTTTAATCAGAGGGTCAAAAATGACGTGGAGTTGGAAGATATAAAACGGCGAAAACAGATAATCAACCTCTTTACAACACGTGTGTCGTACCTTTATAAATAATCTTACAAAATAGTTAAATAATTATATATTATAATTTTATTCAAGTAAAGTTCAACATCACAATAGACATCTATCATTATTTGCATAAGTCATTGAAACGTGCCGCTTCAATAGTAAAGTAAGCGGGTAGAATACATCGTTGTTTCTTTGAATGTAAAGTACATGATGTAATAATGTGAATAAATGTTTGAAACGAATCAAAAGTTTTGAATTATCTCAAACAGATGTCATGCTACATAGTGCAAAATAATCTGAGCAGTATATTATAATATTGTAGTTGATGCATGGCTTTAATATCTTTAACTAGATGGCGTACTATGTATGTTATTGTTCAGTAATTATTCATGATTGAAAGGTATTCTACCAAGGAAAAGCGACAGTGTAGGTCCTTGATATTCTATCTACAATTTGTCTATATACACTCGATTACAAAAATGGAAAGGATTATGGTTTCTAAATTAGCTGGAAGAAAATGTCGCAGTATATTGTTTTGACGATAATGATCTCTGAAGAATAAATGTAAATCGTATTGAATTTACAGTTTTTTTTTTAATTCCAGGCCTATGATTTGGCGTGGGGAGGAACATACAAGTTTATTTGTGAACCAGTAGACTTCACACGTGACCCCAGAGCGGTGGAAATACTTCGTATGACCCATTTTTACTTTATGACGAAAGTTACGGATTTACTCGATACGGTATGACTAAAATATTACCTATAGTTTAAGTACAAAAATCAAAATATGCACCATTCTAATTATTCTAAGAAAGAAAAGCATAATACAGTCTGTTATAGAAGAGGTGTTGATAGATTTTCCGATTTATGTTTAGTGATTTGCATTGATAATTGTGTTATTGTATGTTATATGTGATCCTGTAAGATCTAAGATAATATCATAATACTATTTTAATGAATTGATGCAATGTGACAAAATCACAATACTCCAATGCTTATTCCAAATTTCATAGATAATTATGTGGAAAGCTTATTTTATTATAAAATCAGATAATAGGTCCAATTCTGTAACTTATTTAGTGCGTACTAACTAAAATTAGACTTTTTTTATTTATTTCATATTGATATCTATACTTTGGTTTTTCTTCAAAAAGTTGGACCTATTAGGTATGTGTATCTAGAGGATCATATAATGAATTCAAACATTATTACAATAAATTATAGGTATTTTTTTTTATTTCAGGTTTTCTTTGTATTGCGAAAGAAATACAGTCACATATCATTTTTACATGTCTACCACCACACGGGAATGGTGATGCTAGGTTGGTCGGGTACAAAATTCATGGCAGGTAACTAATTTTTATTCTCTCTATTTTTGTTTTCGTATAAAATCAATATCACGAACGGCAATTATGTCATGTCATCTAGTAATCTAGTTGAGAAATTATTTTACTTTAGTTGGTCTTTTTGACCCTCGCGAAAGAATATAATAATATCTTGAATAATCAACTGGTTAAGGGAGTCCGATCTCGAGTACGGAGTGCTATGCTTAACGAGTTCAACCAGTTGTCAATATAAATCTATAATTATATCACTACTTGGAATTAAATTTCTGTATGATAAAAAAATTAGTCACTAAAGATAATGCTGGGTGAGGTAGTATGGTGGCATACAAATGAAAATGTACGCCAGCGCAGGTAACTCAGCGGAGTTCTATTATTCATTTACCTAATCAGGGAGAGACGATGATCCTATTAGCCAACACGATTTGAGTGTCAGGTATCTGGTCGAAAGAAGCGACGTTCAATCCAATACAGTATCCGACGTTCGATCCCCTATTTCGATGTGGGTACATCGTTCCTATGACAGTGACTTTAAACTTTAGGAACTGCACGGGAAGAGGTGATACATATACGAACTGCTCTTAGCGGTGGGGACTTTTTACCTCCCCGTATTCGCACGAGGAATGGTAGAGGGGAATTTAGTCTATAACACAAATACAAGATTGTTCATTTTTAATACCCAAGTGAGAAGTTATACAATACCGAATTGTTATACTTCTATCTATTATATTTGATTAATTATCACACTTAGTTCTATACTTAGATATAATTAATTAAATTTAGCACATCAATAAATAATTGTAATTATCATTTAGATGACAAATTAATGTCTACAGATAACTAAAGACAAAAAATAACTCTCGTGAGTAGGCAATAGAAGATGAATTGATGTCAAATTTTAGCACCGATAAAATCAAAGATCTACCTGCCGCAAGTGGGTATACTCGTATTATACCTACTTTTAAATTATTATAATTCATATCAATAAAATACAATTCGCATATAACATTAACCAAACCTTTAATTAATATACTTGTATAAACGTATTATGTATTAATACCCATACGTTTAGAATAATTACAAAAATTGTAATACTATCCCAGTAACCTATATCACAAATCATAATTTAATAAAAAAATGTACCTAACAGATAATTGTGGCAGTAGAATCCAGCTCTTTTTGCATTAATTCAACGTCCGTTAGTCCGTAAGTTTTGAATGTGCTTTGTGTTACTTGATTTTTTCCTGGAAGATACATGTAGTCTGATGTAAACCGATGGGAATCAGAATCACATATTATTATCTATTACAAGGTAGAATCTAAATGATTTTGTCGTGAAGTGCAATCCATCGTCAACACCTCTGCGTCCGACCTCTGCGCCCATCTCATTATACATTTACATATGCTTTATTTCGCCTTCTTTGTTATAGGAATAATACATGTGTTATTATATTATTAGATTGAAGGACTCTCACGGGCTTAAGGCCCTCCGCATCCCCGGGAAGCACAGGCGCATATAGCTTCCTTTTTACCCGCACTTCTTGGCAAAATATTTTTAAGCGGTGGGCTCAAGGTTAGCCAGAAGGGAGTCCCCCGACAAACCCCACCCCAAACTTACATCCCTTCAGTGTTCTTGTCCAAGGATGGAAACATTATTATAGTATTATGAATTATTAATGGTGCTTCATTAAAGTTTTATGAAACACCCCTTTTGGCTCAAATTATCAAACTTTCTTAAAAATAGATCCAGCCATGACAGTGCTCGTGAGAAAATCGTCTTGATATGTTAATCATGTCAGTCATATTGTTTACATTGTACGCAACGTACTTATAATGCACTCATCCTTATCATATGACGCCTCGCTTTGGAATGTTATCGAAAGAATAATGACCATTCTAAATACTCGTATATAAATGTAAAGTAAAATAATATTCTCTGCATTTAGTACTACACAAATAGAACAATGTTTACAACATGTTTGTGAGTAATAATTGAGGGGATTTTACGAGAATAATACATTAGTAATAGCCTAAATGCATTTCCTAAATTGCTCTTTAAATATCTAAGTAAATTTTAATGAACATAATTTATTATAGTAATAAAAATGATGTAATCTTATCAATGACCTGGGTTTGCCCAATTTTTATCATTGAACTATTTATATCCTTATTTTTTTCGTTAGGTATCTCATCTTTATTATGTATGCGTTTTTGATACAATTTATTTAACCTTATTTTAGTTTTATTTTACCTTAATTTCATGGCAGAATTCGCAGTTTTAGGATAAATGGATTCTGATTATCTATAAACTAATTTAACATAGATTTTATTTATTTATTTATTTATTGGGGACACACACAGAAAGTTAACAAACATACATAATGACATACACAAAATATATAATTCACGTTAACCTCCCAATTAAGAGTGTCCACAGCATGCATACTACTACATATTCAGTAAAATGAATTTAAAGCTATCTGGATTTTTCTACTTTATACTCGCAGTTACCACGTTATATAAAAGGCAAAGATAGTTTAATAATTATTATTGGTTTCCTCCTAAACTAAATTATCTGGAGCTTGATAATAATCATATTTCTCAATAATCTAATCGTTCAAACAAATATTTGTACATATGTATATCCCATTGTCACACCCAATGCCCTTGAATGGCTTGGAAGCCTGGATGTTGCTCTGTAGGGTGCATGTCTCCTGTACGTAACAGATAGCATTATCTTCTGACGTTGCCGCCCATCGGTGGCAGAGGCCATACGAAATAATAATTGTATAATGTTTTTATGGCAAACGTCCTCAAGGTGCTTCGGCACGTGGATGACGCTATAGAAAAATTCAAATTACATAATAGTATTCTTATTTTAGTAGATTGTTACGAAGGCTGGACAAGATCCACAACATATTATATTCTACTATGCTACATTCAGCTTAAATAAGATAGGCATACATTAATAAATATACCTTTAAGTATTTAGCTTTTCCTTATTTTTACAGACGTAGTTAAACGATTACATATGATAGGCTCCGAAATAAAAAGTCAGATAATATTTACGTCATTAATATACGTCGTTATAAGAGTAGGTATAGTACCTTAGTACCGATTGCGATTGAAGTGTTATGTTCTGTTTTGTAGGTCCTTTATTATATACTTCGATGTATTTATGAGTAGCTTCTTTTGGAACAAAATATGTTCACTGTGATAGGCTTAGATAGAATCATTATGTGTTGGTAAATAGTTGTAGAATTCATTTAAAAACATTAGTACTTAAGACTTGTACAATGTACATGTAGATGCAATTCGTATTTAAGTCTCTTATTTGTAAGAATTAATTGTAACCTTCTTGGATAAGGACACTGAAGTAACGTAATTTGTGGGTGGGGTTTGCCGGGGGGCTCCCTTAAGGCTTACCCTGAGTCCACTTCTTTTCAATTCCATTCAATCTCAATTTCGGTTTATTTCTCAAAATACTTATTATAAATTTAAGTAATTAATGAATACACAATATTAATAAAAAAATACACAAAAGACTCTTAATAAGATTTGCCTAGAAGTGCGGGTAAAAAGGTCGCTATTAATGCGCCTGAGCTACCCGGGGATGCGGAGGGCCTTAAGCCCGCGGGATTTTCCTTCAATGTGATAGTTTTAGGAAAGGGATGAGTTTTTATTATAATTCGCGACGTTTAGAGTAAAATAAAGTAGACATGTATTGGTCACGTAACAAACTCAAGTCAGAGTCGTAAGAGTCAAACCTTACAATATAATGGGTAAGAAGTAATTCAATGTTACTAAGGTACAGGAATTTGCATATTAGGTATATTGTACTCGTAGATACTTGGTTCGATTTCTATATAATTACTGAATAATTGTAGTTTCATTTTTTTTTAATTGGTGCCAACTTTAATGAGTACTCCCTTTTTATGTATACATTTCCGTCATCAATTGTTACCATCGTATGAAGTATTTGTACTTATTTTTCACCTTATTAAGAATCGCACATTTCGTAACGCTCAATGTTCTGTAATAATTATTATTACAGAACATTGCTATACATAGCGTGGTACCAATTATATACTACACGAGCAAAATATTTTTTTATTATTCCTGGTCTGGGCATTTATTGTTTGTTTGTTGTTCATATATCTTGCTTCATACTATGTTACTGTCTCTGACAAAATTCTAACAGAGCCCATTACACTCTTTAGAATTGATATTGTGCGTAATATCTGCTGTATGTTCCATTTAATTATTATTTGTCTAATTATATGTAAAACTGACGAGTCCAAGTGCCCGATATAGGGTTTAAGGACGATTAATAACAATAAACAATGTACATACAACGTAGTAAAAAGCAAATATAGCTTATGTTGTGAAGTGTACAAGATTGATAGTTGTGTATGTATCTGTCCCTACAACTTATTTGGTATTTCATTATAATATTTGTTTACAGGTGGCCACGGCACATTCCTAGGATTCATCAACTCAATAGTTCATGTCATCATGTACTTTCATTATCTCCTAACGCTTCTGAATGAGAATTACAAACAATCACTTTGGTTTAAGAAGCGTATAACACAGTTGCAAATTGTAAGTATTTCAAATGACAAAATTAATTATGGAAATGTTTAACGCCCTATATCCTTATATTTGGCTTCGGCGCCCTGAATTTTACTCAGCCAATACTGAGGAAATCGTCTCGAAACTGAAGACAGTGATGGACTACAGATCGGTTGTTTTAGAATTGCAGGATTTGGAAATTCCTTGAATAAAAAAGTATTCCGAAATCACCCCTAAAATTTACGGGTTCTGAAGATTTTCCGTTCAATTTTTTCAGATGTAAAAGTATATTTTAACCAAAATACTGGTAATTATAATCTTAACAAATCGACTGTTTTAGATTTTTAAATTTCTTCCCAGGTTTCTTTTCACAAGGTATAATTCACATTGTCGCTTAGGTTATTCTTATTGAGCGCTAACATTCTCATACAAAATTTGAAAAAGTTGAAGCAAAAATAGAACGATTGTTCCGCAGTGCATATGCCCCCTTAATCATTTTAATTGATTGAATGAGAAATTAAGACTACTTCAGTGGCATGTGTCGATAACTGACAATGAAATCCGAGAATTGTATCATTGCTAAATCGATCGAACCGCCTGGGTCCCTTGTAATAAGTAGGTTATGTGTATATACTCGTACTTTTGTCGTATTGTTCGATTGCATCTCGGATATTCTTATATTATTATGTTGTGTTGTAATTTATTTGACAATGAAAGTGTAGTGCGCCGATTCGTTGTCATATTATTTCAGTTTATAGGTAGAAAGTTGAATTGCAATAATTTTGATACACGACTCAAATGTAACACAAGTTCACCATTAGAAATCCAAAATAGCCTACTGAAATATTTAGGGCACATATATGATTATATGGATAAAATAATTAATCGGTCCTTTTCAATTATTAGGTATATTCCTGCACAAAACTGATCTAAGTGATGATATCCAAAATCTAAAAGCCAATATATTTTTGTAGTATTATTCTAATTATTTAAGAATGTGGTACGTTGATGAATAAATGATATCGGAAAACTACACTTCTGCTGCTGAATAATTATCCAAGAACTACTATTCTGATTAAATAAATAATTTTATGATTTTATTACTTCTTTACAGCTTCAATTCTTGATACTCGTTCTCCACTTCACTAGTTTGGTCCTGACACCAAATTGCGCTTTCCCACCATGGACGGCAGCTGTCATGGTTCCTCAGAACTTATTTATGCTCATATTATTCCTCGACTTCTACAGAAAAGCGTACATCATAGGTCCGAAGAAAAGAATTGAAAACGATGTCAGAGTTAAAGAAGGTTCGGAAGATAACAGTATTCCTTCAACTAGCAATGGCAAGTGGAATGATGGAAATGTTTTATCACAAACCAGTTGTAAATCAAATGGTAAAAGTAAATTAAAAACATTATAAGTCAAATTATTCTCTGTTTTACATTAACGTGTCTTACAACAAATTAAATGCATATATTAACATCCGACCCACCATGAATGTGATTGAATCATTTTCAAACTATTGTCCCAAATTGGGTTGGAGTTATGTTTAATCACTTACTGCCAAGCTGCAATATTAAAATATTGTATTACAAAAAAAATTACTCATTGTTTCTACATCTATACGTAAGATCAAATTGTAAATTAGATATAGTTGTCCCCTTATCTTACTTTCAAGAAGGAAGGATATATCCTTACTAGTATACTTTTACCCTTACAATAACACTAAATAATTATAAGCGTAGTGTAAGATTGTAATAAAGTCTATAATGTAGGTGAAATAATACGAATATTTTGTATTGTTTGTAATTAGATAAGTACAAAAATTCTATTTATATTGACAAAATGTATTTTATGTAAACTCTCTTAATTGTTTTATATCATTGGAGATTTTAATAAACATTAATCTACAAATGTTCGTTACTGAGATTAGCTCCTGACACACTCGACAACAGGTCTGAGCATGAAATTTATGGATCGTTGAAAATTTTTCACACATATACGAGTATAATTTCTAATATTTATGGTTTTGAGGACGAGTAATAAAGAGGAACTTACCCGGATTAAAATCAATGATATTGGTTTTAATCGGGGTAATAAGTAAAGGGTAATAAGTAGTAAGGGGTTATAAGTAAAGGGTAATAAGTAGTAAGGGGTTATAAGTAAAGGGTAATAGGTAAGGTAAATAAGTAAAGGGTACTAAGTAAATAAGGTAATAAGTAGTAAAAGGGGATTAAGGGGTAATAAGTAGTAAAGTTTGAGGGTAAATGATGAAGATAAAAAGACAACGAAAACCACATACTAGAGTTGCGAATTCGTAGTAAAGCCTTCTAAATTAGTTTTGAGGAGACTGTGGCGTGGAAGGCGTTTCAGTATGAGCAAGTAGAAGGTAATTTCTTAATTTTACATATTTACCATTTCAGTACCTAATATAGGAGAGTTACGAGATTAACATTTTCTACCCAGTGATGTCGAACTCACTTTTTATTAAGGGTAAAAATGAAATACAATGTACATATATAGTTTAAAATCCACGTAATAACATTAATTACACGCGACTTATATAGTGTTCGTGGATTCTCATCATTAGGCGTTTGACTATAAAGTATATAGTAAAAATAACTTTATTGTCAAACATCTGATGATGAGGATGAGAATCTTCGAACACTAGTCACCTATTAAAATCATTACTTGGATTTTAAACTATGTACATAGTCTTTCATTTTTATCTTTAAAAATGGATTTCCACCATGTACCGCCGATGAAAATCTTTTGATTTTCTTTGATCGAAGAAATTTTCTGTATTATATGCACTTAATAACAATACGAATAGTATGGATATTGTGCTCTTTACATCTAATGATATTTTCCTTAAAATTGCATCTTTTGATATAAAATTTAAATGTTGCGAGTAGTAATGAATGATAGGTTCAATGATCTGTGATTATTTGTATTATACCTAATTGCATTTTCAAATAAAAACTTAATGTTAACAATAAAATAATAAGTAAAAGTTTTGGTGGTGTGAGCATTGTGACACACTATTGGAGAGATTATTTTATTGGAATATATTATTTTATTTATTTACAAATGAAAATAGAGGATAAGACAGAGAGGAAGAGAGACCGGGGCTGAGTGTACAATGTACATATAACGATACTATGGTTACGGCGGTTACCCATATTATTACTATTAATTAATAATGTACTGACACTTATATTTGGTCAAAGATTCAATTGATTTTTTTTACAATACAGAAATGAACAAGGTTTTATTTTTAACATTACAAGTATAATCATGGTTTAATGCAGACAACTTCTTCTTCTTCCTTCAGCCATCTATCAACTGTTGGATATATCTAACTATATAACTCTATCCTGGGCTTTACCAATACATCATCTACCCGCAACTGGGATAATATCGTCAGCCCATCTTTTCTGTGGTCGACCTACTCCTCTTTTTTATCCCACTGTCTCCATCTAAGAACTCTGGAGAACGTCTGGAACAGACAACTTATATTTGTATTATTATATACAAGTATGTTTTCCATTTAATAAACATTTTGACACATTTTAATAAACGCGTAGTACAATGATCATGTAAAGAAATGACTACTAGAAATATTGTTTGTAATTAATTAATTATCAGTGTCCACTTCTACTTTCATCTTACGTTTACGGTTGTGAATTTATATTATTAGTGAAAAAAAAGTATAATGAATACAAAACAGATAACATATTATTATTTATAAAAGACGAGTAATGGTTTTTTATAAACCTACTTATCCAATTCATGTAACCAATGTTATGGTGATTATGAATGGTAGGTATTAGCAAATAAGAATGTATATTAATACTATGATATAGGACTATATCTGAATGAGCGAAGAGGGGTGAGAAAGCCCGGCCGCCCGAGACTGACCTGGTCCGATCATGTCGACCAGATCCTCAAGGATGGACGCGTTTTAAGTAAAAGGAATTGGAGAGCGTGTATGACTAACTGCATGAATGTGACGGAAGCTAGGAGTGTGTGTAAGGATAGGGCTGTCTGGCGCTCTGTCCTCTCTACCTACCCTGCAAGGGACGTGGCGTGAGGGTATAGATAGATAGATAGAGATAGATTAATACTATGATCATTATCGTATTCACATCTCAATGTATTTGATTGGCTGGTATTAGATATATACACGAATTTTTATTGATTATTTTTGGCTCGTAGTTTTCATTGATTTATTACCTTAAATGTACGTAGTACTAGTACCTATAAATAGTTAAACAATTTTCACAAATGTTGACACAGAAGAGTGTAACAGATTTTTCAAATTCTTTTATAATACGTACAAGCATCTAACATGTGTCAATTCAGCAACCGAGTCTAATTTGATAGTTTTTTTTTTATTGATTTGCATTGGTCTGGTGTAGATGTTTATTGGCATATATTTTCAGTTTGCCGCGAATTTATGCAAGTTCTCTATTTTTGGAATTTGGACCTTTACGTGTTTTTGACGAATAAATGTTTTTATGAAGTCATTTGAAGTCTGATTGGAACTGTTGCTGGCAACAGTGCCATGTCTACTGAAATTTTATAATGTGTTTTCAATATGGTTCCCAAAAAGCTACACGTAGTGCCATCATCGAAAACCATTCCTTTCTTGACAGACTGTATAATTACGGTATATTGGTTGTGTGGGAAGAAAGAATCTGACATATGAATGATGATGCTTGGAATTTTATTGCATGAAACCGAGGAAACTATAGTGTTAAACTTGATATGGTTTCTAATGTTTTTGAGGCTCAGCAATAATAATGAATGTTGGGAGAAAACATATACTTTAATTTTTTGAAGATAGAGGTCCATTTACCATATAAGGTTGGCGTTGAAATAATTTGGCAGCAAAGACCTGCATCTCTTTTTCCACTTCGTTCGGTCTCCAGCGGTGTTCTTCAAATCTCGGAGGATGGAGGTGCAGTTCAACTTGCTAACAGATTTGCTGTATATACTCTGCCCTGGCCAATTCATCTCAAAAGTCTCCTTCATGATGTATTGGAGATACTGTGGTAATGTACAAATGCGGTAAGTATAGTTACAGAAATCTTCCCGATCAATCAAATTATAGGTATAAAAAAATCTAACTAGGATATAAAATGTACAGTTTTGTTTGGTCGTAAAACAACATGGATGTACAGGTTGGTACATAATAATAATAAACTTAATCAATTTTCACTTTCTTTTTCGGTATTAGTGTATGAAGACGAATATTAGGTATGTTACTTATTTTGATTGCCACATTTGAGAACCGGATTACTTCTGTATAGAATAAGCACTGGATGCAACCTAGACCTTCAATAGTTCGATGAACTTCATAACAATATTTGGATACAGGTACTTGTTCTAATCGGTGCAGCAACCAAATTACATCTACACGAGTACTTGCCTATTTGTAATCTCAGTAGGCACCATTATATTATTAGAATTAGATTCACATTATCATGCATTGAGAGTTTGTGGGTACTTCTTCACTGTGTATTGATAAATATGTGTCCTCCGTGTCCATGTATTGATAAATTATTTATATATACCTACTCAGACTGCATAATAACAGAATCTAATCAGTGTGAAGATAATTAATCATTAAACGTCATAATGACATATATTATAATAGATATTAGGTATGTACAAAATAATATTTTACTATATGTACTTCCTGTCTTTATATGCATCCAGGAAATCTCAACGTCTATGTCATTATGATATATATAAAATAGTTAAAGACGCCCACATAAGATGGCCGGTACCTAAAAATCTGTTCAAATGTTTGGTAAGAGTTCTGTGGATTCGCGTGCAACCTGTACAACAAGACAATTCCAGGTTATAGCTTTCAAAAGTGCAAGTACGAGCGTAGTTTATGCCTTCCTAGATATTTTAACCGTTATTTACATTAAGAGTATGTATACCGACATTTCAAAAAAATATAAAAACGGGAGATCTTATATCTTGACAACCTTACTAAATATGCTTTGGAACAAAATAGGGTGGATGCATTGAACATTTATCTTGGGAATAACTGTAAAAGATTTTTTATATCTTGTATAGATTTCTCAACAAAACTTGTCAAAAACACCTCTGATCTTTTTTCCGAAAACCGGAAACTCGTTTCCCGAAAGTTGAGGAGTAAAATTTTTTTTCTGATAATTTGCATTAAAATTTAGGGAATAACCGTAAAAGTTTTTTGATAGACGCAAAATTATGTAATATAATAATATCTACTCTGTGAATTTCATTGGGCTATCTCTACGGGATCATACCTAAAAACTGTTCCAAAGCAAGAAGGGCGGTAACTCACGAAAACAAATTTTAATGAATCTCTATACAAAATGTATGAGGAGAAAAATTCCCAAAAAATTTCATAAATTTATACCTAATATTTTCATACTCGCATTAGATTTCGACTACCAGATTAAAAAATCGAGTTTGAAAATAGTAGGTATAAATTTATGAATTTTTTTTGGGTAATTTTTTCCTCATACATTTTGTATAGAGATTCATTAAAATTTGTTTTCGTGAGTTACCGCCCTTCTTGCTTTGGAACAGTTTTTCGGTATGATCCCGTAAAGATAGCCCAATTAAATTCACAGAGTACATAGTTTATAAAATTGAAAAGTTTTTACAGTTGTATATAACATATAAGACATATAACTTCTTGTTACAATATAACAATATTAGTGACATCAAAAACACTATGCGCACAAAAATAATAAATTGATGTAGATACCTACCCACAAATAATGTGAAGTTCGAACATAATAAAATATTAACATTAGCTTTGATCGATCCATAGGCATTGCCAGCCTCGGTGTTAGGCGGGGGGGGGGGCATACGAATTTTGAAAATAGACATAGCATAAAAAAGGCGTAAACAGCGCCGCAGGCGAGTGAGACATAGTGGATGATGTCGAGATATGGTTTGTTTATTTGAAAATGTGTATAATACTTTGCACAATGACATGTATTAAAAATGTTTTATATAACAAAAGTATTTAAAAATAGCGCCGCAGTCAATTTTTTTATGAAACTGATGGCTTTTCATACTAATATTAGAAAATTTATGATATGATGTAAAAACGTTTGGTAGTAATGTGATTCTTTGTGAGGTTTTATCATTTAGTATAAAAAATATATACCTATTCAAATCATTAAAGGAGGGTTGCCCCCTTGCCCCCCCTTGGAGACGCCCTTGGATCGATCTACATATGAATATTAAATAGGAAAGCTATAATGAAGAAGAATAATTTGAATTCTTGCTGTTTTTTCAGGATCAATGATCTGGATACGTGACTTGTGTGGTATATAAATCTTCAACTTCTGCGTCAAACAGACTTTAAACTTTAGCAACGACTTTTTACTAGGAGAGCTCAGGGTTCACTAGAAGACTTTGCATCGGATATATTATTACCCAATAAAAAATATAATTGTTACTTAAATTATATGTGACTGATGAGTCTTTTACCTAGTGTGATGGGAACACCCTACTAGCTAAAAATAAAAGAATACTAAACTAAACTTTTGGTGTTCAACATTACCTCCTAACTAACTGCTACCTAAATTCAAAAACTAAACCCTATTTTCTAGTTCTAAAAGCTACTTTCCCTAAGTTCATTTCTGCTTTCACTCTATCACACATTCTAATCTCACCTTTCATTCCAAACTTTCATTCAGACACTGAATTTGCGTAAAACGAATCGCCGCTTGTCCGCCGTTATCCTGTTTTCGTAATTCGTAGCGAAGTCTTTCTTTGTTCTACAATATTCGTTGTAAATTGGCCTTTACGTGATCAGTCTAATGGTTAGATTTTCTTTAAT
The DNA here is from genome assembly GCA_963576895.1 of Ceraclea dissimilis. Taxonomy (NCBI): domain Eukaryota; kingdom Metazoa; phylum Arthropoda; class Insecta; order Trichoptera; family Leptoceridae; genus Ceraclea; species Ceraclea dissimilis. The sequence continues at coordinate 15,043,063 of OY756359.1, forward strand.
TTGGACCCACATTGTGTTTTTCCGCTGAAATAAAATATTCACCTCAATTTGGTGCATCTACTTATTATATAATACGAAACATCGACTCAATAAGTACCCCCAGCGTGTCACTGAGCTATTAGGTACTTGTAGCTCAATACGGGGTACGTGTTACACTCATCTCCTACACATAACATTCAGGGGCGTATTCAGTAGATAAAAGTTACATTATAAAATTCATGAAGACACTCCTGAAAAACAACATGGTTTTGTATTCGTTCGTGATTGTTAGTAATAATAAATAAGTTCACTTACCCTTTCCATTCTGAAATGTCACAAAGAAAACACATTGGAAACAAAATAGTCTTTCAATTATAAACATGTATGTATCACGAACGAAATGAAATAGTAAGCTGTGGAAAAGATTAATTAAGATGTTATTTGTCTTTTGTACTACAATGTTAATAAAAGACAAAATTAAGGTGGATTGAGTTTATAATCGTAAATTATTAGATACTTTTTACATTCGAGAATAGAATTTAAACAAATGGACATTGTCAAAATTGTTTGTCATGCGGTTAGTTCAAAATTAGATTTGGCATGCTACAAGAGCCCCATCCCGCCCTTGAAATCTCGGCCAACCTATTACGAATGCCAAGTCTTTGGGTTATCGCGAAGGTGCAAATTAAATAACATTCCAAAATGGCAAGCAACTACTGTATAATAAAATATAGGGGTGACCTCGCCTTATAAGAACCCTCACCACAAGGATTTTTAACTCAAGACATTTGAGGTTTTTTCGTGGAATGGACTTGCCGGCTTGCGCAAGTACACCTTTCCAGGTGTCATAGGTAAAGGACTAGATAATTAGTAATTTATATTTCGTTAGTTCCATCCAAAAGACTCAGTACAGACGCCCTTCGGATTCGGGAATGGATTTGGGTATATACGTCTCTATTGGGAGGGAAATAATAATAAAAGCATGCTTTATAAGGGCAAGGATAAAGTCAGGTATGTTAATATATAAATTTGTATAATGCAGTGCTATAATCATATGAATAAATATTATAAGATGATGACACTATCCACTCTTGTAAATTGATGAGTAAATCTTCGCATTGGCTGAAGATTCACAACAAAGAAATGGTAAATATAATTTGTCTCAATCCGCCTTAACCTAGTAGTAGTGTTAATACAAGTTATTAAAGTTAAAATAATAAAATAAAATAAAATTTCTCATCCTTAATCCGGTCCTGTTCTCGTTGCACTGAAGCTAAATCTAATATTAATATAATTAGGTCGGTTACTGCTTCCACAATATTCTAAATAAGAATATTTCACTCCAAAGCTAAATTAAACTATTTGAAAGGTGAAAGAAAATAATTAATTTCATAAATAAAACACACGTTAGTATTAAAACAAAGCCCCTTTCAAAATAATGCCATATCTTATCAACGAATAAACCGCCCGAATCGCTGATAGGATATTCCCTGTCCCGAGAAATCTCTTCCAAGCCATCACATCTCGATTCTGGATACCTGAATCCTGATAAAAAAAATATCAACAAAAACATACATCACCCATTTCACACACACACACACACACATCTTATCCTCAATACCTGAAATAATGAATAAAAGGAATGTCTATGATTTCATCTCTTCTTCAGTAGATTCTGAAAGAAATATGTTAAGTGGGAATCATCTCTCTATAAAGGGAACAAGTATACCTAACCTTTGCCCTATAATATATAGCTACTTACTACTTATAATATTGTTATTGATTCGAACCCCATCACACTAGGTACTTAAATTTATAAAAAAATAAGGAGAATTTAATTTGGGTTTTATTTCAAAAACCTTGCACTGTACCTAATTAATTAAATTAACATTGAATTCTATTCTATACCCTCACGCCACCTCCCTTGCGGGGTAGGCAGAGAGAACGGATCGCCAGACTTTCCTATGCCGACACACACTTCGGGCTTCCGTCACATTCATGCAATTCCTCATACATACTCTCCGGTTACTTTTACTCAAAACACGTCCGTCCTTGAGTCCGTCTTGAGTATCTATTCTATTGAATACAGCTATATATATATTACTATTTTAAGAATTAATTTTGCTAAGTGGATGTGTAAACTATGGTCCATTTCGGTAATCAACTAATCACCCAATGAACCGCCTGTATTTCGCAGTTTTTCGCAAGTGGTCTCTCTGGTGATGGTGCATAAAACCTCCTGACATGGCAGTTGTGGATCGTGGATAGTATGTAGAATATAGAAGGAGACGTACCTACCAGTGGCGTATATAGGATTTCATTTCGGGGGGGGCCGATTTAAGATTTGACTTTGGGGGGGTGGAGGCAACAAAAATTTGAAGATAGACGTACAGTATAAAAATTGTAATAGCGCCGCAGGCAAATTTTTTTCGTGAATGTAAGTGAAAAAGGTCGTGTTTTAGGTTGGTATCAATATTGTGAGCAAAAAATACAAAGAAAAATAGCGCCGCAGGCGAAATTTTTTTGAGTAATGTAAACTAGAGCAACTTTCACGTTTAAAAATAACGTTTTTTAAAGAATTGTCTAACATTTCGGGGGCGCGCCACTGGTACCTACAGTAGATATCAATGTATCCTTAATTAATTTTGAATTTCTATAGTTTACTCCGTCAGATGCAATTCAATGAGGTCTGATATGTTCGCAGTATCTAAATAAAATCATAAAATAAAGGACAACTGTTTATAATCAATTATTGATGATGCTATTAAAATCAGTGATGATCAGGGCCGTCTTTAACCTACTGAGGGCCCTGGGCACTTTACTCTGATGGGGCCCCTATGCAGGGCCGGATTACAAAAACTAAAAAACTGTTGACCTCGGGCAAGAAAAATTGTCGACGGGGGGGGGGGGGGGTGAAATATGACATTGTGTCAATACAAAATGTGAATAGCGCCGCAGGCGACTTTTTTTAGAAAACGTGTGAAATAATGAACCTGCTTGTCTGTCTATAGCAGCAGGCCGGACAAACATTTTGGATGAAGGGGCTTTGAAATTATAAATGAGCGATGGGCGGCAAGTAAAATAAAATTTTAGATTATACAACAGGGTTGGAATAATGCGCCGCAGGCGAAATTTTTTCAGAAAAATGGACAAAGCTATATGAAACACACAGTAAATTATGTAAAAAAATCTGTGAAGTGATAATACAAACGCAACATTGGATTTTTTTTTACCGAGCTGATAAGTAATATCATCAGTTCGTGATCTAGACAGGAATTAGGGGCCCCGTGGATCGTAATGAAAGACAGGCATTGTTTCTTGGGGCCCCTGTTCATAAGAATACCAAAAAATCTGATGAGTAATATCATCAATTCGTGATTTAGCAGGAATTAGGGGGCCCCGCGGTAGGTATATCGTAATGAGGAAGACAGGCATCGTTTGTTGGGGCCCCTGTTCATTAGAATACCAAAAAGTCTGATTAGAATTATAATTTATACTCAGTAATAATTGTTAGATTTTCGTAAAATACAATATACTAGCTTGGGGACCCCTTGGATCGCGGGGCCCTGGGCAAGTGCCCACCGTGGCTAATGGGAGAGACGGCCCTGGTGATGATTGAGTTGTAAAGACATTAGGTGTACAAAGTTGAGAATGCAAGTGAATAGATTCAAGACAAGGTTTTCAGAGGAATATTAAAAGGGCACGGCGGTATATTAAAAATATACAGGAAGGTATGTTAAATGTATCGGCTATATAATAATTCATTAATGTCTAATAAAGATACAAAGGATCAAACAATCAGATATTTTTACATTTGTTAATATGACAGCATTTTGCTTTGTAGAATAAGTAAAGAATTGTAAGTAGTAAATAGTATTTTTATGTATAGCGTCCTTGAGGTGCTAAGGCACGTAATGACGCTATAAAAGTACTCCGTATGTGCTGATGAAGTTCTATGGGTAAGACGACCGCACATTTGAAATATTTAAAGTCTTTTTTCCGTAAGTTTTCTGGACCGCTAAGTATTGACGGAGTTATCAATTAAATAATAAATTTGTACATAAATTACAAGTATAATGTTATAAATGGTCCATAAATTATTGTATACGCGTCATGACGATCAAAGTCTAAAAACAAAACATTTTTACATATAAAAAGTGCAAAATTACCTAACATAATCGATAGGTACATTACAACGCACGTCATGCGACAACACACCGTATGTTCATAACATAATAATTACAAATGTTTTATGTGCATATTTATGTTTAAAAAATCAAATCTCTTCATAATAGTATGCATATCTGTTTTTTTTTTTTTTACGAAAATTGCATACCAACTGCTTCCCTAATGTTGCTGAACACCAAAATACTCATATATAAGAAAGTTTATAAAATTTACCACGTTACAGTCATCATTTTTTTTCTACATGCCGCATTTTATGATTGCTCTAATTACTAATGGAATGAGTACTATTTTTTTACTGTCAATCGACCACCCACTCGTGTGCGAGTGATTCAGTATTTAGCAATAGTAATTCTTGAATATTCTCTGTTCAATAGCTGTCATAAGTCATTTCATAATGTGGAGAGTTCTAAATATGATCGGTTTATATAACCCCTAACAGGAGTAGGCATAGAGGACAATACACTTCTCCCTTCCGTCAACATTTTCAACACGATGAGTACATGGTTGGCGCATGAGGCGGCAGTCTCTCAAGCGGGAGGTGTCAGGTTCAAACTCCGGCGCTGGCGATGTATTCCACACTTTGCGATACACGCTTTTAGCCTAGTGCAAGGTGTGCAGAGAAGTATTTGGGATTGTGTTTGCAAGCCCAGGTCATTTAAAAAAATCTCGTTTTTAAATCCGGTCTGCGAGTGTATTTTTGTTAAACGTATTCTTTAGGATATAGTAAGGTGGGGGAGAAGTAGTAGACGCTTCTGGAGGGACCATGTCGACCGAATGGATGACACCAGACTGGCAAAGATAGTAAAAACGAAAAACCCCACCGGTAGAAGATTACCCGGAAGGCCACCCAAGAGATGGAAGGACAGCTGGACCTCCTCATCCCAGGACGGCCCGCCGTCACAAACAGGTCACCCGACCTAATACAAGAGGCAGAAAAAGAAGTATTCTTTAGATCGATGATCTCATTTATTTCGTTTAAGTTAGGAGATTCATATGTACGTATGCCAGCCTAATATACATAATAATAACGTGATAACGAACGATACACGTTTTTATTGACGATGATATATACTAATAAAAGCAATTTTGTGGTAATTATCACCTATATTAAAAATATTGTTGAATATGTTAACCTCAAAGTTACAGGAAATAATACTTGAAGATTCTGACACAATATTTTATTGTGATTTGCCTAGGTACAATAAATGCATCATATTCTATATAATTCTTAATATAATTGGATAAAAATGACTTAATTCGACGTAGAACCTCTCAAGCAGAATAATGTAAATGAAAAATTAACAACTGTCACGATATCCACGTGTTTAAAGAGTAGGGGTATCGTCTTTTTTTAAAGAGAATTTTCACACCTTGGATCTTAACAACCTTACTAAATATGCTTTGGGAAAAAATATAGTAGATACACATGAATACCCGTAGGAGATCTTTTATATCTTCTATAGGTTTTTCAAAAAAAAATGGAAAAATACCTCTGAATACTTCTGAAGGACAGCAACTTTTTTTCCGTAAAGTCGCAATGAAAAAAAAATCGTATTGATAATTTGCATTAAAATATAGTTAATGACATTATTTTCATGAAGCATAAAAAGTAAAATAAACGCAATTTTTATCTTTAATCGTGTGACTTTTCAAGCGATTTTGAGCCTTTACGCCGCGGGCAATGGAACATCGGCCCGTCCCCTTAATATTACAATCATAACTTCATACATAAGATAGCTGTGTATACAATATCTTTATATCGTACTATTGTACCATATTTTAGGTCGCATAACTAGAAATAAATTGCATAAAATTATTAAACCGCTAAATATTCCACGTTAGGAGTCCCATTACACGACCTACTTGAAAACACTTGTTAATTTTAATAATCAGGTCATAACGTCGCAATCGATGTCCCACTAAATAATTTTAGATAGGTATTGCGGAATAGTGGGCGGAAAATATGTGTTATGAAAAAAAAGTACCTCCCTACCTACTTACGTTGTTTTTTCATCTTTAATCAGGTATTATTAAAAAGATGGATTATAGGAATGACGTGAATGAATAGATACACTTCGCTTTATGTAAAAGAGGCATTTATCATTAGGTTCGATTTTTGTATATACGTTTTTAATTAAACCGCAGAACACAATTTTTAGGAGTTTTGCAGGGATTTTTTTTTGAGAATTTACAAAAATCATAGTTTTTGCGATTCCAGTTACCACAAACCTGTCATACGTAAAGCGGAGTAACTGTGAAACAATGTGGAAAATAATATCATTAACAACAAGATTCAAATACTCATCTGTCGTGGAAATTATAGACAAAGTATAATGTAGGTATAACTTATAGAATAATTAAGTCACTCCATCAATATAATATAATAGATTCACCCATTTTACACCTCCTCATTATTCCAATTTAAGTGACAAAAAGAGAGATAACCTAAAATATAAAATTCATTATGCGCCAAAAGGTTGTGAAAGTTATATGCATTCACTGAATGCAAGATGAAAACAAGTTATCGCGATACGAAAAAACATTTCGCAGAATAAAAATGCAAGTTGAAATGAAACTTGCTGTGCAGGCGGACACTATGTCAGACATTACGCTGTAAATATATTTTGGCAGATATGCGTAACCTTAAAACGAAAACAAGTTACTCGATATTGTTTGTAGGTCACGAGTTTTCTCGTCGCTAAATGGTTTAATAACAATAACAATAATTTGTGAATGAGATGCCCATCTATACATAACTAATACATCAGGTATTTCTATAGAAAATCGTGATGAATTTCTACCTACCCCGCAAATCTATGTACAACATACATGTATGTTTCGTTCTTTTTTTTTAACATAATACCACTCCAACTTCTAAGATGGCTGAGATCACTCGCAGACGAATGGATAGCCGTAAAGAATAATAGAATAGAATAGAACATACATGTACATGTGTGACAAACAAAGGAACAAATGTGATTTTTTTTAAATAGCAGGTATTATTCTAAAGTGTTATGAATATTTGTCAGTCGCGGATTCAAAGGGGATCGAATGTACTGGGGGAAGTTTGGGGTTAGAAAAAAGGGAAGAAAGAAGAATATAGCGGGAAAATACCTTTTACATGTTCTATGCAAAAAAATATAGTAATAAAGTTGCGTTATCCTTAAAAGGGAAGAGAGAGCCAAAATTTTGAGTGCCTATGGACTTCCAAAGACGGCAGGTGCAATTGTAAAAGATATTTGCAAAAATGTGATCATTGCTTGTGGTCCTCAATCTGAGGTCCACTTCAGAAATAAATTCTGGATCCGCTACGGATATTTTGAATACTTGATGAATACCAAATTCTAGAGACCCTTATACATGCCTTATACAAAGGCTCCCTAGGATGTATATTTTGAAATAAAAATATTCCACTTATCATTTTATATAAATATTCATTAAATTTCAATTGAAATGAGGGAATCACTTCAAGGACGCTCATATTATAACATAGTTTGCAATATCTAAAAATATATTCATTTATTTGATAAATTGTACATATTCATGAATTTAGCTGATTAATGAATAATAATATGATTAGCACATTAAAAGGGGTTAATTATTAAAATAAAATTAAACATCCATTGTTATAATAAAATCTACATAATAATATGAATAATTTGGGATCTCTTTTATTATATGAGTATGTAGATATGATAACTTTTCTTAAAACTATCTATATGCCTAAAATTAGATTAAACTAATTAAAACTAAAGGAATTTATATAAAAATGATATAATAATTTAGAAATTTCTTCCAGTTCACCTTATGTACATCTAGGCAGTTTCGACGCTAATCCCATAATGTCGTCATGTATATTGTATACATACAAAGCCAAATTACTTAGAAAAAACTAAACCTTATTATTAAACTAAATCATACAAATTAGAACCATGCATGAACTGTGTCAATATATCGTGCTGTCAAATTTCTTATTTATTCTACGCTTTCAAAACATACGAGGTACTCATACAAAACACTAAGGACATCGAGTACATTGTTGGCGCAGTTGGTTACCACAAGAAGGAGGTGCCGCGATCGAATCCCAGCGCTGACGAAGTATTCTGCACTTCACGATTTACGGTTTCATCACGGTTTTTAGCTTACTGTAAAGTGTGCGGGTAAGTATTTGGATTTGTGTATGCAACTTTAAAAATATTATTATCAGGATTGAAACAGAAGTGACTTACGCGGAAACGAGCGGTATTTTTCGCCTCTAGAGAAGCGGAAGCGAAAGCCAAAGCCAAATACATGCGAGAGTTCTGCAGAGGCGCGGTTCTTCTTCATTCTGACGCAACCCTTATTATTATTATGGGCTTGTCCCTTGTTGCAATTGTTCGTATTATTTATTTTTAGCATGTTTTAATGATTGTTGTTGCAACATTATACTTCTGTACACAAATTTCTTTGGTGTATACTGTCTTAGGACAGACTTCGATCTAGTAAGGCAGTAAAATTTTGCCAGATAGTTGAGCGACTGGTGTCTCATAACACTTATTGGTTTTTTTATATATAGGTATATCGGGAATATCAGAAAGACAAGGTCAGGAGAGATGCAGTGCAAATTCCCAGGTCTACAGTTGGAAGACGGCGGCAAAGGACAGAAGAGGTTGGAGGCGAAAGTTGGACGAGGCCAAGGCCCGATTTGGGCTGTAGCGCCATTGACGAAGAAGAGAATATGAATATAGAAATTCATTGTTTTTGCATGTTGTATATCTGCAAAAATAAATAAATTTAATTAATTAATTCATTAAATTATTATGAGTTCGTTATACTTCTACTTCCATTCTAATATTACTTCAGCAATTCATTCGTTGAGACAATTAAACTCATCAGTTTTTTTTTAAAGAAAGCAATTATGTATGTCGCCGTTAAATGGTTGTTGACGTCTGTTTCTCACGCAGATTGTTGAGTGGAGCTAGAGTGACTACGGATGGGATCTTCCTATTATGCTACACGGTGTGACGTACATCACCATCCATTCAATGAGCAAACACTAAATAGTTCCGAATACCTTCACACTATTACAGTCAAAACGTAGCGATTCGATACTCTATTAATTAATTATACGAGTAGTATACTTTTTGTAATATCGTCACAAACTATTTATTATTTAATTCTTATTTTTATGATGAAGTCTCACGCTCGCTGACTCCTTATTTAACTGGTATTCCAAGCAGGATAATGAATTATATTCGAAATGTCGTCAAATGTCATAGTAGCATTGCAATAAGCTCGCGCTTAACCTTATCGCCTTGCTGTTTTTTTTTTAATAATTCTTCCGATAATTATTGATTTTGCTTGTGATGTGAAAAATTAATTTTTCCACAACTAACCAAAATTATAAAGATTGGAAGATTGTGGGACTATTATTTTAAATGTACGCACTCATTTTATTTTTTTTAATTGAAAAAAGGGATGCGGGCTTTTAAAACTCCTCCACCTTTTTCTCGGGAAACCCGTACTCCAATGAACTACGCCAACTGAACGCTGTAATAAAAAAATCAATTATTGCTGAATCTTCCGTTATTTATTCATCATGTCAGCCTCCCTGCGTCCATGGTTGAACATAGGCCTCCCCCATAGATCTCCACAGCTCCCTATCCTAGGCAGACCGCATCCAACCGTCTCCCGCAACTCGTCTTATATCTTACATCGTTCTACCACCGTGCTTGAAGCCTACCAACGCTTCTTCTGCCTGTTCTATGTCGCTACTCCAGAACTTTCTTTACCAACCTAGAGTCTAAATACTTAATATAAATTAAAGAGGAGAGAGTGAGAATGTAAATGAATACGTTTGTTGTATGTATGTCTGCTATAGTATGAGTGTGTATCCATATTTTTTTTTTTTTTTTTTTTAAATGAATCTGGGTTTATCGAAATAAACCCAAATACATCTTTATACACTTCACAGAAAGCTTAAAAGCTTGTGTTGTATGTATGTATTGGATATGTATGTATTATGTATTTATACTTACGAGTATATTGTGTTGTTGTTATCGATAGCTTGTTTATATGTATATATTATGAATTATAATTATAGAAACCCCGAGACAGGCCATGACCTAATGGGGTGTCACATTGTATTAACTTGTACCTATTGTAAAAATGAAAAGGAGAATAAACTTTTTTTTTATTATTAATAAATTAGCAGAGTAACTTTTTTATTCCATCATACTATGTATAGCCACCTGAATTTCGCGGGCAAGGTAAACGTTGGTTGGAGGGAATGATAAGCTCGAGGCGGCCTGAGAGTTTCCATTGCATTGCATACACTCACTCAGTTCATACATATCATCCGAATAGTAAATATCGATACTATACTTTGGATGCAATGCAACCTGCATCAACTACAACACAATATTTTCATAACAATTATTATATAAATCAAGTGTCATTGTAAGAATAACAATTGGTGAACATTTCACAATCTAATTTAACATATGAACAGTTCGATTTGTATAAGTTCACCTTAACGAGTATTTACCTAGTGCACATTTCAAAATCATTTGGATATTGCAGCAATATAAATCAGTATGTAAGTATATTATATTCATTCTTATGGTTTTATTATTGCAATTAAATTAACAATTTTTCATAGATCACTCGCTCACGAGTGAATTGCTGAGGTAAATATATAATAAAAATTAACAATGAATTTTTTTTAAACGGGTCTACCAAAAAGTACCTGTAGTAGACACATTGACATTATTACTACATTTACACATTTCTTTTCTCAAAATTGTATATGATATTGTATAACATAGTATTTAGCTTACAATTGCCTTCTCCACTACCATCAAATTAAGAAAGAAGATTTATTTAATATTTACCTAAGGACTTTAAATTTTCATTACAAAGAGATAATCTTAAGGTTTTCTCCAGTTTCATTAATAAATAAACGTTCCTTGTGAGAACACAGCTTGGTATGTATTATTACAATCGTCCATGCGTTGATATCGCTTAGTAATAATCTTGTGTGATAGAACTATAATAAACATTTTATACCAATCTTCATAAATTAATAACATGAGACACGTGAAATGAATTTAATATGTTTACAACTTTACTATTATGTCAATCATTCGCTAAAATATAATCAGTAGGTGTTAATCATTGAGTATGCACACCGACATTTCAAAAATTTCTAAAAACGGGAGACCTTATATCTCGACAACCATTACTAAATATGCTTTGGAACAAAATAGGGTAGATGCATTGAACATTTATCTAGGGAATAACCGTAAAAAATTTTTTTTGTAAAGACTTCTCAAAAAAAATAATAATTTAAAAACACCTCTGATCTTTTTTCCGAAAGACGGTAACTCGTTTCCCGAAAGTCGCGGAGTAAAATTTGTTTTTTGTGTTGATAATATGAAAAATAAACTAGGGAATAACTGTAAAAGTTTTTTGATAGACGCAAAATGAACCCCAAAAAATGGAAAAAACGCTGTTTTTACCATTTTTTCGTGCGATTGCTGACTTGATTTTGAACCTTAATGCCGTGGGAAATGACTGTGACGTCATTCCTGGTGCCAAGCCCTTAATTATCGAGTATACATATATGTGTTTCTAAGACAATCGAGCAATAACTTAACAACGTAAATATTTTTCTAACCAATGTATCTACGTGGGACTACCTCGTGATTTCACTGGTGCAGTCGAATGTCCCATTCATTCAAATAATATGTCACTCTCTTCTTTGACTGTGGTGAATTTACCAGTCGTTGCGGGATTCCGGAAGATTCCGAGAATTGAACAAAACAACTTTCAATAAAAATCTAATAGGAAAAATTAAATGCGAATGAATGATTTCGTTTTAATCGCTAGATTACATCTATCGAATTTTATCTATAGGCACGTACGTTCTTTTGATAATTTAGGGAATCGTGAGAATAAATTATGTGAAAGCTAATATTGAGTATAGTTCAACTTGTCGTGATAAATAATATATGGATGCGGTACACATATTTTAAACTTGAAACAAATCCGCAATAATTAGAGAGTTACCTAAATCCACACTCATATAATACCATATTTAATGGACGTTATACGTAAACTTGTGAGACGGAAAAATAGACATTGATGGTTTTTATAAGATTTATTAAACACTTTGTTTCTGATCAATATATCAGTCATCTTCTTTCCTTCGTGACACAGATGTCCCAAATTCAAATTCCAGGTCAGTCTGCCGATTTAAAAAGATGTTTTTGCAGGCAAACACTTGCGAACTTGCATATTAAAAGACAAATTGGGAAAATATTCAGATATGTGGTTGGTATAATCTGTAACATATTTATTCCGTTGCAACAATGTGTATTGTTAACAAAATTAAATCATTACCTGTGGACCAGATTTCCAAAAATGGGTATGCTTTGCACTAGCGGATCCAAGGGGGGGGGGCTAGGGGGCCGAAGCTTCCTCCAAAACCATGAGTGACGGTACTTTATATACAACAAATCTAGGGGTTTTAGCCCCTTAGCCCCCCCCAAAACGTTGAGTGACAGTACTTTTTACCATGTGACGACAGTAAGCCCCCCAAAATTGAATCCTGGATCCGCCACTGATACTTTGAGTAAAATGAATCGTAGATCGGAAATTGCGAATTACGCATGTAAGTTCCAAGGATAGGACAGACTTTCATTTTCTACTTCCGATGCGGCGGCAAGGGATAGAATAATATGTAGGTACCTTATTACGATATTAACTTAGACAAAATTGAAATTTATAACTGGATTTAGATGATTAGGGAATTTCGTTGACATACAAACTAATTATAATTATTAAATTACATGCGTGATTGCAGGAAAGTACTTCTGAATAATGCTTTATAGTTTATTACACAATATTCTGGATATTTAGAACTATATACAAACCATAAATACTCGTAAAAGCTTGTGTCGTAAATCGTCAGCATCGAGATTTGAACCATAGGTACTACCATTCGTTTTTTTGCCAAGTATCGTGCAGGTTGTCCGATAACCTTGTTACGTTCATAATGGGTACGATAAGAAGGAAAGGTGAAAGATGCTTTCTTGTCTTTAGAGAAAAATAAATTAGAGTTTTAGCAAATAATTAAGAAATAAGGACATGGGAAGTTGTTTTTATGTATAACGAGGTATTTAGGATGGGTTTAGAAATTAATTACCATTAATATATTATTAGCAATTCATAATAATATATGTAGAAAACCATGTGTAATTTTAAATTATAAATAACTGTTTATTTTGTGTTATTGTTAAAATGTAAATTATTTACAAAGTTTCTCCTTTGGAATGTATAGTAACATTAGATACATACATTCATATGTTTATTATGCCCAATTTATAACTTTCGTACACATATATTTCACAATACAAGTTAATAACCATTTCGATAGCCTCTTTGATGTGGAACTGCTATTGTGGGTTTTAATTTTATAGACATTATAATATTAAATTAATTACTACATATCTTTGTTGTATACTCATTGCCGGATTATTCAAAAAGCTAAGGAAGCAAAAGTCTCGTGTCTCTAAGCTTGCATGTAAATACTTGAGTTTAGTCGGGTTTACGGTAAGTTCATCTAAAATCAATTGGTCTAAAATCAATTGGTCTAAAATCAATTCGTCTAATTATCAATTCGTCTTAAATCAATTCGGCCAAAATCAATTTGCCTAACGATGAATTTGTCGATTTTAGACAATTTGATTTTAGACGAATTGATAATTAGACGAATTGATTTTAGACTAATTGATTTTAGATCAATTGATTTTAGATGAACTTACTGGACACCGTTTAGTCGATTAGTACGTAGTGCAGGTAATTGAAAAAATATCGGATTAAATGAAAACATATTTTTCTGAAGCCTGTAAAACTACGAGTATTAATGAAGTGAGATGTTATTGCTAGGAATATTAGGCATTGTCGAGATTAATATAAATAAGTACTTACTTGCACAAATATATAGTAGAACTAGGTGTAGATTATTTTATCCATTGACAAAATTGACGTGTGTCGTGTTCGTTTTAAAGTGTTTCGTGACAAAAACGTGTCATCCATTACAGAGATAACAATAGTTCGAATATTTATTTTAAATTTCTTTGTATGTATGTTTACCCACACTTATTCAATGACAGACATTCAATTTCATTTACAAGTTTTCAGAAGAACTCTTATAATGCACTTTGCATTCAGTGTGAAAGCTCTGTTTGTTTATGAAAATTGTTAAATGTTATATTATAACATTTTCTATACAAGAGTGCGTTGAATGTACTCTCTGTAACTATTGTAACCCTACTTGTATTTGCATGAAACAGTAGGTAACTTCAAATGTTTATTTGTCTCTTGAATAAAAGGATGTTTAATAGTTTCCGTCAACATTACATGAACCTTATATGGACCTGTGCTACCTGATGTTACCTAAATCAATAACCTCTACTCGGTTTTGTTACCAATCCAATGTACAAAGACATTATTGTGATTATCAAAGTATTTTACCTGTTAACATTCATGTTTGAATGATTGCACTTTACACCATCGCAATAATGTATCTATTCTTATTTAATGTGAATAATTTTGTATTTAAGTATAATATACAATATACATATTAATTTTATTTATCATTAATTAATGCTTTAGCATATAAAAATCCTCAATACACTATTATATTACCTAAGTCTGAAGGTAAAATATTACTGGAATTTCGGTCAATTATAATAATGAAATATCTTGATCTTGCTCATGAAATTAAGGAGATGTGGAGAACACCTTCTACTGTCATAATTTTTTATTTTTTGCAAAATAAATCTGAGTTTATCGAAATAAACCCAAATACACCTTTGTACACTTCACAGTAAGCTTGAAAAGCTTGTGTCGTGAAGCGGAGTAGCTCGGCATCGGGGATCGAACCCGCGCCCGCTGGACTAACAATCGAGCGCGTTACCAACCAGGCTACCGACCACCTCAAAAATTCATTCCTATAGTGTTATCCATAAACGGTGTCATTCTTAAAGCTGAAGATACACACGAGAGATTTTGGCCTCCCGGATACCAAAATCTCAGGTCTCTTGTGTGTAAACACATCGGAGACGCGAGATATCTCTCGATAACGCCTCCTGAGACGTTCTGCGCACGCAAGTCTCGCGTCGTGTATTTTTCATTTTTTCGTCTCAGAGGACGCGTCCCCGGTCTTTCCCCGGTCCCCGGATTGGGTGTGGCGTACGTGGGCACGTTGTTTTTGTATTGATATATAATTTGAAACATTCCTGCGATTAACGTATGACAATATTAGTACACTGTTAATAATAAATTGTTAGTTGATTATAATTATATTAATTTTTTAAATAATGGCGGATTAATAACAGAGTAGCATTTACATTTGAAATATGAATACAGTTGTGAGAAATACATTAACATTACGTGTTTTGCTATTATCTTCATGTCCTCCAACATTTATAACAAACAATGTAGTTACCATTTCACACTTTAATATTCATCGAAGGAACGTAAGGAGGAAACGAAATTTCGCTACTCACAATGGTTTCGGGTATGTAGTGCATACTGATACTCGCTTTGGCTTATGTCAATGATGTCATAGGAATGCTGTACATTAAAAGAATAAGTAGATACAATAATCTGTGTGTATATATTTTGTTATGAATTTATATTTCTTTTAAACATGCAGTAATCTAATAAATAAAAAAAAATAAACATTTAAATAGGTATATATTAGATATACATTTTTTAATGGTAGATTTATTAAATATATTTTGGTACCTACCAGACGCGAAGCTACCTAAGAACATGAGTCCCGTCGAGTTACCTTTTGTGAAAAAATGATAGGTATAATAGTGTCTAATCTGAGTAATCTGACGTTATCCCATAAGAAATGTCCCCGGCTTTCCTTCAGCAGAAATCCACCCTTCGCTACTGGTCACCTACCTATTTGTTGTAGTGTTTGCATAATTTTATGACCATGATTTTTATGCAGACGATAAAACAGTAAAAAAGACTGGTTAAAAGATATAGACATCATAAATATGTAAGTATAAAATTTTGTGGTTTTAAAAAGCCAGGTGATAATCGGTCCCGTTAAAGATTTATTATTTTATTAAATCATGTTATTATGTGAAGTTTAGTAACGATCGCATGCTCCAATTCCTGCAAAACTCTGCATCCGGATGTCACACTGGCGAAAATAAAACACTTATTCGATCGACAGAATCGGAAGTGCAGTGTGTTGTTTTGCTTTACGTTGCGTTTTTTAAGGGCTTGGTACCAATAATGACGTCACAGTAATTTCCCACTGCATTAAGGTTCAAAATCGCGTGAACAATCGCACGACAAAATTGTAAAAACAGCGTTTTTTTCCATTTTTTGGGGATAATTTTGGGTCCATCAAAAAACTTTTACGGTTATTCCCTAGATTTCAATGCATATTATCAGTTCAAAAAAAAAAATCTGCGACTTTCGGGAAACGAGTTTCCGTCTTTCAGAAAAAAGATCAGAGGTGTTTTGAATTTTTTTTTTGAGAAATCTATACAAGATATAATAAATCTTTTACGGTTGTTCCCTAGATAAAGGTTCGATGCATCTATACCCTGTTTTGTTGCAAAGCATTTTCAGTAACGGTTGTCGAGATATAAGGTCTCCCGATTTTATAAATTTTTGAAATGTCGGTTTGCATACTCTTAAGTTGCGTTTTTTTTTTAACTCGTGTTGATTAATTTTTATATTGATGACCATTTTAATTGTGTAGATTGTGACTGAGTGCGACCTCCGAGCATACGAAGGGAGCTATACGAAGACTTCCTATACCTGAATGAGCCAGCGACTGATTATATAAATAACGTTCAGTAAGCGTTCAGTTTAGTTTCTGACGACCAAGCTTGCTTGCGAAATTTATCATTGCCCAATGCCCAACCTTCAAACTTTTTCCTTTGAGGGATGTGATATACTTATTTTGACCATACGATACGATATTTGACCATACAAAATAAATATTGTGTAGATAATAAGAGATACATCTGCTTATAAACAATATTATATAAATATGTAGGTTTGTTGTACCTGAATGTATAAAAGACACGCCTATTATAATAATTATTTCACTACGGATTTAACTGTTTTCATCAGTTAATTGTGAACCGGATGTATTTATTTATAATCGAAACTATTCTGTCGGGTCCACACGCTCGCCAAATCTCGACACACTATCACAGATTCAAACATGTGGATAGGACATTTAGCTAGACTTGTTAAAAATTTTGGCCGGTTCGATGGATCGTCGGTGTTTTCACAAATCAAAGGAACTTTGCGACAAGCGCTTGCGAAGTGTCCACAAGTTTGTGCGTTTGTTGAGGAGACTCAGAGCTTGCGGCAAGCGAACCAGCATTAGGTCAAATGAGAATAACTATTACTACTACACCCTGTCAAGAAATATATGATCTCGGATTAAATTGGAACATTTTTTTTTTCGGCAATAACGATATTTCTATTGAAATACTACAAGTGCTTCCACTTTAGTTGGTAAAAAGTTACATGCGGCGGCCTCATCGAATACTATATCTTTCTTGACAGACTGTACTATATTAACACGGTATAGATAGGTACCTGTACAAATCTAGTAATGTATAAAAAACATGCTCGAAAAAACCTCTTTATCCAGACATTTACATGGGTATCAGAATGTTTGGGGCACCGCACCTTTTTGCTGGAAAAGATAATAAGTACCTAAACGTAAAAATTGCGTTTTCATTGATATGATGAAGTTTCATACAAAAAAATATCACAAAGATATTGTCTCTGAATATAAAACTCCATGCTCCGTAACGGCAGTGTTAATTAGGTGATTCTTTAATTTAGTCAGAATATTAAATTTGGCACAAATCAAGTAAACTTCCTTGGCACAAACATATATAACTATAACTTTTATATGATGTTGAATTAGTATCAGCCAATAGATGGATACTTTAATTGGCTACATAAAAAATGCCGTGTACAATATTTTAATAGAGTATTTTGTAAAGCTGTTTTATCCAATAAAATATTTAAAAATTAAAAAATATATAAAATGATACGATAACAAAAAAATGAAAGGGGCTTAAAGATTTTTTGGAGGCGAGTAAACACAAATGTTATATTAATGAGTTACACGAGTAATATACACAATTATAATAATATTATTATGGTTTTTCATACCGAACATTATATTTGAATAAGCTTAATAAAAAATGTGTTTGACGTCGGATCGTCGGAGATGTGTTCAACCTAATAGTCTAGTATCAGGTGTACTTACCTGTGTAAGTGAAAAGACATTAATAGTCATGGGTAACTACATATAATGCATATTTTAAATATTTACTCATCTAATCATCAGTAGCTTGCCGCATGAGTGAGTAAAATCAATATTTTTTAGATAAATAACAGTAAGTATGTAGTACTATTTATTCTTCAAAATGTTATAATGTCTTTTAACAAATTAACACCATGATCAAATGAATGAATCTCATTCAGCAATGAACATCTTATGCGACTGTTAAAAGTGTTTTTTATATAGGTACAAATATTCATTAGATTTTACCCAAATTTCGATGCACCAATCGGTTCTACGGTTTTTTAAGCACATATTAAATTTATTGAAGTTCGTTTTATTTATTTATTTACTTATTTATTTGTGAACTCTTTTGGTGAACAAGGTACAGAGATATGTGAACATTACAAATATTTTATTTTTCTTTTCTTTTATTACAAGATTTTATTTAACTTCACTGCGGTGATTTATTTTTTATTTTTTGTGTGTGATGGAATCCTGTAATCATTTTTCAACCACTTCTTGACTACTTAAAGACCTGAAACTTTGCAAACGTAAGTAAACTCGATGACAATACGTTTCTGTACAGCATTCACCCAGTCAGCGCATCCCGCCATGTTTGGCAATTGGTATCTCACGAAAGTGCTTCACGAGTAGAACTCATATCTTTTTACAAATTTTGATTCTGTCAATTCTCGGTGGAAGGCGCCATTGCAATGAAGGAAGCCAAGCTCCGCGCAAGGGCGTGCTTGGTATCGTTTGGAAGACCGCATGCAGGTTCTAGGATGTGAAGTCATATTTTTTTTTCTATAACTTATTTTAAAGGTTCATTTGCCAACGCTCAATTTATTGACTCAATAGCCGATCGCTCGTGTACCTACATATAGGTATATTATTAATTTGGATCAAAATTGACATTACCACTTTGGCATACTTGCTCAGTACTTACAAAAGATTAACGTAAACTCGAATTACAAGATATTATTATCAGTAGGTATTACATTTCAGTAACCCGTGGGTAACAAAAAACAAAGTTAGTAATTACATTGGGACCTGTTGTACACAATACCGTCGTGATACTTTTAAACTTTCATTCTTTAAACAGACATAATGATCTCCTTTTTAAATATCCGATTATAATATCAACACGCCTCGCAGGTAATCGAAATTTTACATACTTACATATCAAGGTAGTTGGATATAAAGTTGCATGTCCCGTTATAATTTATACCTACCAATTTATTGAACGTAGCGATATTTTCATTAGCATTAATTCAACACTACATGAATAGGGTCCATTTCTTGAAATCATCACGTATTACCATAATATACCTATGACTATTTTGTTAACGTACTTATAAGTAATTGTGAGGCATTTATATCTATGTAAAACTTGCATGGCAATTTATAAAAAAATATAAGTAAAGTAAGTACATATAAATAACATCGCAGAGAAAAATAGCATAACAGTTTACAAATAGGTATAATAAAGATTTCTTTCCCGCAACTTTTGTCATAAATAAACATTGAAATTTAGGGCATCAATTATCAGGTAAGTATAGCTATATTCGTATAAAAAATAATCAGTCTTAGAGGCCGATTCATGTCCAAAAACATTAAGAAGATGTTACTTAGTATTTTTTTAAATATAGTTAATCTTCGTGAACTTAATGGCTACAAATAGACGTTCGTTGAATGCTCGTGGATTATACGTGTAGACTTAAAATAACCTAAATAACGTAGGTAGGTACGTATATAAATTTAGGTTTTTTTTGTACGCGAATAACAGTATTTATTGTAGTTTTGTATACACGAGTAAACTCTAATATTTTGAAACTGTTTTTTTTTTTTGCCAATGATAGGTTTTGGATGATTTCAGCCAGGAGTTATTAGGTATCAAGTTTAGAAACTTGTGTAAGAACGTGACATTGCACATTCTAAAAGTGCATTATAACAACGATTTGACGTTAATTTAGTAGTTAACGAGCTAATAATTATAGACAAACAGTGATAATTACATAAATCATTAGGTTTAATATAAATAAATATGCAATGATGAAGTGATGACAATAATCATATAACATTTATGATTTGTAATAAGTGCCTCCATCAGACACATCTTGATACAAACCCATTTACATATTTTATTTGTAATCTTTGTATGGTGGCCTTCAATAAAATTATCAGATTGTTGTCACAATCTTTTTATTTTATTGCATAAAATAAAAAGATCAAAAATGAATTGAATATTGAGACAGTATTAATAAATATATGTGTGAAATTATCGCGATTAAATACTTATTAATAATCTTACAACACATTGTACAATGTCACATTGAGAACAAATATTGGGAATCGTCTATGTAGTTCATTTCAGATATTTGATTCTATGTTTAGTACCTAAAGGTATTCTTTGAACACGTGTGTGAGATATATATTTCTTAAATTATTAGGAAAATCACATTTTTTAAAAGAATTTTTCAACAAACTTCTCGCCAAAAAAACCTAAAAGCAAAACACTTCCAGAAACCTTTAACTTCCCATTCCGAGTTGACATGGAAGATATAACCTCTAAGAAATTATCTGTTTAATTAGTTTCTTTTAAATGATGTTGTAGGTTTTCGCAGCATGGTATATATAATCTTCCTTTCAGGTTATTCGGATGTTGGCCGCGTGTCTGTATCTTTCATTTTTTACTTATTAATATCATACATAGTTAACTACCTTAATTTTTTCTAAAGTGTTTACCAAGAGAGAGAAAAAAAATAGTATCTAATGATTAAATAGATTTAAAATGGAGAAACACGCGATAGAGAGACAGCGACAAAAATAGATAGTATTGAGATTGACTTTAAATTTATAAACGAATTATCTTACGTATTGCTGTATTTGTTTTCGATATGACATAGTTATAATGTAATTATCATATTAGAAATTTGATAACAGAATTTATTTTTCTTCCTCACAACAATAAAACAACAACTATAGAATATAGAGTTTGTGTCACTTCTATTTCTAATCTTACCTAAGTGGGTGTGACAACCCAAATAATCGAAAGTAATAAAATTATATTCATAATTTAAGATAGATATAATACGAGTATGATAAATAGAGACCGGATTATATGAAACGTAAAATGGTTGAAATGTGCCTGCAAATATGCATCACAAATGCTCGAAATATGCAAAAAAAATCACCAAAAAGTATCAAAATATGCAACATTAATTTAAATAAATACAACAAATTAACGTTAATACAAGACTTTATTTAACTAAATTTTTATTTCATTTATGTTTGGTATCGTTTGGAAGACCGCAAAAACGGTTCTACGATGTGAATTCAAAAAATATGTTATTTTTTTTAAATTAAGCAATTATTTTTTTTTATTAAATTACTTTATTTAGCTACTACACTTTCAACTAGACACCAATATTTTTGTTTTAAATACGTTTAAATTTTACAAATACAGCTAAAATTTAAGAAAATATACCCAAATATGCATGATCAGTACATTTTGGTCGAAATATGCAAAATCCTGAATAAATTGCCAAAATATGCAAATGCATATAAGTAATCCGGTTTCTAATGTATATGTTAATATCTGTATTGGTCCTATGTACACCAATTGGATATATCTTTTTTGTGTCCGGAGAATGACAGAATACAACTGGTAGTTCATGATTTGAGAATCTAGTTTGCATCGAAAATGAAAGTATGTTGACTTGCATAAACAAATGCAATGAAATATGACAGAGATCATTTATTAGATATGATCTTAAGTTTCATTTTTTTTTCCTTTAACCAGTTACCTACAGCACACGAAACAGGTGAAACGCACCACGGTGTACCCAAGCGCGCATGGGCGTCGCCAGCCTCAGAACCAGGGGGCAATAAAATAAAAATAATATATTATTATGTGACAAAAACAAGATTTTAAAAAAATAGGTGGAGAGATGAACCTGGTTGTCTTTATAAAGTAGGTAACACAACTGGTGACACCTATTGTATTTTTCGTGAAGTAAAAAAGGATTATCACCTATTCATTTCTGTAGGGGGATCCCCCCTTACGAAGCCTATGCCCACGCCTCGAAAAAATAACAGTTATGATGATTGAATTATATCAACATTATAATAAATTATAATGTTCCTCCGTAAATAAGTGGCTACGTATAATAAAATATTGGGTTTAGATCACATATAACATGTTTTTGATCATGTTGTTGGTTTGGTTTGCATCCGATAAGTTATTAATTATGTACGTTCGATATGTAGTTGTTTCATATTGTAAACGCATTAGTATTTTATTCATGTAGGTATGAATGACAAAAATAAATTTCACAACGTTCAGACTTAACCTTACATTGACATTTGTTGAAAATAAGTAGTGCCTACCTATTCCATTGTCAGACAACAGCGTCATCACATCACATAGGTTATCTCTTTACCAATTGTAATTCATACAAAAAATGTCACAGAGAAATTTCGTAATTTCATGATTAATTTTCCTCATCAATACAATATTTAAAAAAACACTATGCAGTCTCTGCAGATTTGATAATACTAACTAGACTTTTTAGTAAACTTTTTTGTAAATATTTTTTATTGGAGAATACTATGATCGAATTTCAAAGTTCATATTATCGGATCTTTGCAAATATTTCTAGCAATCAAAACAATGATTTTTTTCACTCTATTCTAGTAATGCCTGATACATTTTACCACATAACTGTACTTTTTCAGAAATATTTTACTAAATCAAATTGAAGATTTATCAATAGACAGGGATCGCTCAGACAAAAAAAAAAGATTTTTAAATATTCTAGGCAGTGCCAATACTTAAAATGAAAAAGAGCAGAAAATGTAGGAAATTTACTTGTATTAAATTAATTTAATATGATGCTAGTTTTCGCCCAGTATTGTTGAGTATAGTAATTTGAAGTAGTTAAATGTATGACAATGCCTAGTACAAATATGTGTTGTGGTGTAACTACTCGTATATAACGTATATTAAGATGTTTATTATGCATCAATCATAAATGATTATAGAAACATGTGTGAGCTTTTATGATCTGCTTCAGTATGTAGACATATTGAAATATTTCTGTATAAACAAATCCTACCAGTGGTTATTTTTATGGTTAGTAGCTACGCTTTCTAATTTGCAAGAGAAGCCAAATGGCCTTTTATATATATAGTTAATATTATGTTAATATATTTCATATTAATATTTCAGTAGTAATCTGAAACCATTTCTGTGGTTTGCGCATTTCTATGTTGCACGTTCTACTACTCGAATTCGGTCATTTATCCATTGCTTACCGACGACTTTTGTTATACAAGCACACTCGGAAATTTCATCAGCTCAGAGCGAGCAAGCTTTTCAGTCGTCGGACTAACAGTTTTTTAAGCCTTGGTTACGAATTCTTCTAGTCATTTCAGTTGAGAACTTTCTATGAATTTTGTTTGAACCTTTGACATCGTGCATACTAATTCTGTTTTTAAACATTATTGCAGTTGCTACTTAAAGTACTACAAGAATTGTTAACTCATAAAATAATATTAGTAAACCGTTAATGTAGAAATAAAAATATTTTTGCAACTTGTAGTAGGCCAATATATTTATAATGTGGGTCACATTCAAGATCCAATCTAGAAACAAAGTGCAAAAACTTAACACAATGCAAGCGTGCACGTACTACGTAATATCATGATGGATTCGTTTCGAAGAAATAAGTCATGATTCTTATTGTAATCGATTTATATCAATAGGAAGTAATATTGCGACAAGTTATTATGCCCAATGGGAGCAAACAATTAAATATTTGTATTGTATAATAATACATACAAAACAATTAGGTAGTTCATGTTGTGATTGTTCAAATTTAATCTGTCTAAATTAATGGTTTGTTAGTACCTTTAATATAATCACACACTTCAGTTGTTATAGGTACCTATATCTAAAATAATCATGAATTCTAAACATTCGGTACTAAAAACGATACAATTTTGTATTTTTGGTACATTTTTTGTGATACCATTTTACTACGAAAGCACCTTACAATACTTGTGAAAAAGCAGGACCCTAGGTATACTATGAAGTCTTCTTTAAAATGAAGTATTAATTAGGAACCTATAAACAATGCTGAATAAGCAAACTTAAAACATCTCTCACGGTTTTCTTCAGTTTATTTCGATTTTTATTGGGTGTGACTTGGTGAAGAAATTCATTCCATAAAAATACATAAAATTATTTACAAGATGAAAACAATTGTCAAGACGTGCTCTGCACCTGGACGTCTTCTTCTAATAATCATGTCTATTAATTAGTACCTATCGTTTTAATTATATTGTAATTGTGTTTGTTATGGAATGTAGATTTATCAATACACATCCGTCCTTGATTAACTTTGTAGACTTGTATACACAACACACAATCAATGAACACTCGCAGATATTTGTTGTACATATTAAGTTGATTGAATTGATTAATATGCTGATCACTTTGATTGCAAATATTCATTTTGGTAACAATACAAGTACTAGGCAGTCGTAGTATCTCGTAGTATGTAAAGTTCCTGCGTCAGGACGATATATAAATAAATCTATCAAGGTAATGAGTGATGTGGTGAGCAATAGATACTAATTAGAAAACACAACAGTGCAGGTGATGCTACATACCAATATTAATACGATACTAAATATTACATAGCACAGAACGGACCTCTTAGAAATAAAACAATAGTTACTTCATTATTACGTATTCATTAAAGAACTATGTAGGTACAACATATTGTGACATATTATGAATATCTGGTTCATAATATTACGAGAAGTGCGTCAACACAATTCATCACTAAATATTCAACGAAACATTTTTATCGTCAATTATTCAGTCTAGAAATTAAATCATTTTCTTACTTCCATTTGATTTACAGCTCGTATTAGCTCACAAGGTGTATGTCTGTATGTCTCTTCAAAACGGTATTCTAGTTTTCTTCCAAAGTTTTCTAAAAATGATTGATGTATATACACTAAAACACGTGATAATGAATATGGACATCAGTCTATTGCAAATATTTCTGTGAAATCTAATTAGCATTGAGAGTCATAAATTTTATAGTATTTACATTACTGTGATCTATGCATGCTCTATGATGTTTATTGTGTAAAATATCATACAGTATTAAGTAGCAGATATACCTACACTAATGTTTAAGCTTCATTTCATGCAGTGCTGTTCTGAAAACACCGCTACTGTTAATTAAATCTAACAGTTTAATCAAAATACTTTTTAACTAACACACTTGTTAATACATTTTTCAAACAGTAACTAATTTACTATGACGTGAAAAAAAAACCGCAGCAAAATTCACCTTAGGTGTTAATATAATAAACTAAGTGAGGAAATCTGTGAAATATTGAGGAAAAAAACATTTTCTGTATCAAAAATATTGCTTGGATTTTTTTGGACAAATATATTCACGTGAATTATTGCTTCAACTTCTAGAGGAAATGTTCAGTCGAAATCGTCTTTCTAATATACAGTTGAAAGAAGATTACATGATTGATAAGGCCCAAATGTATTTTGTATTACCTCATTCAATTGAATCAAAATACATATCGCTTTTCGGCATTTTCAATTATAAAACATGCAGAAATTGGATGATTAAATTTTTTCTAGGACATAACTTTCGTGGATGAAGATTCGAATATCAAAGTCCTAGCCTATTTACGAGAGGCAATTATTTTTCTTAGTTTAATGTATAGCCATCGTAGTGTTAGATCTCATCAGGCCTATACAATTAGTCTCCATCTCAGATTCTCCCTTCAGGGACCTGTACTTAATTATGGATTTCTCTTCCATGAGAACCCAATCTCTCAATTCCAACCCTGGTTGAAAAAATATTTGCATATACGTAAGAAAACGTTGAATTATGATAAGCATGCAATTTTAATTAACTACTAATGACTTACAACAAAAGAAAAATTATCTCTGGTTTTCTACTTAAAGGAAAATTAAAATTTATAAATTAATAATTGTGTAGGTATTCTTGTAATTGCTCATAATTATTCTTCGTAATAAATTTAATTTATTACGTTTTTAAAAGTACAATACCTTTATTTTTTAAATACTAATGTGTGTTTATATTCACTATCGGTATTGAAATTATTCATAATATGCCATAATTTTGTATAATTGGGAAATATATACCAAGCTTTTCTAATAAATTTGATTCAATACTTGGTGATGAATGATTTTCGAGTGGTTTAGTTGCAAGTAGACGTATAATGCTTCTGTTTACTTTTTACAGATTTGAGCCCACATCATGGCTACGTTAATGCAAACCGTAAAAGAAAATTACAATGATTGGAAAATAGGACAAAGTGAGTAGAAATCGTATCATTAGTAATATTAATATAAATTTCAAAATTATTATTATAATACATCTGTGTAATGTTTTTTTAATCATTGTTTTTGTTTGTAAGAAATTATAAATATCTCAAATTTGTGTTAAAAGTATTTTGAATGAAATATGATTTTGTGTTTTCAGATGCTGAAGTAGATAAATGGCTTTTAATGGAAGATCCTGGAAACATAATTTTAATTGTAATCGCATATTTACTATTTGTCCTGAAGATTGGTCCAGCGTTGATGAAAAACAGACAACCACTAGAATTACGAAAAGCGTTGATTTTCTATAATGGAATACAAGTTTTATTTTCTGTGATGTTAGTTTGGATGGTAAGTGAGAGTTGATTTGATTTAATACATAATTTATTTAAAATTAACTAAAGCTACTCGTCTTTCTATATATGAACACATTAGTCTTGAATTTCAAAAGAAAGCTTCAAACCTACAAAAAAAATCTGTCAAAGAAACCAACTTATTTAGATGCATAGGTATTTGTAAAATACGTATACTTATGCAGTACCAAATACCGGAATAAGTGAAACTTAATTAATGCTTCTCTAAGACGGTATTGTATGGATTTGATTTTAATATAAAATAAAAGTAGGCAATAAAATATTTACAAGTCCATTATGAATTACTTTTAATCGTTTTAATAGACAGTATTTTGCGTGTCCATTTACCTATAGTTTGCGAAGTAGTCAATTAAATTTACATATTGTTATTTTTAATCAAATCTAATTACTTATTTAATAAATTGTGTTTGACCTAGTCAAATAGATGTACATACTAATTATCCTATCATAATGATACCTACCTTCACAATACTCGTCAGAAAAGCGACTCTATTCGCTTTCATCGAATATAAGTACATGAAACTTATTAATTATAAAGTATCACATAATTTCTTTTCGTTAATTAACTATTGTTCTCATAAATTGATTGTTCTTCAATGTTTCACATTTTGTTGCTTTTTGTGTTTAATACAGTAAGGGTAGGCACATAGCTTTACCAATTTAATAGTTTTTTATCCAACCTCCCAAGCAAATATTTCCAATTTAAATTCATATTTTTATAATCAATTAGTGAAATTTTATTCTATAGGCTTGATGTTTTATTACCTATTGGCATTGTGTTACAAAATGGGGCCAAAATATGAAAGAAATTAAGACGCGAAACCTGATTACTCCACAGTCCACGTGTTTCTATTGATAGATCATTTTATTACTTTTTTTTTATTTACATTTATAGTAATAAACCCAATTGCAGTTGATAGTCGGTATAATTATCGTAATATAATGCCGCTAGCAGAATTTCAATTATAGTGTGTCACAAAACTTCTTCTTCTTCATCAACATCATCATCTTTTCGTAGATCTTGTGATCTGTTGGTTCAAGAAAGCTCTCATTCTTGGGAGACTGTAGTCCAGCTTTCACAAAACGTTTGGCATTATTCTATTTCATACGACTGATAGGGAGCACATAACACAAAAGAAAAAGGAGTTTATTAGAAATTACGCTTAATTACATATATTGAATAAGAATGACATAATCCAAGAAAGTCGGCATAATGCGTATTATATTCTGAAATTCTTAGACCATTTCCTTCAGTAATTCTTACAAAAGAGATTATTTTATGATGCGTTTTGTGGCCGATTTATCTTTTTACATCGAATTATGCTGATCGATTCGTCGGTGATGTTTCGGAAATATCTTTAATTATTATAAAGAACATCATACATTTTTTTATAGATCATCTTGCTACCGTTCATCACTTTCAGTGGCGGATCCAGGATTCAATTTGGGGGGGGGGGGGGCTGAATGTCGTCACATGGTAAAAAGTACTATCACTCATGGTTTTGGAGGGGGCTTCAGCCCCCTAGCCCCCCCTGGATCCGCTAGTGATCACTTTGATATCTCCAAATCATTTCAAGATACATTTACTTTCATCGTAAAGTTCGTTGACGTGTTAGTGAACAAGATGAAAATATTTGTATAATCTTAAAGTCGTGTATAGATAGATAATACGTGCTCCAGATAAATGGATACGAATTCAACAAAAAAACATTGACATTCAAACACATCATTCAAGAACACATAATAATACATTCGCTTATATAATAAAATATAATCGATTCACATATATATATAATAATTGTATATCATTATAAGTGAATGCTTAACAGAAATCATTATGTGATGCCTTAGTGCATGATTTAGATAACAAACTAGATCATTATACTCTCAGAACATCAAACAATAGATCTAAAAAAAGAGAAACTTAAAATCTTACGATGAGCTAACAAGATCATAACATACCTTATTATTTTGTTTTTATTAAAATAGTTAATAAAATTATTTTTTCCCATTAAGATTAAGTGATCATTTCAAGGTCAAATAATTCACGTGGAGTGGAATAGACTTTTCTCTCTCTTTGTCTTCTTGTCAACCTGTTAAAAATCCAACAGTTAATACATGCTAATGGAGGTTTTAGATTAATTGAACTCGCGGTATTAGTTATAACATATTTAATGGTCATCACATTATTTTAACACAAAAGAAAGATAATGATAATCCATTTTGGGTTTGACCTTAGGTGAAATTCTTTTAATTTGTGTAGGAGTCACGTCTCTGAGAAATTTACGCATCTTATTATAATGTATTCAAAATATTACTATATATTATTATCTTGTCTATAACACAGTACGTATACTCGTTTGCATAGTACATTACCTCATCTATATCTGGTTACAGTGGCGTATATAAGGGGGGGCCGAGGGGGCCCGCCCCCCCCCCCGAAATGTTGGACAATTCTTTAAAAAACGTTACTATAAAACATGAAAGTTACTCAAGTTTACATTATTAAAAAAAATTTCGCCTGCGGCTGCTATTTTTATTTGTATTTTCTGCACAAAATGTTGATACCAACCTAAAACACGACTTTTTTCACTTACATTCACGAAAAAAATTTGCCTGCGGCGCTATTATAATTTTTATACTGTACAAATATTGCCCCCCCCCCCCCGAAATGAAATCCTATATACGCCACTGTCTGGTTATATTATGATATGTTGGTATTGATATCTAATACAACAATAGGAATAATCAAAAACATACGGGTCAAATATTGTGTGAAAGTCTTTATTGTAGAATAATTTCTTAAGTAGGTAGAGACAAAATTGAGTACAAAGATCTTCTATCAAAATATATATGTTGTAACTTCAAAATATTTTGATGAGTAAGTCGGTGATCTTTAATGTCATGTGGCCCCAAATTGTTTCTTGAATTGTTGTCTTAATTATTTCAGTCATTGAGGGTGGACCTACCATTCAGAACACTCTTCAGTTCAGCTTGTCATCACAGAAATGCACAGCCTACAAGGAATAAGATCCATGTAAGTATGAGAAGAACTTTATATTTTATATCACCTTGTATTAATGCATCCAGAAGACAGTCGCCCATCGCATGATTACAAAAACGGATTTGTCAAAATGTTCGTGGAATATGTAGTGGAGATATGTATTTGTCTTGCAATGCAAGAAATTCTTTTACTAACAAGGTCATTTTGAGACAACTCTCACATAACAATGTAGCTCCTAGTTTTGTTCTAATTTAGTTCTAGAACCAATCTAGAAGTTATGCATGATAACTATCATGAGATAAGTGGACTGTATCAGAATATTTGTACATAATAACTAATTCGAGAATATAATAAAATAATTATTACCTACTGTTTTTTTTTTCATTTTCAGCTTGTGAACGGTGCTTGGTGGTACTTTTTCGCTAAAGTGACGGAGTTATTAGACACTGTATTCTTCGTGCTGAGAAAAAGGAATCGTCAGATTTCCTTCTTGCACGTCTATCACCATTCAGTGACTATGGCATTCTCGTGGGCCTATTTAAAGTATGCACCTGGAGAGCAAGGAGCCATCATCGGCCTTCTCAACTCATTAGTTCATGTCTTCATGTATACCTACTACATGATCGCCGCCATGGGACCTAAATACCAGAAATATCTCTGGTGGAAGAAGTACATGACAGTCATACAACTAGTAAGTAGATAACACCAATATTATCAAAATTATGATTAACATTAGTATACATATAGACATAATCATGTGGCAAAAATAATCCACCAAAATTTAGCTATAAAATATAAATTAATAAATTCGCGAAATATAATTCCATATTATAAATACAACCCGGAATCGGTTTTAGAAGATCAAAATTATAGGCTCTATTATGATAAAACAATTATAACAGATAGAACAATACATCATAATAGACCCGATGTAGTTTTACATAACAAACAAACTAAAATCACTTATTTAATTGACATCGCTGTACCAAATACATTTAATATTCAAACAACCGTCGCAGAAAAAAATCGTAAATATACAGAATTAGCAGGTGAAATAAAAAATATTTGGCATTCTAGGTCGGTATTGTACAATGCTTGTATTCTTGCTATGCTTGGCCCCGCGCATCTGAGCCTAATCCTGTGATATCCGTGATATCTGGATAGGTGAATTTTTCCCAGTATTAGGCTTATGAGTTTATATGTGAATCATGAATGATAATATGTAGACTCTTCTGGCTGATAATACTGAGAAGTGTGTTGGCAAAGTCATGCCTCCGCGTATAACATTGTTTGAAAGTGCGTTGTGTACTTTCTTATTTTTTCATCATTATTTTTGTAGTAAAATCTCTGCGTAACATCTGTCCTAATAATCGTAAAGAACAGATGCTTCAATCAAACCGTCAGTAATAATTAATTAAAAACATTTTGATTAATGTTATTCTTTTTGTGAAAACTATTATTGATCGTCTGTCTATAATTATAGTAACAGGTTAGTTTAGTGAGTAAACGAAAAATGTTTGTGTGTTATTACTTTCAATGGTCAGGATCACGGTCAAGATAATTAGGCAAAGAAATACATGTTTATTGACTCAGATGACGTATCTAATTAGATGCTGTAGTATACTAACAAAAATACTACTTGGTTGTAAATTATTGTTGTGTACAGTTAGATCAGCTGGTGAGTCATATACAATATTTAACCTAGTAAATATATTTGGCTACACAATTTCATTCGAAGAAAGTGAGTTGTTGTGCAGTGAACCATTTTTTGATATAATTAACTTAATTTATATGAAATATATTGTGCGTATGTGAAGTATTTCACATGTAAATGAGAGTAATCATTACAATAATTAAACAATTTGTTGTTTTTGTATAATAAAATGATTATTAATATAACACCATACTGCCAAGTAATGATGACTATCATAAGTTTAATATGTAGAGTAAATTTCATTCCATCACTGTCTACGCATCTTAATCGTAATTAAATATATATCACTTAATGCTCCAAAAAATTCTCCAGGTAGGTACTGTTTTAAAGCATAAAAAAGAACCCATATTCATATATCAGTTCGTATTATTTCACTTCTAGTACTTAAAGTATTATAGATAACTTTCTGATAATACATATGACATATTCAATGTACAAATCAGCCAAATACTCGACAAACGCAATATGCGCTCAACGATATAACTATAACGTAACACTTCTTGGAATGTAAAAAAATATCTTAATACTCGTAGTTGGTACAATATGCTTATCAAAAATGACACACTCATATTTATTTACATCACCTGAGTGAGTTTTATATCTCCATAGTTCTCGTGTTTAGGAATTAATCAATATGTGATTATTTTTGAAATCACAATTTCTTTGTGAAGTCAACGGAATTTTTCTACATGTTTACAGTTGAATTTTTAACATGTAGTAATATCTCAACTGATATGCAGCAGAGGATGGACCTTCCAATATAAAGTTGGTTGGGTCGTTCGCTAAAAAATACCTAAAAATATGTCAATAGAGGGCCTCGGACAGTATAATGTATACATTTTTAATGGCGCCTCTGATACCAACCTTCATAGCATAGCGGTAGAATACCGGCTTGTTAGGTTGGAGGTCTGGGTTCGATTCCCGACCACGGCAGATGGATGGGCAGGAATTGGTGAATGTTACTTAAGAGTGTGCATACCGTCATTTCAAAAATTTCTAAAAACTGGAGACCTTATATCTCGACAACCGTTATTAAATATGCTTTGGAACAAAATAGGGTAGATGCATTGAACATTTATCTAGGGAATAACTGTAAAAGATTTTTTATATCTTGTATAGATTTCGCAAAAAAAATATTTAAAAACACCTCTGACCTTTTTTCCGAAAGACGGAAACTCGTTTCCCGAAAGTCGCGGAGTAATTTTTTTTCTTGTACTGATAATATGCATTAAAATCTAGGGAACAACCGTAAAAGTTTTTTGATAGACGCAAAATTAACCCCAAAAAATGGAAAAAAACGCTATTTTTACCATTTTATCATGCGATTGTCACGCAATTTTGAACCTTAATGCCGTGGGAAAAGACTGTGACGTCATTCCTGGTGCCATGCCCTTAAGTGTAAAGTGATCACATTAAGCCAGCCGACGATCAGTCATAAGCCTGATGGAAGGTTCATCCTCTACTGTATATCAGCTGAGATATAACTATTTGTTAATCAATATGTCATTCTATAATTTGATAAAGTACGCAATGCACGCACGCACACGCAGTTGTCACTGGTATTAGAAATTATTGAAAAAAAAAACTTTAATGAATTTTATAAAAGCGATTTGAAACATTTACTAATGTGGCTATACAAGACGATGTTTTAGTAGTAATTATCTACAGTGTACCAGGTACCCTATTACATAATTATCTTGTAGGCAGTCGAAGCGTGAATAATCCATTGGTAGAGCGTTTATGTCGGATTTTTTCACTGTGTCAAATTCTTCGAACTTTCGGTGCTGTCAGTGCAGGTACCATCTGCAGGATGAAACATGGATGAAGTCTTCAGGATCACATACTTCATATTAGAGATGGTGCTTAAAGAATTTGAAAAAAACCGACGGAACGCTCAACCGATGTATTACCAGAAATTAGTGGATTAGTAAATGATAACAAAAAATTATAAACGTCTATACAATTGGCATAAAAACCTAAACAATATTTATGACATGAAACATTGGAGCACACAGCGTGTCGCAAATGCATTATTATAATTTATGATAAACAATAATTTCATAGAAATACCTATAATTTGTTTATGTGTGTCAATTTTTTGTTAACAACATTGAATTAAACGTACTGCCTGAATCGTTTGATAACAAAATAACTTTTTTCGATATATGATGACTGTTGTTAAGGGCTTGGCACCAAGAATGACGTCACAGTCATTTCCCACGGCATTAAGGTTCAAAATCGCGTGAACAATCGCATGATAAAATGGTAAAAATAGCGTTTTTTTTTTTGACTTAATTTTGCGTCTATCAAAAAACTTTTACGGTTATTCCCTAGATTTTAATGCATATTGTCTGTACAAAAAAAAATTACTTCGCGACTTTCGGGAAACGAGTTTCCGTCTTTCGGAAAAAAGATCGCAGGTGTTTTTAATAAATTATTTTGAAAAATCTATACAAGATATAAAAAATCTTTTACAGTTATTCCCTAGATAAATGTTCAATGCATCTACCCTATTTTGTTCCAAAGCATATTTAATAACGGTTGTCGAGATATAAGGTCTCCAGTTTTTAGAAATTTTTGAAATGTCGGTATGCATACTCTAAGATATTAAATTCCGTAGGAAAAAGTGGTGAATCTAGTATTATATGCTAGAGATGTATATGTATACATACGAGTACATACATCACGTCAAGTTTTTCGGACATCAACAATAATTAACTTCATTTACCGGTTCACAATTTATGGTATTGTTGTTGTGTTTTAACCTTTCGACATCCCATTAGTTTTTACTTTTACCAGGTGAAACAAAATTTTATATATTTACTTACTAGGCATATTATATAGAAAGTAGTAATCGATTATTTTCACATATTTAAATAATACATACAACAATATGAGTAGGAAAGTTCCATGTACGTGCTAAATTAAAATTAAATTGGTATCAATGGAAAAACTTATCACAATTATTTCAAGTGGACATAGATTTAAAAATTCTATTTCATTGAATACCAATACCACTGAATTCTCACACTTTTTTCAATATCTTATTATACCTACTTGTGCGTACAAAGTAAGAGCTTTAAGAAATGCAATATTGAATAAATCTGCATAGCAGTCACTAGTCCAATTAACTAAACATAGGCACCTATTTTTCTTTCATATACATTTCACGTAACATTTCCTTTTCCAAAAGCTCTTCGTGCGGCAGTGAATAGATACAATAATTTTTATAGCGTATCGTTACTTTATTAAGCTTACATGGTACATATTATTGTAATATCTAAATTATGAATTGCATGATTAATGAACCTAATAAATTAACAAATTTTATCTATTAATAATGAGCATACTACTTTTACATGCTATAAAAATAGTACATCAATAGCAATAAATTGCTATAGAATTAATGATTAATCACGTTTTATTACTGACAGCAGTATACCCTTCAAAACCAATAGCTTACACCTGGTTGATAATAATATTCTACTTTTTTACAAATACAATATTTGGCAGATGGTATATATCCATCCCAACACTATACAATTATACAAACGAGTACATCAAAGTCTTTTTCATCTAAAAAAAGTAATACCTTCTCAATATATTGATTGAAAGCTTCTATATTAACATCATGATAAATCCACGCCTTCTAATTTTGTTTTTAAATATATTGTATAATTAGGCAGTCCACCCGAACTGGGTGATTTGTGCCAGTATACATCTAAAGATGAAATTCAAAAGTTCAAATCTGTTTAACCTCTTCAGAAATCCCACAATCACGCGATATGATTCCTTAGGCTTCATTGATAGAAGCATGTCTTCTAATTATTCAGTGGTAATAATGAGTTTCTTTTTTTTCAGGTCCAATTCTGTATGATGATCGCCTACATGTCTCTCTTAGCATTGTCGAGTTGTGGATATCCTCGCTCTGTATCTTACTTCTTCATTGCGAATGCTCTCATCTTTTTGTACCTGTTCAGTGGATTCTACAGACAGGCGTACAAGAAACATCCCACAACTAAAACCAATGGCGTTCATAGCTCCAGCAATGGATCAGCAACGTCAAATGGATATAAAGAAAATTCAGATCCATATTCACAAATCACAAAGGATGTCCAGATGCTCAACGATTGTGAAAATATGAAGAAAGTAAAATAACATTTAAATGTAGTTTTAATTATTGTGTAAATTTCAATAGGAGGTATTGTCTTGTACAAGCCGTGTGATAAATATTTATATAGGGAAATTATTCTAGATTTTAATGGAAGCTGGACGGGATTTTTATTTTTTTTTTGGCAATTATCCGAGTGGTTGTAATTATTATTATAGGTACCAACTTGGAAAATAATTTACCAAATAATTTATTTATTCAGATTACAATAGAGAGGCATCTTTGTCATTTTCTGAATATGTACCTATATTTTTGTTATGTGAATATGAATTAAAAATAATATCATCTTGTTGTTCATATTTCTGCTCAATTTGCAAACTGTTTCCTTAGCACCATCTGTTTATAAAATCCAAAAGTTGTGTTAGGTGAAAAATCATATTCAATTGGGTTCTGTTTTTGATATATCTATTACCTAGGATTATGAGGAAATAAAAGAAGAAACGCATCTTTTTCTATATTATTAGCTGATCGACAATTTACCTAAGTAAGAACTATTTTCTCGATCAATTTTGCTCTCTATCTCTACAATATCCAATAATTATGAAATAATTTAGTTATTTGCGTTTGAAATATGGATAGCTATTTGGGTTTTAATCTTTATAATTGTTAAATTTGCTAAATTTGTTTATTTTCAATGTGGCTATAAATATATCGTATGTATGCAAGCCCGGTATGCAACATTGTGTATGCAAGCACAGATCCTTTCTAAAAAAATATCCACAGGTGCTTCCTTCCCAGGTCTCAACAGTTATGTTTAATAAAAGTGAAAATCTGATTCAGGCAAAACAAATATGCATAATTTTGCGTAAAAAATGTATTTAGAAGATATTTATAAAATTAAGTACTTACCTATATTATTTCTAAGATATGGCTTTTTGTAAAAAAAAAATGGTCGCCATAAAACATTGTAGGTAGTTATGTTAGTATTGTTAGTTATGAATACATCATTATATGTTTAGAATACTTTAGTTGAGCTACGTAGCTAAACCTATGTATATTCTTTATTTATTTCCCACAGAATTGAGTTGATAGTTCAATAGTCATACCTAGAAACTAAATAGTCATATTGTCTCTGAACGGTCTTACGGAAAATAAATAATCTATTTCCCATATTATTTATAATCTCTAACACTGTGATCTCATTTATTCTTCAGGCCATTGAAAAAACCATAAGTGTACGGCACAAAAATAATTAGTTTGGTGATTAAATAAGCAAACATATTGTAAATCATTATTTAGGATGGATTAGGTCAAAATTATTTCAGGATAACACTGAGCCGATGAAACGAGACTTAATCGACAGATCGCAATCTAGATCATTATACCTAGGACCTACAAGGGACATTAGGGATTTTGAGAATTAAAGTTAAAACCATGGACCAGAATATATAGTGTAACATCTAACTGTACCTATCTATGAAATGACAATATTGTTATATGAATTATTATGGAAACCATTTATGAATCTCTTGATTATCATTGAGAATTCCCATAGCATAATATTAGTGTCGGTTATTTGTTTTATGTGTAGATATATTTAAGTACCAATCTAAACTTAAACCTGTATGTATATTGTATATTACCTACATTATAATATTGAGAATTGTATTTTATATGTGGAATAAAATATTTTTTTGTGTAGCTAAATCTTTCATTTTGTTCTTTCTGTCTCAGTTGACAGACTCTAAACAAAAAAAAAGCACTGCTTTTAGATAAATTACTCGTATTTTACTTTGAAACCAAGCAAAACCATTCTGTGAATACTATTGCACCACCGAAGATTCGAATTTTCAATTCATCTTGCCTACATTAAAATATCTTTTCTCACTAATATTTTATGTTGACAATATTGTGTAACAATTTAAACTGTAGTAGGTGGTACACCAATTGGCTTGGAACAATCTTACTTAAAGTATCTTGTTAGTAATTATCATTTTCAATCGCAGATTCCCTGAAAGCTATTGACGCCAGCACCATTATAATATGCCTTTCTGATACCATATCTAGGAAAATTTAGGTTCATTCTTTCCATACACACATTTTTCACATGGCTTAAAACTGGGATTCGGGTCACTATTCTTGTATACTAAAGTTTAAAAGAATGGAACCTTATTTTTATCTTAATCATATTTATTTTAACTATATCATCAAGTCTTACTGTTTCTATCTTATTTTAACTGAAGTTCCTTAATTGAATATTTTCAATTAATTAATTACCTTAAAATTAAAACGATGCCAACGATATTTACTATATGGTAAAAGTACTTAACTATGTATAAATTGTATCTACTATCTTGTAGATATTCTAGACGAAATGTAAAAAAAAATATTATAAGATCTACGCAATGACCAAAGTTTATCTAAAGGGAATAAAAAACTGTCATTGAACTATTAAACACTTTGCGTGTTATTTAGTCGAAGATGTGATATTAACATATTCAGATTACATGATTTGTATTATACTATCTATGTATTAAGTTATTTACTCATTTCATTTTTAAATATCCCTAGGTAAACACAAATAAAATTGTAGTCTTGCAGGAAGGTATATACTAAAATATATAGTATGACTATACCTAATTCAGTTTAAATTATTGCCCATGTATGGGATGGAAAAAGATACTTTAAACTGCCATCAAGAGTGTTGAATATGTAATCTCTCACGAACAAATACTCTTGCGACAAACTAATCAGAGTGTGTATTTTTAACTTATTTTCAAGAGACACAGCAAAAATAATAAGATATACCTACAAACAAATGAGCAAAAAAGTAACATACGAGTAGTTCTGTTTAGTGTAATAACACAGAAGTCAATGTACATTTTACTCGCTGTATGTGTCCCGTTCGGGAAAGGCAGAGGGAACAGGACATATTGCTCCCGTCATATTCATGCGATCCGTCAATGTCATACACACGTTACGATTTATTTTCCTCAAAACATGTCCATCTTTAAGCATCTGGAGCCAACTAGTTCTCGGACGCCGCGTTTCCTTACTCCTCTTCTTTCACCCATGTATATTTTCTTTATTATTCTTTCGTTATTTTAAAATATAAACCCATGAATTTCACCATTTAAATGCAAACACTTTAATAAGTAAAAACAAATAATGACAATTCGAAATTGAGATGAAATACGAAATTACCTGTTCACGAAGTAGGGACGTTTGCTTTGTTGAACTTACATTTACCTCAACAATAATCGTCATATGCTTCCAGAAGGTTGACCTTCTTACGTAGTCATAATAAAACTAAGAAAACTACTAATTAATTTCTAGTAACGTAGATAGATGACGACATTTGGATTTATGTTTTTTCATTGTATTTTTTTACAGTCATACCTAATTACGACTTAATTATTGAAGAGTACTAGTGCACTTGACAATGTCCACAATAAAACAAAAAAAAATCAGTATAAAAAACATGCTTAGGCAACATATTATTCTGTAATCAACTGGATAATTACTACTATTAATGAATTGCCATTTTATGTACGTAGGTCGTATTTTATTTTTTCACTATTTTTTTAAGAATACATATTGTTACTGAATCTACAATTAATTAAACACCAAATAGATTTTTGACAAAAACCATATTTCATTCAGTTGATGTAAAAATAAATAAACTTATTTAAATTAGTGCTTCAAGACTTAATGACATGAGTAATGAATATATACGTACGAGATATATACGTATATGTTGATTAGGTTAAATTATTTCGATATGCTGCATTTTCAAGTTGTTGATATTTTATGTGCCTGGTTTTTCATCACATTTTGATTACGTAAGTTGCACTCTATTGAACTTATCTCTTGTCGGGCCATTAGTTGGTTGAATAGGTACACGTTATAACTACTCGTACATTCCGCTTCTGAAACTGTGGCATATGATATATATTTCTCACATAAACATGTTTCAGTAAAATTAAGCTCCTCTGTAAAATAAATATGCTTATCTCAATGAGTTCTTTTCTTTGAATGAATATGAATACCAATAATGCGTTCGTCACGAAATAGTATTTGGAAAAAACAAGAGAAATTTGCATATTCACACACGTAGAGCTGATCGAACGTCTTCTTGTTGACACTTGATAGTTACAGATACAATTTAAAAAAAAGTATATATACTTGCATAAACACCAAAATACTTTCTTGCACTAGACTTGTATCGCAAAGTGTGGAAAATATCGCCACCGCCGTGGTTTTAATCCATCCGCTCGAGAGACTGCCGCCTCAAGCAACTGCGCCAACCATGTTCCTACTCATTTTAGTGACCTATACGAAATTAAGCTGGGATCCGTAGTAATATAAACTGATGACTTTATTGAAACCTACATAAAAATTAAAACAGTTATTGTAGTAAATAAAGAAAATATTATAAAAAAGGAACTGAAAAAATAAAAATCAAACAACAACAAAGAGTGTAACTCATCCACATTTCCACTTTGTAGTTAGGTACAGGGTTTGTCTTTCGCTACATTTGGATCGTCTGCCTATTGTTTATTGTTCATTATCGTCTCTAGGCCCTAATTTCGGGCACTTGGAGTCGTCAAATTTACATAGTTATAACAAACAAAAAGTATTTTGAACAATCAACAGAGACAATGTGCCAGAGAAGTAGAATCAATGCAAATAGAGTGTAAAGGGCTCAGTTTGCATTTCGTCATGAAGATAATAACACCAATAACATCCTTACATAGTGATCCATGCTAAACTGGACTTATTGTCCTGGACAGCATTTCGTCAATTCTATACGGATGTCTGTTTCTTGCAATTTTCTGGACCTCGGACCCGCCTTCCCTTGCGCCTTTGCTACATATAAAAACACAACTCACATGTTTATAAGAAAATTGATGAGAAATCTTGCGGAAACATTGTTAAAATACTGTTGCATATATGTATGTACATAGTAAGTATATCTAATGAATAAAATAGTAACAAGTGGTTCTCAGGTCTATATTGCAGGCCTGTATAGAGAATTCATTCCGGTTCCAACGAGGCACTTATGACCGTAATAATGATCTTCAGTGAAAGTAACCCAAGTTCAAATCGGAACCAAAATACTTGTTTGGTGACGTAACTCTACCTACAAGTGTAATGTATTGTAGATAGTACAATGTTAATTCTGGACTATAGTCAACTTCATCTCTGCGTGGGTTTAGCAGGTAGTAGGTACTACCATATATCTATGTACTATCGACACGGTCATCCACCGCATAGCACGATCGTAATATGGAAAATACAGAAATCTGGGAATTTCTTCATAAACTGATACGGCATCTTTTTCCTGCTTGCAAATTTAGTCATCAAACATTTCGAAAAAAATATCGAAAGTAGGTACTTATTATTTTTTATTCATTTCTACTTCGTTATTTGCCATGATTCTTCTTCTAAGGAAATATTCATAAAAAAATAGTGAAGTTTCAGAAATGTGTGAAATAAGTCAGAAGATTGTTTTTTGACGTACCTACAAAAGATAAGAATTGGATATTTAAATAATCAAGATTAATTTCGTTTAATATATTTTTGACGTATACGTACACGTAATCAGCGTTTAGTTTACGGAGTGAAATATTCAGGTATTTTAATTAGGTTAATCAGTTGGACTATACTCCTGAACCTACCAAATGGCAACGTCATTTATTATAATCTGTATTGGTAACTTTGTAGGTACTCACAACTTACGTAAACTTGGTACTATACGGGTCAGTTGTGTAAGTTATGTAAGTATATCAAAGTTAGTTTAATCACAATAACATATGATTGTACGTAAATTTAAAATATTTGCAATGCTGTCAACCTTTTAACCGTATCGGATATTGAATTTACCTACGTATATAAATCAGCGGTTCTAAATTATCAGAGGATAAGATATTGCTTTTGGAATAATTTCGCCATTTAGTACTATAGTTCCTGTGGTGTTTTATTTATTTATATACTTATTCTCTAATATTTACGCCGACGAAAAGATAAACGACCATTCCTTTTTGGTTAAAAATAAAATTATCTAGCGTCTTTCTTATTGCCAAATTGATAGTGTACGTATATTTTTGATCATGTCTATCAGAATCCAAATTATGAAGTATGTCATTACATTTTATTATCAAGGAAAATGAATCGAAGTACTCGTATATTATTATTTAAATCCTATTCCTGTATATCCCCGTCAAACATCCCCAATCAATTCACCCCCTATGATTCCTGGTATTTGTGTTTTTGATTATTTTTAATTAGTCTAGAAATAGCGTATGTCTGTGGAATAAAAAATATTCCTTCGAATTATATTCGAAAGAGGAAGACGTAATAGATGAATGAAAGAAATTGATCAAATAGACTTGATGATTGATGAATAAATAAACCAAGATGATAAATTGAATGCTAAAGATCCATTTTAAAGTTTGCAAATTACTACCTAGTTATACCCATCTAAGTAATATTCTCTATTTTATGTTTATTCAATTCAAATCGAATTCAAGACTATACCTCCACGCTCAATAAAATGAATAACTAAATGTGTATTGATTTTGAAAATATAAATATTTAGGTACTCTCATGGATTGTATGAACCTACATGATCTCGAAAGTACAAGTACACTAGAAATATTTAGTCGGGACAACAACAATTGTCTTGATATTATTCAATCAGAAATATTACCTACCTAATTGAATTTGAAATTCACACAATATATAGGTAAATAATATATGACATGGCGATGTTCTTGTAAGTAGGTATATTTGGGTCATTGGCTTAAAACTAGATTATATAGGTACAATATAAACTATGTATTTACTAGCTGTCAAAAATATATGTCACCATCGAAAAGTTATTGTATGAATTGTGATGTATTGTACGCTGTGTTGCCTATATTATCTTTCATTGCATTAATTTTCTCGTGATATCTACAAGGTAGTTAACAATACAAAGAAATTAGTTTTTGAAAAAAATATATTGAAGTGTAGTCGACAGTAAAATCAGTTGTTGACATAATAATTGTGTTTTTTTTTTGTATTATGTGATTTACAATATAAGGTACATGTTGTTTCATCGACGAGTCTCACTGGGCTTGCGCCTGTGCAAGGCCTGTGCATAGGCCCCCTTGATGATCCTCTGCATAGCTGCTTGTACCTACATTATGTTCTGGCACCGTGTCTTCTTCGTCTCTATACTAGAATCTCCATCAACATGCTCTCCGACTTGTAAATTCCCTCCTCTATGATTAATTTTACTACCTCAGTCATGGCGAGCTTCCTTCCCTTGCTACCACTGTCAACTTTTTGCTTAAGGGTGTTATATAGCCTTGGCCCGAGGAATGAGTACATGGTTGGCGCAGTTGGTTGAGACAGCATTCTCTCGAGCGGGAGGTGCCAGGTTCAAACCCCGGCGCTGGCGATGTATTTCACACTTTGCGATACAGGCTTTTAGCCTAGTGCAAGGTGTGCAGGAAAGTATTTGGGTTTGTGTATGCAATCCCAGATCCTTTTTATAAAAAAAAAATATGCTAAATCTCTGGCTGAATTTTGCAGTGGTATTCGGCACGACGAGGTTATTCTCGCGTCTGGTTGCACGCGTGTGTTTCACGGTTTGTGTGTTGTGGATGTTTTTATTGATTTTCTTTATTAATTTAATTATGTACATCGGTCTGACGCTCAGCAATTTAGTGTCTTTGAACAATTCAAGTGAGGGATATGTGTACTTCAGCTTATTCATAACTTTAATAATCATCTTTTGTGCTTTATTAGCTGGGTCTAAAATGGTTTTGGCTGCTCCACCCCATACCAGAATTCCATAACCAATCAATGAGTGACACAAGGCAAAATATACATTTTTAATATACAGGGTGATTGGTTCCGCTGTTCAGATATTTGGAGAGGTAATAGAGGATGAAAAAATATGAAAAAAAGTTAAGTTGATGTTTATCCAAAAATCAACCATTTTGGAGATATGGCCTTTTGAAAATCGAGGAGTATGAAAATTTCTCATTTAGGTTTTTTGCCAATAACTCTTAAACTGCTGACTCGATTTTGATAAAACCAACGAAAAATCTTAGTAAACAATTTGGGCTTTTGATAAAGATCCCAATTTTTGGGTTTTGATTTAGAATGCAGTGAAAATTTTGTAAGTAAACATGATTTTTGCGGAAAAATTTGGAAAATTTTCTAATAAATAGCAAATTTCTTTAAAAAATGGCCCATTAAGTGTCCATTTTTACATTCTAAAATAAGGCCTTAATGTGTTTTAAATAATTTGAGTTAGAAAAAATCTGATATATCCCGACGATGGGACTACAGCATCCGATCTAATAATGTTCATGTGTGTTCGCGAGAAGGTTAAAATAATACTATCGGCCTGAGAGGCCACTGCTAACTAACTAATAATTTTCTTATTCTTTTCGACAAGTGGACAATCTGAT
Source organism: Ceraclea dissimilis (assembly GCA_963576895.1). Taxonomy (NCBI): domain Eukaryota; kingdom Metazoa; phylum Arthropoda; class Insecta; order Trichoptera; family Leptoceridae; genus Ceraclea; species Ceraclea dissimilis. The sequence continues at coordinate 15,087,625 of OY756359.1, forward strand.
CCCTCCAGTTCAGATTTTCATCGATCTGGATTCCAAGATATTTTATATTTTTACATCTCTCAATTTCCTCAGTGCGTTCATTTGTTTCAGTGCCATTAAGACTATTGCCTTCCTTTTCGTCATAATAGTATACAGCTTGGTTTCATGTGATGGGCTTCCACTTTTAGTTATGGAGAAACAAATAAATTTTGTTTTAGAGGCATTGAGAGTTAAAAGATTTGCGTTCAACCAATTGGCGACTTTACTGAACCCTCGTTGTCCCACTTCCATCACTTCTTTCCATGTTTTATCACTGAAGAGTAACACCGTGTCATCAGCGAAGGTAATTACCTTTCCTTTGTCCAAATTCATACTACACAGGTCATTTATGTATAAGAGGAAGAGTATTGGTCTAAGGATACTCCCCTGCGGCACTCCGAACGTGATGGTGGCAGGGTTGCTTTGAATATCGTTGTGTCTCAGTATTTGTTCTCTATTTGTCAGATAGCTTTCGAACCATTTATGTGTTATACCTCGAACTCCCATGTGATGTAATTTCATGAGAAGCAGCTTGTGTGGCACTGTATCGAAGGCTTTTGCTAAGTCCATAAATATTCCTATACATTTGTTCTTCTCTTCCATGCTTCCAACCACATATTCAACAAGCTGCAACGCTGCATCCTCCGTACTCAATTTGTTACGAAATCCATACTGGTTAATTGACAGAATGTTGTTTTTATCGATATACCTTGTTAGTCGATTTTTCAATAGTCTTTCGAGTATTTTTGCAAAAGTAGTAAGTAAAGATATGGGCCGATAATTAGTCATTTCCTTGTGATCACCTGCCTTATGTATTGGACACAACAGTGTTTGTTTCGCAGAGTCTGGAAACGTGCCCGACATCAAACTTTGATTAAAAATATATGTCAAGGGTTCCGCAATACTTTTCTTGTTGTCTTTCAGGATTTTGGGTGCGATACCATCAATTCCGGGTGCACTTTCTGCTTTTAATGTTGAGATTATCTGAATGGTCTCATCTACATTTGCAGGAACCACAAAAAATGAGTGCACCGGCCGACTATGAATATCAATCTCACTTGCCAGTTTATTTATATCTGTAGACCTGTCTTTCAATTTATTAAGCCTCTCCCATAGTTGCAAAATAGTTATTTATCTTGTTTAGTTCTTCCTTTATATCTACATTGTTATTTAGTAGTTTGCTTATATCACGTCTTTTACTGGTATCGGTATTTGTGTATTCTCTGATTATTCTCCAACATTCATTTGGACTGTTACCCTTGGACACTTATTAAGTTTTCATAATATTTTATTTTTGTTGTCTTTATTAGCTCTGTGCAAGTATTTCTAGTTTTTTTTTTATATTTTTCACAAAGGTTAATATCTGATGTTGATAATAGCTTAATCGGCAAGTTTCTAGCTACCCGATTAATTTTATGACTGTCCCGTCAATACTGTTAACTATCCAAAAATTTCTATTCATTTACTTACCTTAGTTAATATTTACTTCTTTTTATAAAATTCATAAAACACAAAAATTTACCCTATCAATTAAATTCAAGGTACGAGTATTGAGCATACATATTACTATATAAAAGTGCATAGATTTATATTTACAAGACCATTGTACGAGTATTTCTAATGTAGACTTTTGCTCTATGTATTTTTTAAGTTTTTCTCAGTAGCTTATAATCAAATAGTTCGGAGTACCTTACGATATGATAAAATTAGGATTGTATGAACCACAGAGTAGCTAGCATTATTAGGTAAGTGTTTTTTAAAACATGATTAGACCATCTAATGATTTGATAGATTCAAATGTAATAATTTCTTTATGATAAACAATAACATTTTATGACGAATATTTTCAGATTCACGGCCAAGATGAATACACTCATAAGTAAGGTGTAACACTAATAGGTATGAAATTTCGACACAACTCAATGTGACGGAGAATCATTTAGTGAATCGTAGTCTCGGCGGAAGAGTCAGTATCATTACATCCATCGCAGTTATAGCAAGTAGTACAACAGTACTGGAACCGGCTTCAATTTAAAATCACACTATCAAATTAGTGGGCCGAAAGAAAGTTTAAATTACGTTTTCACATATTTAAAAGAAATACGTCGTGTCAGATGAACTGTGCATTGTATGAAGAAGAGGTATTTTTAAAATAAATTAATCATGTAAGTGACAGTTCTTTTTATAATTTACAATGTTTACAATTATTACTTGTTTAAGGGCAGTATAAAGTAAATTTTTCATTAATTCCATATACTAAATTTTATGAGCCTGTATTGCATATTTAATTATTAATACAATTAGTACATTAATTAATTTCCTTTTTAATTCAATCAATAGTTTAATATATAAGTATATTTTATTGTTTTATGTGTTTATGTACATACAAAATGCTGCTATGATTGCATGCTTGGTTACAAATTATTTTAGTTTTTGTTTGTTTACCAGCTACTACTATTTTCATATTAATACACTGCTCTTATTAGTACTAGTCTCTCTCTCCCTGGGCAATTATTATTCCCACATGATGGTGGGGTCTGTCATTCTTGTCTTCCGCCGCTACTCGGCTCTATCCTGTGCATTTTCCAGGGATGCTCCACAGTCTCTCATATCTTGCCTCACAACCTCGCGCCACCTCCGTTTGGGTCTTCCTCGGGATCTCCTACCAGGGACAACCAATGACTGTGCCCTGTTACCTATGTATTCGGGGGGGGTCTTCTACTCACATGCCCGTACCACCGTAATCTGCTTTCCTGAATTTTGTCGGATACGTCACGTACACCTAGATTTCCACGTATGTACGTATTAGTATTAGTACTTGTCTACAATGAATAGGGCCAATGGGGGTAGTTAAAAACCTTGATAACTAATTCATTGATACATTATGAAATTGTCCACAATTTCAAAGAGACGCGGGAGAGTGCGTAAACGTAGTTTTGATTTGAATTTTATCACCGTAGCCATTCTTAGTTATAGAAAAGTCTATGTTACGTTCTTCAAGTGCTTTTAGTTCGTGCAGATGTTGCATTTTGAAAATATATTTCTCAATTGTAAAAACATGAATGTGACTGCTAAATTTTACAATTCGAATATGAGATAATCACTTTCTGTAACTGTAATCTTGTACCTGTAATTCTCACATCTGTAATCAGTTTTTTGTCAAGATCTATTATCAATATATTACCCACACTGGATCTCCCAATTAAGTAACTACCCATTGATGAAAACAGGGATTATATTCGTAGCATATTTAAATTATTTTGTTAACGAGGTTAAAACCTAAATCGTTACGCATAAATTCCATAATGGTTTTTGTATAGTTTCCCATAAAGAAAGGGTAGTTATTACATCGGGTGAAATAAAAATTATACGTTGTATTTTCCGTCATATTATGTCTACTACACATGTTTATATTACAAGATTATCATAAATTATCGTATGACATACATAACGAACGTGATATTTTTTTACATAATTTAAATAACTTTAAAGTTACGTATATCAATCAATAATTTTTCATCGTATTCCTTCCAAACCGACTATTTTAATATTTGGAGTCAAATGTTATGATTATAAATTATGTAGAGTTGCTCAGTAAACGAATGCCATTATCACCTTTGCTCTAATTACCTATAGATTCTTTAACCTGTTGGTATAAGTGGACCTACTTTTATTGTTTTCGAGACAACCACAAATCTCAACCCGAATGATAACAATGGTAGGAAGTGACAATAACTTGTTACAGAATAAAAGCTAAAAGTCCATTTTCACAAACTATAAACATTTTGTCTGTCATTTAGCTGGACAATGTTATCATAGCACTGTAGGCTATAAAGATAGGGCGTATCTGTGAGCATATTTTGTATGTAGCAAGATGTTACATAGGTACTTGTTGCTTGATGTACAACTATAAATATTTGGAGACATGTTAATGTCCCTTAACTTAAATGCACTAATTCGATAAACTGAATTAGTACAATTCTTTCTTAAGACAAAACGTGTTCGGATTAAGGTTCGGATATAGTCATATACCTACCATTTTAATCTATTTCCCAATTATATACGAGTAGATATGTACTTTCGTTGGCATCATTTTTACAAATTAATTAACGCATACATATTACCCACCCTTCAAACGTCTTAAAATTTGCTCAGTGTTTTCATCAAATAGAGCACATAGTTAGTACGTACCTATCAGGTACAGGGAGGGTGAATCTTTGGCACGAGAAATCACAATCCATGATAGCTTGCTTGTAAATTATTCTACAAAACATAACAAATATAAAATAAAATAATCTTTATTGTACCAAAAAAACAATCGTACAATGGGCGGACTTATTGCCAAATGGCAATTTCTGCCAGCCAACCCATAACAGAGATTAAATTGAGATATATCTAATTATAATAAGTACCAAAAGGGTACCTTAACTTAACAATAATTTAATACTAAATACATACACAGATAAACATATTATACATATATAAATAATATATACATAAATGGTATATGGGATGGGATAGGGTAAGGGAGGGATGCTGGGTTCAGGAGGGACTGGTAGTGGGATTTGAAATAGAAAGGTAATGCTGCTTCAGTCTACTCTTGAAAGCGGAAATAGTTGGTGCGAGTCTGATGGATAATGGAAGGTCATTCCACAATCGCGCAGCCTGTACGGTGAAAGAATTAGTGAAAAACGATGTATGATGGATAGGGATTAAAAGCGTACGTTGTGCACCAGAACGGAGTGGTAGACCATGAGATGCCAGTGGAGTGAAATTCGACTTTAAATAATCAGGTGAGGAGGGATTGTATAGGACATTGTATAGAAGAGAGAGGGTGTGGAGATTACGGCGATGAAATATGGTTAGCCATTTAAGTTCAGACCTGAATTCTGAGATGTGGTCAAATTTCCGCAGGCCATACACGAAACGGATACAGATGTTTTGCAGGCGATCAATCTTCATGATCTGCTCCTTAGTGATGTCGATGTACGATATGTCCGCATAATCTAGGAGAGGTAAAAGAAGTGTAAGACATAAAAGAATTTTGGTAGGCTTGGGAAGAAAATTTTGATGGCGTTTGAGAGAATGAAATCTATAGAAAAATTTGCGGCGGACTTCGCTAACCTGCGGGACCCAAGAGAGACACTGGTCGAAGTAGATACCCAGATTTTTGACCTTATTTGTCAGAGGGATGGGAGTATTGTCTAAAAATAAAGTAGGTAAAGAGATGGTCTTAACTTTGGGAAGTAGTTTCGAACTACCTACCAGAATAGATTGAGATTTAGATGGGTTGAGGATTAATCCATTTTGCTGCGCCCAGTGGGAAATGCGGTCCAATTCACCATTCATTTGATTAATTGCAAGCGAAGCTTGATCCAACTCGAAGTGTGAATATATCTGAAGATCATCGGCATAGAGGTGATAGTGAGCATTCACATGTTCACTAACTGAGTTGATAAAGAGTGAAAAAAGGAGAGGCGAAAGGATGCCGCCTTGTGGGACCCCTGCCTCCAAAGGTAGCCAGTCGGAAGTTGAGTTATTACTTGACTTGATACACTGCCGCCTGTCTCTCAGATAGGAGTTAAACCATGAGATGGTGGGGTCAGAAAATTTGTAATATCTGAGTCTGGCGAGCAGTATATCAAAATCGACAGAGTTAAAAGCGCTGCTAAAGTCAAGCAGCACTAGAAGAGTGAGTTTTCTTTCCTCCAGAGCACCACGAATATCGTCAGTGACCTTTACTAAAGCCGTTGTGGTGCTGAAGCCGGTACGGAAACCAGATTGAAATGGAGATAGAATATTATGAGTTGTAAGATGAGCGGTAAGTTGTTCATGCACAACCTTCTCCATAACTTTGGAGAAGATGGGCAATATTGAGATGGGGCGATAGTCCTTAGGGGATGACGGAGACGCTTTTTTGGGAAGAGGAATAACGAAAGCCTTTTTCCAGGCATTAGGGAAATCTCCAGTGTCCAGCGAAAAATTAATGATGTGGGTCAGAACGGGCGATATGCAGTCGAGTATGAGTTTGATGAAAGTGATGCTCAAGCCGTCGGAACCAACTGACTTGGAATGAATAGAATTAATAAGTTTTTTCACTGTTACGGCTGAAACATGGCGAAATGAGAAAGTGGGAATACCTAGAGGAGGCAGGTTTTGAATGCTAGAAAGAGTAGCACTCTTGCGGCTTTGATCAAAGTCACCGGGGGGAGCAGCAAAATGTTTATTGAGTAGATTGGGGTCAGAGTGCAGGTTGGGGTCGGAGGTATCCTGACGATTCAAGCCCGTGGCATTCAGGTTTTTCCAAATATCGGTTGATGAGCGATCAACAAAGAGGTGATTAAAGTGCGCACGCTTTGAGTTTCTGCACAGTTGGCTGCAGCGATTGCGGAGAATTCGATACTTTTCCCAATGATGGGGAGAGCCTGATCTATTGTACCTGACTCTGGCTCTGTCGCGTCTACCCATGAGAGCCTTGATCTCTGTAGTAAGCCATGGAGCAGGTGGATGTTTGATACGGACCATTTTGATAGGGGCATACTTATCGCACAGACCCATGATAATATCGTTAAGCAGTCCAACTTTGTCGTCCACATTGTTAGAGATATAAACATCCTGCCAGCTCATCTCTGAGCACTCAGAAAGAAGTCCACTGATGTCCACCCTTCGGTAGCTTCTCAGTGGAATGACTTTGGGCTTAGGTCTAGGACATTTAACGATGTACTTAATCAGGATGAGGTCGTGGCGCGAAAAAGCAGGAGCGGGGAACTGCCCATGGCATCTGATTTTCTGAGCTTGAGAAGTGATGATAAGATCCAATAAGGATGTGTGATGAGTAGGCTGTAAGGGGGCTGAGTTTAAGTTAAACGAATGTATCAGGTTATTTAGATTGGAACTACGAGAGTCAACATCAAGGAGGTCGGTGTTGAGATCACCCATGATGATGACGTCGTTAAAAACAGGGAGGTGGTCCTCCAAAAGACTTTCTAGTTTGTCAAAATAATTGATACCGGGTGGGCAGTACATAACGCCGAGTAGGATGTTAGTTTCGTGAATTCGGATTTTGAGGAAGATATACTCGGCTTCACCTGCGCGATCAGATGGAGATTGATCGACAATGCGGTAAGATATGTTGTCACGCAGGTATATACATACGCCACCGGCTCTCCTGCCAATCCTATCGTTGCGAATTAGATTATAACCTGGAAGAGTAAATTGTGATGATGGTAGAGTGGGCTTGAACCAAGACTCACTAACCAGAAGGGCATGTAGGTTAATATTTGAGAAATTGATGAGGAGGTCGTCATAATGAGCAGGAATGCTCTGGGCGTTGATATGAGCAATGTGCAGATCCTTGGAATTTGTTTGAAAGACGGAAAGCAGATTATCTCGTAGCGGAGGACAGCCACCCGGAATGTTGATATCATCAGACTCATGAAGTGAGTTATTAGAGAAGTATGATGAAGCAGAGGAGGAATTTGGGGAGGAGGGAGAGGAGGGGGAGAGGGAATGGAAGGAGTCATCGCTGGAGGACGAATAATCCATAAATAGTTGTCTAAAATAATTAAATAGTATAAATAAATAATATAAAATAAATAAATAAAAATAATAAATAAATAAATAAACAAAAAAAATATATATATATGTAATTAATTACTACTAATCAACAGGAAAAAGCAGTAGATATGCAGCAAAATAAAAGCGTCTACAGAATCATGCATAAAAGAAGCACACAACACATTTAAAAATTCAAAACCTTATATTCTGTGAATGCTGCGAAATAGGTAACTAATTGCATTGTAAGAAGTACAAGTACAATTATATGAGTTGAGGGAGAGCGTGTTCAAGTAAGGTAGAGTGAGTGTTGTTGATATTGACAGAACATAATATCTAGATTTAAACCCTTGCAATCACCATAAAGTTATGAAGTTATACTACATGTATATACCCATGTGCGCGTAGTATATAATGTGTGTAAATAAATTGCTATAAAGACAATAATAAATAGTGACATGATTATAAAATCCAATACGAAAGTCCAAAAACCACAACAGCGAACATCTGAGAAACACAACCGCATCCTCATAATAATCAGTGAAACAATATATGGCAATACTCAACTTATTGTCTACGACATGAACCATCATGAAACTACGTCATAGATGACAGTACTCTAGACGTTTATCTGTGTAAATTCAATACAACGAAAAATATTACAAACTTCAATGGCGTACACGAAGACAGCATATATTATACCGTCGTTTGAAAAAAAAGCAGTAAAGGAAATTATAAATGTGTACATTACCTGTGTGTTGAAACATATGCATCTATAACGCAGCTGACATTGAAATGTGTCATGAAAAGAAAAATATGGTTTATATATTGAAAAAGTATGTTATGTCTCCTCATCACAATCCACATATGTGCCCAATGGATGGAATAAATAAAAATAGAAAAATTATTAGTGTTTGAGTTAGAAATTATAAATGTGTACATTACCTGTGTGTTAAAATATATGCATCTATAATGTAGCTGATATTGAAATGTGTCATGACAAGAAAATTATGGTGTAAAATATATTGATAAAGTATGTTATGTTTTACTTATGTCTCCTCATCACAATCCACATATGTGCCCAATGGATGGAATAAATAAAAATAGAAAAATTATTAGTGTTTGAGGTGTGAACAAAGTAGAGGAGTGAGACAAAGAGATTACCAGAGGAATTCGCTGTGACAAAGCTTTGGAGTGAATAGAGTGAACAGTACACATAACCTAAAAATATTCTGAAAACAGGGCAATAAGATTATTAATATCAAAGTTAGAAAAAATACAGGTACAGGGTTACTTCCTAGTCGAGCGTGGTCTCAGATTCATTCTACTTGGATCTTGATCAGCTTGGGAGGTATGCCGAGATTCAGGCTTTTGCGACATCTTGAGGGATTCCAGTTCTCTCATGCAGGTTATTATGACTGTTTTGATCCTTGTTTTGATGAAAATCTTCCCAGAGGAGACCCAGCTATCCAGGCCATACAATTTTCTGGCCTCTTTGAAAATGGCCAGTCGCCTTTTGGTCAGGAATTCGGTTATTAGTAAGGACGATCCCTTTAATTTCCTTCTCTCAGACAGAAGCTGGGTGCGGGCGCACCGATCCAAATACACGACCACCGGCCTCGTCTTGCCAGACCTCCTCCCCAGACGGTAAGCATTGTGTATAGCTGTTGTAAGGTCGACACCCACCTTCTCCGATATACTTCTTCTCACCTTGTCCCCAAGAGTCTCGCCCTCCTCTTCAGACAGTCCGTGGATTAGTACCGCGGAGCTTCGGCTGGCCGTCTCCAGCACGTCCACCTGGTCCTCCAGCACCTCCACCTGGCCCTCCAGAATCAAACATCGCTTCTTCAGGGCCAAAAGAGCATCGTCTGTCGTCCTCTTGAAGTCGGCAAGGTCCCTCGTCAATTGTTCGAAGTGGTTGTCACCTGATGTAGAGGACCGCAGACCGTCAACGCGTTTGTTAAGAGCTTCCAGGTCGGCCCGGTAAGATTCCTCGAAGGCTTTGACTTGTTCAAGTGCCATAGTAGTTCTTTTAAAATTAATTTATTACGCGGAAAAAAATTAGACTACCGCCATGTATAAACCATAGACGAAATTGTAGATAGATTAATTATCATTGTTTGTTTTTTTATATTGACCGACATAGAGATATTGTCACAAAGATCCTACTTATATTTATAATTGTTATAATATCAGGTATCAGGCGTATATAGAGAGGGGCCGAAACCCTCCCATTCGAAATGTCAAACAATGATGCGCCATCTGCTATAGGAAGATCCCAGGTTCCCATTTTTCAAAAAAAAATTCGCCTGCGGTGCTTCTTTGTTGTTGCATTTTTAACACAACACTTATAATGCCAAACCAAAAAACAACCTTTCTAACTTACATTCACGAAAAAATTTCGCCTGCGGCGCTATTACAGATTTTTTTATTACGTTTATGCTACAATTTTAATTGCCTTCCCCGGGAGTGTTTTTGCCCCCTCCGAAATGAAAACCTATATACACCACTGGTATTTACAGTTCAATATTTACTACGATACCTCATTAAAAAAACTATTTTTATTTCATTATTTGGTATATAGTGAATATAGATGAAAAATACACTTATTATTCACGAGAAACGTTGCCCTTGACTGCTAAACTTTGGTAGCGTAATTTTTCCAAGACAACATCACCATGCGTAGATCATGGCATATACTACTATGTAAACTTAAAATTTACCACATAAACATTAGTTGGTTTCTACCTACTTAATTAGTGAATTATTTCGCGCTCAGCTAAGTGTGGAATTATTCAATAAATTATATCATCTCTCAAATTTCCTTCTTTAGACAGATCATCTAACGGAGATGATATGAAAAAAAAAAAGAAAGTAGGGCTTTGTGTTAAAATTTTGTACGGTAATCATCGAAAGTGGTTCTTGTTATGCATTCGACTCTTCGAATTCACAGTCGCGCGCGCGCGTATCTACAAAAAAACATGATGGAAACTATAATTTTATCTCTTTAGCAGTGTGTTGACAAAATAATAATAATAATAACTTCTTCTTCATCTTGTTCTAGATCCTTGATCTGTTTGTGAACGGATGCCTTCCTCTTGGGATGTGCCCAACTATCCTTCCACCTTTTTGGCGGTCTGTCTGGCTGAGGTTGTCCCACGGGTATATTATGGGCAACGATGTGGGGTATTCTGCCCTCATCCATCCTGTCCACGTGGTCTCTCCAGTATCGTCGCCTTTTCCTACCCCATCTCACGATATCTTCCGTCTGACAGGTCTCTCTAATCTCAGTGTTCCTCACTCTGTCTCTGAGATTTCTCCCTGTTATTAAATAATAACTTGTTATTACTTTTCACATAAAAGTTGTGCTAGGTGGCTCGTATCTCCACTATTCCCCACCTAAAAAGTTGGTAAAGTCCAGCAAAAGTTTTTAATGGTTTCAATTGCACATGTTTAGATTTTGGTTAAATGTGGTATGAATTATTTTCGGCGATAATTAATTATGCCTACCCATATGTGGACATACGATATTCACTATATTACGAAATGAACAATTTTAGTAAAGCCCAATGTAAAAAAACTGTAATTGTGTTCTAAGTCAGATATTAATTTTCTTCATTTACCCGTGTATTCAAATAAATTAATTCTCTTTAGGTTCATAGTAATCATAGTTTACTAAAATAAGACATTAAAGTTTAATCTTGTAGGTACATTTTTTGTTGATTCGGCGTGTGTTGTAATGAAGATCTTATTGTAATTTTGTTTGATTACTACGTATGTCCAACGTTCAATTTTTTGTTACGTTGTTTTTTGAATAAATTTCGTTACTAACGTCTAATTATGAATTAATTTAGAGCATTTTAATGAACTAATGACGAACGAAACTTATGGATAGGTTAAAAGCTTAAAAAATAAAACCAAAATTTTCATCTATCAATCTATCTATACCCTCACTCCACGTCCCTTGCTTGGTAGGCAGTAGAGAGGACAGAGCGCCAGACAGTTCTATTCTTAAGCACACTTCTAGCCTCCGTCACATTCGTGCAATTTGTCATACACGCTCTCCGATTACTTTTACTCAAAACGCGTCCATCCTTGAGGATCTGGCCGACATGATCTCGGACCAGGTCAGTCTTGGGCGGCCTCCACGTTTCCTCACCCCACTTCAGTCACTCAAATATATCTTTTTTGTCGTCCTATCTATCTATCTATCTATACCCTCACGCCACATCCCTTGCAGGGTAGGCAGAGAGGACAGAGCGCCAGACAGCCCTATCCTTACACACACTCCTAGCTTCCGTCACATTCATGCAATTAGTCATACACGCTCTCCGATTCCTTTTACTCAAAACGCGTCCATCCTTGGGGATCTGGTCGACATGATCGGACCAGGTCAGTCTCGGACGGCCGCGCTTTCTCACCCCTCTTCGCTCATTCAGATATATCTTTTTCGTCATCCTGTCATCATTCATTCTCTCAACATGCCCAAACCATCTTAGTTTGTTTACTTTCATTCTTGTCACTACACCAGTCTTGCAGTCACTCATTTCCCTAATAACCTCATTCCTTATCTTATCTCTCAGCGTTTTCCCGCACATTCTTCTTAATGACCTCATTTCTACTGCATTCAACCCTGATTCATCCTTCTTCATCCACGTCCACGTCTCACTAGCATACATCAGGGTCGGCACCAAGACAGCATTGTGCACTAGCACTTTTGCTTTCATAGACACATTGCTACTACTAACAATCGGACCGAGCGCACCATTCGTCCTAGTACCGGCCAGCTTCCTTCTTTCAATGTCTCCATCACAGCGTCCATCTCTAGTAAACAAACTTCCCAGATATACATACTGATTCACTTGCTCCAGACAGTCATTACCAACCTTTATCACACAATTTGTCCTTACTTCCTCTCTTTCGAACACTAATACTTTCGTTTTATTTACATTCATTTTCATACCATTCATATCGCAGCTTTCGTACACACAGGATACTATCCGTTGTAACTCACATTCATCATCAGCCATCAACACTAAATCATCTGCAAACATTAACGCACATACTTTCACTCCATTTAGGTCCACACCAACATTCAGCTCATTCAGAGGACGCATGCAGTAGTCGAAGAACAGGTTGAACAACCAAGGCGACATGACGCAACCCTGTTTAACCCCTTTTGTGAGAGTGAACCACTGCGACAACGCAGCATTCACCCTGACACAAGCAGAGCTCTCCGAATATAGAGACGCGATTGCGCCAATCAGTCGGTCGCTCACCCCATATTCCGACAGTACACGCCACAGTCTTTCTCGGTCCACACGATCGTATGCCTTCTCCAGATCCACGAACGCGCAGAAGAGCCTCTGGTGTTTAGCCAGAAGCTTCTCCACGACCATCCGTAGGGAGAAGATCTGATCGGTGCACCCCCTGCCACTCATGAAAGCACCCTGCACATCCCATACTTTCAGCACCCTGCACATTCCTGCCTTCTTTAATTCTCTCAACATGCCCAAGCCATCTTTGTTTATTCACTTTCACTCTCCCCACAACACCAGTCTTGCAGTCACTCATTTCCCTTTATATTTTATTTATTTTTAATTTTATTTATAATTTATTTGTAATTTTTGAGTACCAAGTTATTTTGCCTTGAATTCTGTTGAAAAACGGCGTTTCAACCTTGTTGAAAAACGCAGGCTATCATGCCAATATTGACGTCTGCTTTTTGCTGGCTTCTTGACGCTAGAATTACATAAAATGCCTAGCGTAGGTAGGTGTGTTGCGCTTCAGGTTTTTTCAGAAGAACTCCGTGTGCACTCGATTATTGTCCTATGTTATAATTGTCAATAGATGCCGTCCATTACTAAATCCCTAATATTTTTACAAACCCAATTTTCAAACTTAGTCACATATTTCTAAATAATTTTGAAAAAAATCGATATATAGTGTTTAATTTATGATAATTATTGCTATAATACGATTTATTTTAATATTACAATTCACAATGCATGAACAACTCAATGAAAACCCGTGATGTTATTTAGTTCTACTGTATTTAACAGAAGTATAATAAAAAAAGAAGGAATAAAAGGACGAGAAACTTGAACCGTAAAGAGAACGGTGAACCATTAGAAAAAATAGTCGACTTCCTCTTCTTTCAAAGGGTAGAAACTGTATGTCATTAAAAAAAAGATATTGTATGCATATCATATACGACTAGGAAACGCTTTTGCAGTATAATCTCTTCAAAGACGTTTTATTTGTTCTTTACTCGTAATGGAACGTGGGTGTTAACCAATTCCATAATCTGCAGGTTCAATTCCTGGCTATCCTTCTCCCCTATAAATAAATAATAATTTCTTTATTTATTATTATTTCAGAAACACAATTAAGATGGCATCATTAATACAAACTTTTCAAGAGCAATACAAATATTGGCAGAAAGGATACAGTGAGTTTCTAAAGATTTCCTATTATGTATTTTAAATCAAAGTAACTAGTTTTGACATGTTATGTACTACATATTTATGTACCAAAGTGTTCATTAATATATACCTTCCTATAAACATTAACGAATTATAACATGTAAATAATATTTATTATGTAAATATTCATCAGGCACATGGAATTTGTATATTATGTACTATGTAGACGCAAAACACTGTATGTGAATAAGGAATAATATGACAACTTAGTGTTAAAATAACTAATTGTGTAGGTATATTATTTTCTTAAGTCAATTCCTTTATTAAAAAGTATTAAAACAGTATTATAATGCCGGAGTTTTCACGATGACTAAAAATAGTTACAGCCAAACTATGGAGGTTAATCGTGTCAAACCGTTTTGGGTCCGAATTTTGGACAAAGCTTTCTTCGACATCTCATAACATTCTCACCCTGAGATAAGCTTTCAGTTTGGTGTTTACTCGACTATATATTTTTATTTTTTACGTGCCAATAAAGCTGTACATATTATTACTATAATAGTTATGCTTTAAGGAATCCCATTGATACCAGCGTAAAATACATTTTCAAGCGTTTTAAATAAAATAACTGTTATAATATGTTATGTTGTAGATAGTGCATAAGAAAACAGTTCCTCATGTGTGTCATTGGTTTTTCTTTACGTGTATTAAAAATACGATGGTTCATTTTTTCTTCAATATTAGACTTAAATATTGCCTATACCTATTCCTGTATCTGTATACGTACAAAATTATACACATTTTTATACACATACATTTATACACCCCAACTTAAAATCATACCGGAATGCGAATCGTTAATTATAAATTAACAACAAAAAAGTGCAATGATTTTCGTAGCGTCTCAAGCTGCAAGGTACATATCTTTACATGCAACTATTACTTATCGTTTTTCTTTAATTCTTTGTAATGTTTAAGTTTTAATTGGTGTATAATGATTGCATAGGTTTTTTTATATAAAATTTCAGGTCCAGAAGTAGATTCATGGATTCTGATGGACACACCTTTAACTCCGATATCTATACTTGCAGTGTACCTATTATATGTACTCAAAATAGGTCCAGCCTTAATGAAAAATAGGAAGGCATGGCAACTGAGGAATACATTAATAGCTTATAATGGAATACAAGTGTTATTCTCAGCCTTTCTTGTTTGGATGGTGAGTGAAAAACTTATATATACACAATTTCTTTTCAATTCTGTTTTACGGACTTTAGCCACGCGTGTTTGTCTTTAATTCAAGAAGCTTTTTCATTCAGTAGAAGAAACAAATAAACTACTAATGAATGTATTTCTTATTGACTACTTAATAAACATTTTGTTTAAATATGTATAAGAAAGTAATGTTTACTATATTTTATTGTTAAATATTTTAATACCTACATACTAAATAATAATATTTGTTTTTCAGGCATTAAGAATAGATATTCCAATGAATGCTTTATTCTCATCGTCCTGTCATAAAATGAATTACTCATCCAGAGCGAGATTGGCGGTAAGAATTCATTATTAATTTCAAATAACTTTTCCTACAACTAAAAAATGTCATCTATATGTTTTCCCCCCATGAACAAAATGGGAGTTGAGCACTTCAAACGAATCATAAGCTCTCCCTCTTTAATGTTCATAGTCCTGTAACGTATTAGGCAGACATCTTTATAGTGTTCCCACTTTCCAGGAATAATGATATCAATACCTAACTGGACTGACTGAATGACAACTCAATACACATTTATAATTACTATCTGTTTACACTAGCGGATCCAGGGGGGTCTAGGGGGCTGAAGCACCAACCATGAGTGACAGTACTTTATATACAACAAATCTAGGGTTTTCAGCCCCTTAGCCCCCACCAAAACGTTGAGTGACAATACTTTTTACCATGTGACGACATTCAGCCTCCCCCAAAATTGAATCCTGGATCCGCCACTGTCTGTTTATAAATAATAATAACTTCTTCACAATTGTTATCAATTGAAAGCTTTTCCAAATACGAGTAAATGTAATATTTTTGGATAATGAAGTTAGAATATTTTTTCTAGACGCTCGTTGGCGGTTGGTGGTACCACTTCAGCAAACTGACGGAGTTACTGGACACAGTGTTCTTTGTGCTTAGAAAAAAGCAAAGTCAAGTAACATTCCTTCACGTGTACCATCACACAGTCATGGTTTTCTACACTTGGCTCTTTTTGAAATACGCCCCTGCAGAGACTGCGGCTATTATAGGAATCATGAACCCTGGTGTCCACGTCATCATGTACACTTACTACATGATCGCAGCCATGGGACCCAAATATCAGAAATACCTTTGGTGGAAGAAATACATGACTGTCCTTCAACTGGTAAGATAATTAACTTTTCCTTTATTTAATGCTTGAATTCGCAAGAACTATCAAAACATCGTATTATAATACGAACATTTAACTTTTTACGACCCACGGCTTATTGATTGGTAAGCGAAAATTTTCAAGTTCAGTATTGACATTCATAAACCATCTTGAATGTACATTACTTACAACACTACGAGCGAATTGCAATCTATAACAATAAGGTGCCTATTTGACATGTTCACTATACAATATACATTGAGAGAAACACCGTAAAATAGAATGGGTGTCAGGAACATCGATAGACATGTGTATTATGTTTATTAATTTTATTGTCATTTTCATTCGTTAAGATTAAGAGGAGTTTGTGTAGTGAAGTTCTGGGGGTTTGCTGTCACATATACTCAATACACCTAACTGCATGTAGTGCATATAATACGACATGTGGTATTTGTTGTTCTCCGATAACGATGATCAATGATCATGATACCTTGACATTGCACGATGATTGAAAGCAAGTATATACTTGTACATACCTTATATAAAGTATTCATTTAGTAGTTGTAGGTACTTCCACGCCGATTAACCTTAATCTTGACATACATAATAAAATGCAGTTAACGGCTTATGCTCTTTCAATGAATGAAAACGTTAAAATGATTGTTAAATAAATCTCATGAATTGACTAGATTTCATATTCAGTTCGAACCGTTGTTGGTTGGATGAGATTGATTACTTACACTAATTTAAAAAGGATAAATCAATGATCAGGTGAAATAGTTTGTACATACACGAATCGAAATGAAATAGCACCAATACTAGTAACGCCTGGGCCAATCGTTTTGATGAATGACGAAAACAACTTCTACGTGTGAATTTGAATAATCTAATGTTTTATTCCCCTTTACGTATCCCAAAAGGAAAACCAAAGAGTAAGGGGTTGGTAAGATGAAAGTTCAATATAAAATTTACTTTAATTTATTTTCGATTTCTTCCTAAGTTCTGATCTCATTGATATAAAAAGAAAACACTTACGACATTTTTTTAAATCTTCAAAAATCCTGTGCTGGGAAAAACCAGTGTCGTCTCATTTATGTCTCCATTTAGATAAAATATTATTTAGGTATGGGTTTGTTGCCAGAGATTGCCTGCGGTAATAAACCCGTCATTTAGATAAAATTATTCACTTAATAAAGACTTTATTTTTTTATTTGTACAGATTGTCTTGAGTCACATTCGACAAAACTAGTAGCAAGGAACTTCCACATACATATTCCTATATTTACGATTTAATTTTATTAGGCACACAAATTAATTTTATCCATTTTCCTGTTCCAAAGTGCAATTTCCATGTATACATAATAAATTATGTTTGATTAAGGTATTTTGTAACACTCGTATGTTACCTTGGAGACCTTTTCCAATAATTTAATTTGGATAGTGAATTCTCGGAAAATGAGTGGAATAAGTAGGAGTGTAAGGACAATTTGAAAGCAATGTAATTGGTATCATTGTTTTGTTGATAATTTTACATGTACGTGCATTTTGGAATACTGAGTAAGACGCTGTTTGCAGGATCATATATAAAAGATTAAATGCTTACACCAACCTTTCGAACAACATATTATATCGAGATATGAATTAAGGTGACATCGACTGAAATGTATTTCTGTATCATACTAAATGTTTTCTTTTTAACCTAGAAGGCTCAATTTTCGACCTTTTCTTCATTTATAAATATTTATAACAAATATGGCTAAGTATATAATATAAATATCAATAATTAATTAATTAATTATTGATATTAATTATTAAAAATATTATATAGCACGGTTTTTTAAAATAAATATTGTTTTATAAAAAAAAACCTAGAGGTTCACTTGTAATACAAAAAAAAACATACATAAAACATGCCAAGATATGAGGGTCACATAGACCTATTAATTCTTACTAAAATTATAAATTAATTGACTCCCTTAGGCTCACAATAATATTATGTTTGAACGGCGACACTGATGCAATATTCATATCTTCACTTTTATGTTAAATTGATTTACTGCTATTTCAATAACATTTCATTTCTCTTTGTTACAGGCACAGTTCTGCATTATCCTCACGTACATGTTCATGTTGTCATTCTCCAATTGCGGACATTCTAAGTTCTTGACAAACTTCTTCATAATAAATACATTCATTTTCCTCTACTTATTCATCGACTTCTATAGAAAGTCTTATGCTAAAACTCCCAAGTCTGTAGCTAACGGGAAAACCGCAAAGTACGAGAACAATAATACGACATACAGCGAAGGTAAAGCATTCATCGATGATAATGAGACCTATTCTAGGATAACTAAAGATGTGGAGATGTTGGACAAAGCGGCGAAATATAGAAAAGCTGATTGATATGACATCAATGAGATAATATTTTAATAGAATAAATTGTATTATTGTTAGTGCTGTTGAAAGATTGCTAGAGAAATTACTATTTATTATATGAAGTGTGAATGTAAGAATAATATTATTTATCACAATAGTACCTATATTTTAATGTCCATGCTTAACTACTTGGACACGGTTATTAAGGTTAGACATTAAGCATTACAAGTTCACACATTGCTTACTAACTTTGTGTTATGACAACAAAGTAACAATATGTGAAATTAATTGCATCACATCTCCATCACTCATAGAGACGTAAAAATACAACAAAATAATATGATGTTGTGGCGCGAATCATCTTCATGTTTGTACAAGATCTTGCCAAGAGGTACATGTATTATATACGAAAGAGTGTTATGTACAATATTAGATACTTTGTACCATAACGTGGGTTGTAATGATACGAAAAAGTAATGATTTATTTTAATAAATAAATTATTCCAATACACGAAATGCATTATTTTATTACAAACGCTGATCCTCTACGTATTGTGTTTTGTATGCCCCGATGATATGTCGAAGACTGTGCTGAAAAATCACAAGAAAGAAATTAGGGACGCCAAAGGGTTCCCCAATCAAAAATGAAATCATCCAGTGGTGAAGCGTCCAAACACAGAAGTGATGCGATCACCACACAAATCGTCGTACATATATTTAGTGAAGGAGGGATTCCCGGATTTATAATACTGGTGATCCATGCTAAAGTGAACTGTGTATTAACTGGCTTTCGTTAAAACGATTTAGATTTATTGAAAGGATGTAGGATGAAAGTGTAAGTAAACGTGGATGTCCAACATACGTACACCTGAATAGACGCGTTCTCAAAAAATAGATCGAACGTAT
The DNA here is from genome assembly GCA_963576895.1 of Ceraclea dissimilis. Classification (NCBI taxonomy): domain Eukaryota; kingdom Metazoa; phylum Arthropoda; class Insecta; order Trichoptera; family Leptoceridae; genus Ceraclea; species Ceraclea dissimilis. The sequence goes on from OY756359.1 coordinate 15,107,291, forward strand.
TCGGACTGTAGAGTTTGTATTCCGAATTGCTTGAATGTAACAGGTGTATATATGAATATGACGAATAGTATCTAGACTCTGGATAGTCTATAATGGATGCAACATGAAGGAGAGAACTTGCAGAATATTTGTGTTATTTGTAAATAAACTAACCCAAATCTATACATAATAAAATATATTTATTAAGAAGTACGTATATCTAAGATACTTGTATAAATTTATTTATGTTCATTACCGTAGATATAAATTTTATGATACATTATATATGATGCTAACCCGGAGCCCGGAGAACACCATTCAAACCCGTAGACTCCGGATCAAACCCGGAGAGGTGGCAACCCTAGATACATATGTGTATATATCTGTATAATTATAATAAATGTGTATACATTTTATTATATAAAATATCATAGAGGTTATTTGATTTTTGGTGTCAACTTGAAATGCATTTTCGTTGTCAGTAAAGTGCAGCATGCAGTTCAACTGGTCAGTCCTGTTTTAAATTTATTTATTTTAAAATTTCTATAAAATATTAAAATATGTAATAATCGCCCGCATCACTTTATGCACGCCTCTAGATTTGCAAATATTAATACTAGAATAACAGAAAGTTATATTTTCCTATCCTAGATGAGTCCATCAATAATTATCTTCTTTTGATTAAAATACGAGTAATGTCTATTCTTATGCTGTATGATATTAGTAGGATAAAAACATGGTGATATTCTGTTATGAGGTAAGTTTTTTATACTTGTTTATTTAATTTAATAACTACTTACAAAATGTAAAAAAAAAAGTCAGCCAATATCCTGATAAGTGTTATTGATTTCCATTTTCAATCATATTTCTGTGTATTATTAGGTCTGTCGATCTGTTCTCTCTGCCTACCCCGCAAGGGATGCGTGAGGGGATGGAATAGAGTAGAAAAAAGATAATTATTTCTCATCATATTATTATTAAATAAGTATTTTAAAACATTAATGTTAATTTGAATGACCCCATCTGTGCAATAAAGTTTGCTTTAGCCTGCACGCATAGGTAAAAATACTTTCTCGTTTTATACTACTAATAAAAATTATAAATTGTAACAATAGATGGCGTTCATTTGGACGCGAATCTTTCATTGCTATAAAAGCAATTTTGCTAGTAAACAAGTAATTTTTAAAATAAATATAGGTAAAACAAATTAGCCGAGATCTAGATCAAAGGTGGCCAACCTTTTCAGCAGCAGAGCCAGATTCCAAAAATTAGTTTCCTACCGGGCCGCATACCAATTATTTAATTTTACAAAATAAATAAATAAATAAATAGTAATACTTAAAGGTTTGTTTCTGGGGGGGGGGGGGGTAACAGAAATTCTTCTTCTTCTTCTTACTTAGATCTGTGATTTTGCCATTGCCAAGTGTTTTATAATTAAGTAATAAACCATTTAATCTGCCACAAAACTAAATGCAGTGGTACAAAAAGTTATATTATTTTTAACATTATTGAAATTGAAATATTGTTATAGCATAACAGAAATTTAACTTAATTTAACATAACAGAAATTGAAATATTTTTATAGCCTAAAAAAGTGAGCTAGCGCCACAGGCGTTTTTTTGTGAAACCTGGCGGAGAAAGCTCACAACAGTATGTATGGAAAACGTTTTCTAACTGAAAAGAATACTCCAAATATCGCTGTAGGCGAAATTTTTTTAGATCTAGATAATTTGTACATACTCCGGTCAGTACCTCATTATTATACTCATTAGGATTTCGAGGAATTGTGCGGAAATAATGTGACGATGCCAAAAAAAACGTAATAATTAAGTAATAAGTACCAAATTATGGAAAAAATTACATTGCTCAAAAAATATGTAGGTATAAATGAAAAAGCATAGAAGAGAAAACAATTGAGAAGAAGATTAATAGTACCTACCTAAATACGGAAATACGTCAAAAAATCATTTTTATAAAATCAGTTCATTGGCCGATGTCTTGGCAGGTAATTGCTGACGAATATGTTTTTAAATTATTCATAAACTACTACAAAAATATTTATAAAAACGTGAATGACACTCATATGAATGTATTCATTGTACAATGTACATTGTGTAGCAGTTATGAATAACATTACCTCAAGGGTTTTACCCACAAGCAATTATTCTTTTGTAGTCTTGTACCAATAGTATTCATGCAGTACCCTCTGAAGAGCCCTTTAAATCTGTAAAAGTACATATCTACTTCAGAATCAGTCGGAGATTGCGTCAAGGAAAAATATTACTACTGCATACACATACCTACAACGTACCATTACCAATGAACTTTTACAACGCTTTTTGCTCTGACGATCAAATAAAATAAACATTTAATGGATAAGATACATTTCTATCTGTGACTGTTCATAAAATTTTATACATTTACTCCCGCACTTTGAAGGTACCTGTAATAGAGAAAGGCCTCCATAGCTAGACATGAGCGCCGTCGGCCAATTCCGCGGCGGCGGCGTAACGAACAAATTTTCACGGCGGCGGCGGCGTACGGCGGCGTGGCCTTGAACCATAGAATTTATGTTAAGGAAGTAAGGAATTTAAGAAAACCACATTGTTGGTGTCAAATAGAGCTTTATATTCTTTAATAAAGGGACGGAGGACATAAACGATCATAATTGAAAAAAATAAATAAAATAAAAATACCTGACTTCAGTGGCGGATCCAGGATTGAATTTTGGGGGGGGGGGGGCTGAATGTCGTCACATGTTAAAAAGTACCGTCACTTAACGTTTTTGGGGGGGGGGGGCTAAAGGGCTGAAACCCCTAGATTTGTTGTATATAAAGTACTGCCACTCATGGTTTGGGAGGAGCTTCAGCCTTCTAGCCCTTCCCCTGGATCCGCTAGTGCCTGACATAACACTTATGCTTACGACTAGGGACTGTAAAAAAGCGATGTTATTTTTTGGGAAATGTGTTGTTATTTTTTTGCAAAATGGGATGTAATTTTTCACAATTTTGCAAAATGTGGTCTTATTTTTCATATATAACATTATTTGGATGATTTTGCAGAATTTTTTAAAATTGCTTTTATTTATTTTAACAACCAACAGAGTGAACACATAATTAATATAATATAATGTATTGTAATGTATTGGTAATGTATTGGATATATCGGGCGTCGAATTCACGCCTGCCATAATCTTAAAGCACATAAATGAGCTTGATATGAATGGGAGCTCCGGTCCTGACGGTATCCCACCAAAATTTATCAGACGCTGTGGTGAGGAGTTGTCTGTGCCGCTGTGTCTGATATTTAATCGATCGTTGTCTGAGGGTGTATTTCCGAATGTCTGGAAGAGATCATACATCACGCCAATACATAAGGCGGGGGACAAGCGCGATGTATCGAACTACAGACCTATATCGAAGATGTCAGCAATCGGTAAACTGATGGAAAAGATCGTTGTCGGTCAGATCAGTCCTTTGGTTGGCTCTTTTATCATACCAAACCAACATGGCTTTGTTTGCAATAAATCTGTGGAGTCTAACCTCCTGGTGTTCACCGATTTTGTTCTGAACTCAATGGGTGGTGGTGGTCAAGTGGATGCCATATACACCGATTACTCAAAAGCGTTTGATAAGATAAATCATAGGATCCTTTTACACAAGCTTAATCACTATGGTATCCACGGCGACCTTCTTAGATGGCTCTCGTCCTACATCGATGGACGCTCACAGGCTGTTGCGATCGGCGGTACAGTGTCCCAGTTTAGACCTTGCAGTTCTGGGGTCCCACAGGGATCTCACCTGGGGCCTCTGCTGTTTATTTTGTACATAAACGACATAGGTGCATGTTTTCGTGGATCGCGGTTTTTGATTTTCGCGGATGATACGAAGATATTTAGTAGGGTGAGGGGTCCGGAGGATGCATTGGAGCTCCAGCGTGACCTGGACCGCTTGTCTGACTATTGCATAAAAAATCAGCTTTACTTGAATGCTTCAAAGTGTTATTCCATTTCCTTCACCAGGGCCCTTAGACCGATGAGTTTCGATTACTCCATTAATGGTCAGATGTTGGCCAGGCGTGAAGAGGTGCGGGACTTGGGTGTCGTCATGGATAGAAAGATGCTTTTTAGGTCTCATGTTGATAACATTATTGATAAGGCCTATAGAATGTTGGGATTTATCCTTAGAGTTTGTAGACCATTCAAGTCTCCAATAACATTGAAGGTGCTCTATTATGCATTCGTGAGGAGTCAATTGGAGTTTTCGTCCGTGGTCTGGAATCCACAGTATGTCACGTATATTGACAGGTTGGAGGCTTTGCAGAGAAGGTTCGTGCGTTGTCTGAATCGTTTGAGTGACCAACCATTTGACGACTATAAATTGGCAATTCGCCATCATGGAATTCCCTCACTTGAAAACCGAAGGACACAATGTGACATGATGTATCTCTATAAACTTATCAATAACATGGTTGATTCTCCGGAGTTGTTGGCAAAGTTATTATTTCATTGTCCATCGCGTAATACCCGTTTGAGCCATCTGTTTCGTCTTCCGCTGTGCTCTACTAATTATGTCCAGAGTTCGTATGTGCAGCGTACATGCTCCTTATATAATACATTCTTCCGAGGTCTGGACATGTTTGTTATGAGTAAGGATGCGTACAGAGCTGGCATAATTAAAGCGCTGGTTTCGTCGGTGCCACCCTGATGATGATGATGTATGTGTGTGTGTGTGTGTGTGTGTGTGTGTGTGTGTGTGTGTGTGTGTGTGTGTGTGTGTGCGTATGTGTGTGTGTGTGTGTGTTTGTGTGTTTGTATGTGTGTATGGAGTATACTTATTTATATATTGCACGACTCTTTAACTTAATTTATTATTTATTGTTCATTGTTATTATTTATTCATCTGTTTGTTTATAATTTTATTCATTCAGTTATATATTTTATTTTATTTATTTAGGAATATATATTTATTCATTTTCTTATTTATTTTGTTTGTTTGATTATTTATTTCATTTGTTATTTATTAATATTTATATAATGTTTCTTTGTCTGATGTTTTGTTTTTTCTGATTGCATGCTGATCTTTCCATATATTATATTGTTCATTATTGTCCTTGCATGCATGTCAAATATGTATAAATTGGTAATTTTTGAGCCTTTACTGGTCCACTTGTTGTTAATGTTCTACTGTATATGATTTTTGTGAGACTGTCTGTGCTTTAGAAAATAAAATAAAAAAAAAAAAAAAAAAAATAAATAAATAACAAAAATAATTAATAAAATAGGTATTACTCAAATTATGCATCAAAATAATACAAAAATATTTGATAAAAACAGAAACCCTTGTTTTAAAAAAAAATTCAGCGTGGTTCTTCTTGCTTTCAAAGCCGCATTCCTTTTGATAAGTGTTTTCACTTATGATGTTTTCTAAAATAAAGGTAAGATTCACGTCAAATATGTGAAAATTCGCTTCATTTCTGTAAAAGAGTACCAAATTTCTATTACGGCGGCGCGCCGCGTTTTTCGTTCGGCGGCGACGCGCCGTCTAAACCCGCGACCACGGCGGCGCGCCGGCGCGGCGCTCAAGTCTACTCCATACACGACTATTCAGGTCCTAGGTAGGCAATAGATTTTCTTTCCAATTTAGTTTAAAGTGTATTTTTTAAGATAAGTCTTGCAGCATAAAAAATGTTTATACTTACTATTACTTGGCCTCTGCTGTGTAGGTCGCACATTGTATTGGTCTCTTGAATATAGAGTTGTTGCTGTTATTCAAATTAAAATAATTTTATTAATAACTAATATCTTACATTTCTAGTTTATTTACACATATAAACTCATACAATTAACATTTTCCATACTACCCTCCAATTCAAGTGCTCTTTCCTCAGTTTCAGAGAACCATCAGTCATCATACACTCCAATACTGTGTGTTTCCCAGCCAAGGCACTGCGCATCCATTTGAGTTCAAGATATTACCCTATTCTTTTTGAAAGTTTGTACCGACCTACCTCCTTAAGAGATGTAGATGCTATTCTTATTGTTATGAATTTATGTACATTGTATGCACAATGTTAATTTGACCGTGTAAATAGGTCTGGTACATACTTAGATATTTTAGTTCATATTGAAATTCGATAATGACATAATCGCCTACATATAATAGGTTGCACATTAATTATCATGCCTACCTATTTTATCATAGTACCTACTTACATATTATAAGTAGGGACTGGAAAAAATCGGTGTTATTTTTCGGGAAATGTGGTGTTATTTTTGCAAAAAGGGGTGTTATTTTTCATAATTTTGGCAAAATGTGGTGTTATTTTTCATACATTTATGTCATTAAAGTGGTCAATTTTGCAGGTTTTAATACAATAACATTAAAAAAATTGGTCGTAAACAATATTTCATACAAAAATCCCTGAAACAATAAAATAAAACAACAATATTTGAAAAAAACAAAAAAATCCCTTTTCGCAAGATTTTTTTAGTGTGGTTTTTCTTACTCTCAAAGCCACGTTCAAAGCCACGAAAATTCGCGTTATATGTGTAAAAAACACGAAACTCGCGTTATTCGCGTAAAAAGCACGAAATTCGCGAATATATTCATTTTATCGCGATCGCGAAATTTTCCAGTCTCTAATTATAAGGTATCTCAATATTATTTAGTATAGCAGATGGAAGTTATGATCCTTTGCACTCAATGAGGTAATTAATTACAAAAAGGCTTCAAGATTACCTTTACTACTAATTATATGTAAATTTATAACAAATACGAGAATTAATTGTGTTTTTTTAGTTATTTTTTTTATCAGCTACAAAAACGTAATCGTAACATTGATATGGGGCGCGTTTTTCTGCCACATCAATCTGCGTCATCTTGGTATAAAACCGAAATGACTGAGAATTATACCTACTTTGTTATTTTCACGTACCTATTGATTAGGTACCTATTTTTTCATACAGTCCAAAGTTGTTCAGTTTTTACTATTAAACTCAAACATTACCTGGAATAAGCCAGTCAGAACATTCAAATCAAAATAATTGTGTCTATAAGGGTGGGGAGTGCTGATATATTATTTGGAGATTTTTGCCACATCTTCTTATCAGTCCCTTTCCTTTCACTGCTGGATATACTAGGACTCTTTCTGTGTCTTCCACGATTCTCTATTTTGGGCGCTTTGTCTATGCCCAGCCGACTCGATGATATCATCGGCCCATCTCCTTTGTGGTCTTCCTACACTTCGTTTACTTTCGTAGAGTCTCCAGCTAGTTCTCTGGGGGTCCATCTGCCGTCCTCCTGCCTCGCCACATGACCCGCCCACTACCATTTCAGTGTCCGTACTCCGTACGATATGATATAACAAATCGATCGCCATTTGTGAATAAATTCACCTCAAAGGTGCCGTAAGCTAACTATAAGGCTACTGTTTTACACAACTATTTACAAAAAATACATATAATACACAAGTATCGACGTGTGTAGATAAATAATAATTATTATAGTGCTGACAATACAATTTCCTGTAATCTTACTGAGGTCACCCTTGTACTTTACCCATCTTTTGCAAGGAAACATTAAAGTTTATATTTATTTATTGAATAGACTATAAAGAAGTCCATACTTGTCTAACATATGACGTAACCTCAAATCCAGAGGTAAGTAATATGGTGTAGTTTGTGTATGTGTTACCGGAAATGTAATAAATCCGTTATTTTAACAGTGTAATAGGTAGCCTCAATACAGACGAATGTCTAGTGAGGCACCACTCATATCCAAAATGAACTTAATTATATTTAGCTGGTGAAATACTTATATCAAATGTGCACACTTAATGAAATAAAATTTATTATTTATTATTATTTATTATTGTATATATACAATTCCTAGAAAATGTGTACAATGACTGAAATTGTCAGAAAATGTGTGAAAAAAAATTATTTTTTTGTATTTTTTTTAACAGAGGTTCATCGAGAAAGAATGCCCCTAGCTTAAAGTAGAATAACTTAGTAACCAATTAGTTAAATGTGTGATTCTTTCACTGCACGGCAACTAATTAATGTAGGTTTTGTTAAATTTATGATACAATGAGCTAACTCATGCGCAGAATCTGGGTGCGCAGTCAACAAAGTTAGCTGACGCCGACGCACAACATGCATGCATAATTATACAATTGTTTTGTACATAAATTGTATATTTTATTAAAATTATTTCCTGCCTAAAGGAAAACATCGCTTTCACGGGTGATGTTAAAAGTATTTCACGGGGTGTTGATTTTCCACAATAATTTTGTTGGTTATAATTTTATTCGGTGTAGCTTTTTTTTTTTACTTTTTGGAACCCTCAACCGAAAAACCATAGCATTTTAATTTCATGATCCAACCGACAATCTTTTAAAAATCCCATTGTTTTGACAGTCGAAGTCCATCAGGTACGTACCCATATTAGTAAAATTACGCTACTTACAATGCTACCTGTGAATCACAAATCGTCAAATTACTAGAAACACAAATACATAATTTTGTTGATAGGTACTGTATAATAGGTACTACAGTCCTTCGTTTACCGACATACAAGAGGCTGAACCCACTGACCTAAGTAGTGTCAAATGAAAATATATTTACCATAAATTCTGAATTGTCTACGAATATTATGACTTTTTTATTGGTTAGTGTTCAAAGTGAAATGCGGTCGATAGAAGTGTTACGTCAAATATCTCAATTAAAATAGTATTATAATTATATTATGTAATAATAATTTTCTATCTCACGTCAATATTGACGTACACACTATAAAAAAAAAGTATAATTTCATCCAATAATACCTGTAAAAAATCGTTCGGTATAATTATTATGATGATCATTTTTTCGTAAACGATGTATATATTTCAACCTACGATATACGAGTAGTAAACATTACGTTCATACTACTACTAGTGTGCAAAAATATACCAAGTATTCTAATAATGTCTAATTATTCATGTATACATATTATTGTGTATGACGAATTAAATGTATATTTTGTTGTTTGATAGAATCATTAATAATTTCACACGCGGAGTCAAAGCCACCAGTTGAAAGCATAGCAGTGCGTTTTAAAATACCATTTTACGAATAAAAATATTCAATAGTTCTCATGAACATAAACAATAAAATAATCTTTTAACGTATCAAATAAATATTTTAAAATGCATCAAACAGCTCCAAGTGGACACACATTTATGTATTGGAAATCAAGAGCAGGTTAGTGAATTAAATAATTAAATGTTTGTTTAGATCTGCATCGCATTTGTGTTTCATTTCATTAGTCGATTATTCGTAGAGTGTATTATAAAATATGTGTGCATCGAAGAACTATTTATCCAAATATGTCTAATAAGAGGATTGACAAGGAATTTGAGTAGCTCTATTAGGATAGGTGCCCAGCTGCACGTATCATGAAAAACTTAAATCATTTTTGGGTTGTGGATATAATCGGACAAAAAGTGAGTTCCAATGATTTCCAGACGTTTGAAAATTACATGTAAGGATGATCTGATATTCTGATTCGTGTGTTACTCTCAGTTCTCTTTGCTAAACTTTCAGGGGCCCGACGTGATGTAAGAGAATATGTAAATAGACCGATGAAGTAGGCAGATAGAAATTAAATTAGAATAGTAATTACATCAATTGGGAAAAATCATTTTACATTGTTAATTTTATTAGCGTAGCTACCACTCCACTCTCAATAAACTTTCTGACGAACTTTATGTGTAAGATTTAACTAGGTAATAGTACAAATAAACACAATTAATGTATTTTTTAAATACCTTTGTGTCCCATGCATATAATTATACCTTCTACTCAGTACTGATAAAGATATTCCATTGAACTTTCCACCCTAATTTTAGCCTACCTACTCTTTTCATTGTGAATTCACAACCTCGTTGATATCAACATTTCATCTGGATTGTTTTTTTTTCTGTTGCTAGAAGGAATGAACTATGTTATAAAATATATATTAGTTTAAAACATATGTACTGAAATAATTTTATTTTGATGAATTTAATTATTGAAAATGGTTTGTTTGTGTTTGTAGAAAATGTAGTTCACACATGGCCTCTGATGACTCACTTAAATGAAGCCCTGACAATAATCATAGTATATTTACTATTCATTATGCTGATTGGTCCAGCTTTTATGAGGAATAGAAAACCATACAAACTAAATAATACAATTCTTGCATATAATATTGGACAAGTTTTGCTTTCAATTTACTTGATTTATAAGGTAAATAATTATATTTATATGTGTTTTGTGCCTTTTGGGTGAACATATTACTTATGTACGGGATACTATTCTTAATATTACGAAAACAAAAATAATAACAAAACTTTGCAACAGATTTAAATCTTTGTTGGCTCTTATATACTCGTATTAAACCAATTAAACTCATTAAGAAGTACCCACTTTCTAACATTCGTTTCCTATTTCCAATCTTAAAAACAAGAAAATTGTCTTTATGATATTCAGGAGATTTGTTGGGAAGACAAGAAATTTTCAGTCATCTCCGTTAGATTTCAATCATTATATTCAATCCTTCAGGAAGAGATAACAAAACACGGAGGATGATGATGAACAGATGCGCGTTATTTCAAATACTTTTCTTTAATAATAATCATGACGATGAAGTCTAGAGAAACCAATATTTTAATAGATATTTCGTTTTTCAGGCACTTAAAATTGGCATTCCTTTTGAAGATTTTTTTTCAAACGTGTGTCACCATAAAGAAAATGCCACTACAGAATATCGAGTCAACGTAAGTATTATCAGGCAATTAGAATTTTCAATCTAATAAATTATTACTGTTACGATTATGAAGGAAATATAAATCTACAACACCATTTTACCATTCCAGTTACATTCTACAGTATGGTTGTATGTCATCGCAAAAGTAACAGAAATGACAGAGACTGTGTTTTTCATACTGAGAAAGAAATACAACCAAGTATCATTCCTTCATGTATACCATCACATATCCACATTTCTCTTTTCTTGGTTCTTACTGAAAGTTGCACCTGAAGAGCAATCTTTGGTAATCATGGCCTTAAATTCTTTAGTCCATGTGTTGATGTATTCATATTATGCATTGTCTTCATTGGGACCACAATACCAAAAATATTTGTGGTGGAAGAAACATATGACAGAATTTCAAATTGTAAGTACGAAATACCTACTCATTGTAAATTAATTTAAATATTAAACGTGCCTATGTATGTGTTCAGTTCGTACAATAAAAAAGTCAATGACAGTATAAGTAAAACAACATGATCCGGTGAACAAAAACATAAAATACTTCTTTATTAAAATTTAATGTCGAGAATTAGGACTCTGAACTTACAAAAAAAAAGTAGATGTTAAATTATGACGTCTTTAAATTACCAATAACTATGTATGTAAATTCAATCGTTTCACTGTCTTTGCTTCTAAGTAAATTACCTTAATTAGTAATTAATCGCCATGTTAACTTTTTCACACTAAATGTGATTATTATTCATTCATTTATGAGAAGGTCGATGTATTTAGGGAAGGTAATATAATAATATAACTTACCTCGTACAAAGATTTAGAAAGTAAAAGATAAAGATGACCATTCATAGAAGCATTTTATCTTACGTGAAAACAGTAGGTACGATACTACGAGTATTTCCCTCTTTTAATGTTTCTTGAGACTATTTATTCGGTGACCGCGACCTGTCTCAACTGTATGCTCTTACTCCTTTCTAGACATCAGGAGATCTGTTTTCTTAACCAATATTGTAAGCTGCGTGCAAAAATACACGTGAATTGACTTAATCATTGACATCAACGATTTGATAAAAACTAAGAACATTACGTAAAAACTATGATACCAAAAAAATACAAGTGGTCGTCACAATATTTTATCCCCACAAAAAACTATAGACATGTAATTTTGTAATACGAAATAAACCAGATATTAATAATGATTTAAATATTTATTACCAAAATTTAGCTATAAAATATAAATTAATAAATTCGAGAAATATAATTCCATATTATAAATACAACCCGGAATCGGTTTTAGAAGATCAAAATTATAGGCTCTATTATGATAAAACAATTATAACAGATAGAACAATACATCATAATAGACCCGATGTAGTTTTACATAACAAACAAACTAAAATTACTTATTTAATTGACATCGCTGTACCAAATACATTTAATATTCAAACAACCGTCGCAGAAAAAATTCGTAAATATACAGAATTAGCAGGTGAAATAAAAAATATTTGGCATTCTAGGTCGGTATATATAATCCCATTAGTATTATCAGCTACAGGTATAATACCAAAATCGCTTATAAACAATTTAAAAAAATTAGATTTACCGGAAAATTTATACATAAAAATGCAAAAATCGGTCATTATTAATACTTGCAATATTGTAAGACGATTCCTAAATACTGATATTTCAGGCACAATGCTTGTATTTAGGCCCCGCGCATCTGAGCCAAATCCTGTGATATCCGTGATATCTGGATAGGTGAATTTTTCCCAGTATTAGGCTGATGAGTTTATATGTGAATCATGAATGATAATATGTAGACTCTTCTGGCTGATAATACTGAGAAGTGTGTTGGCAAAGTCATGCCTCCGCGTAAAAAAAAAATTAAACAAGTAATTTTAATAATAATTCGAGCAGTCACTACAGCGAATATGTAACTTTTTGTTCTACTAATTCTTCTAGCTCACTGTTACACATTAAATAAATCTTCTTCTTCTTCTTCTTCATAAGCCCTGTAGCTTCCATCTCTGGATATAGGCCTCCCTCATTCGTCTCCATCTCTCTCTGGATTTTGCCTCGGATGTCCATTTGAGGCCAGCTGTTAGCTTCAGGTCATCTGTCCAACGCATCTGTGGCCGGCCTCTAGGGCGTTTACCGAGCCACGGACGCCAGAACAGGAGCTTGTTGCTCCATTTGCCATCCTTTGCTCTCGCCACATGACCTGCATAGTCCCACTTCAGCCCTGCGATGCGTTGTACAACATCCGCAACTCTGGTCTTATTCCTTATCCACTCGTTTGTTTTCCTGTCTCTGAGAGTAATGCCAAGCATCACTCTCTCCATGGCTCTTTGTGTAACTGTGTGTGTATTAAATAAATAGTTATAAGTATATAATAATATGTTCTGCTAATCGAGGATATTTTGTTTCAGGTTCAATTCATCATATATCTGGTATACCTTTCATTAGCAAAGTTTTCAAATTGTGGATATTCCGATGTGATAACCAATACATTATTAATCAATACGGGGGTTCTGCTAGCACTGTTCTCTAAGTTCTACATAGCAAGTTATAAAAAAAAATCTAGAAAGCAGAGTGAAGTGAAAAATTGAAAATGTGTAAAGAGTGTATATGAAAATATATTAAAATGTGATGGAACAGAGACTGAGAATCGATTACACGAGACAAAAATATTTCGATTAATTATTCCATACATAATTAATTGATATAATACTCAAAACAACGGGCTTATCTGGATATCCGTTGTTTGTGTACTGTGCTTGGTGATCGACTCATTTATCAACATTTGCAATTTTACGAGTATATATATTCTGTTCTGAAAAATAGAAAGTAATCCAATATGTGAATATCATAAATACCTAATAATAGTAATTCTTAGCATAAGGTCAATTTCTGATGGTCCGTAGATAAGCTTAATTACGAATACCTAATAATTGACATATTCTACCTCCCAAACATTGTCATACTGTGGTTAGTTTAAGTTGTAAATAACCGTTTATTTTGAAAACTTATTATTATAATATATGTATGAATAAATTATGCGTACATTAATTATTCATTACAATTATATTATTTGTGTGTACCTCTCTCTTATCGATTCTATCTCCTTTGTGCAACTTCGTGAACTTAAAATGTGTATGTTTCGGCTCTATTATGAGAACCTGTCAGTGCAGTAAATAAATTTAAGGCTAAATAAGTTAGTTATAATTACTGAACTCTTTTACACAATTTTCCCCTCAAAATCAGGAAAGCCGAAAGAAATCTGTATTACAAACAAAAACACATGGGATAGTCAAGAGTGATACTCTAGTATGCTATTGTCGATAATTATATACATATTATGAAAAATAGATCAAGTCAATTTGAATGATTTCTTCAGGCAGACTGAAAACATTACATTAAATATACTTGAGGTGAACTACTATAACTTACTATTTCGGTACGGAAAGTACATACGAGTACCATGACAGTCTACTTGATTATTATTCATTGACGAAATGACTTATTCCGTCACGTAATTCCCGAATAATTACTTAGAATTGGGATTTTCCAATGTTGATTTTCCAATATACTTGAAATAAAAACTAGGGTTTTCACAGAAAATGCACAAATTGTATAAGTATGATAATGATTCACTCTCATGCAATTTTTGACTGACACCGCCATCTTTTTCTATCCTGGCGTCTCCATCTTCCAATCCCTCATGCCACATCCCACGTCTACATCTCACTGTACCTCATCCATCTCCAGGGTTTGGGTTGGATCTACAATCCCTACATGTCTACTTGCGGTCTTGTGCGAAGGATCTTGGCACTCTCCCTTCATTCATTTTCTCCACGTGCCCGGCCCATCTCAGTCTTACTACTTTGCTATATTTTTTATATTGCTGAGGAAAAAGTCGTATAATTTTAGAATGCTGGGCTTATTATATATTTAAGTTTTAGACATCTGTCGTAATAACACTTCGTTTTCCTGTACAGGTCTGAATATCATTCTGAGCATATCTATTTTTGCTTTTTGACAATATAGTTCATCTGCACAGAATCAAAGTATTTGCCTCCCCCATGTGCGAGTGTGGAAAGGAAGAGGAATCCCTCAATCATGTATTTTTCAACTGTCCGTTAATTGATAACTCTTATTGGAGGAGATTAAGGAACATTGTACGACTTTTCCTTTGAGTATCGAATACTTATTATCCACAAACTCTCCTCGTATATACCACAGCATTGTCAACTGCCTTAAACACAATGACAGGAGAGTATGAGTATATTATTGATTATGTTATAGGATGTTGCCCCGATTTAAATCTTTTAAACTTGTAGCACAATAGAATATCGTGTATGGCATAAATCACTCGTTGACGGGTGGATTGCCTTTAATTAAAAAAAAGGTAAGTAAATGGAGAGGAAAAGTTAAAAGTGCCTAGGTACCTACTTATACCTAGTATGGCCTGCTCCCATTACACCTAACCTATCTTATCATTACAAAGTCTAATATAAATTATTTAAATACTATATTGCCCTAATTTCATATGTTTATTACTAGGTACCAATTGTAGTTGATAGATATCCCCTCCACTACATCGTGAAGGACATTTTATTTTACCTGGATAATTATTAATTATTACTAAGGTAGGTTATTAATTAATTAATTAATTATCCAATTAATATTATGTAATCATGTTGTAAATTATGTAACAATATTCTGTAAATATTTCGTATTTGTTATCAATAAATTAATAATTTTGAATTAATTCATAGTATTATTAGTATATAAGCAGGTAATATATTTTTTGTAGTTGTGTATTGACATCAATTTATTAATAAAATAATCTAAATTAGGTATACTCAAAACAATGCGTTCAGAACTTCTGACGTTTAAGAAATGAATTTATATGAACTAATATTAGAATCTAATCAATATACTTGACATCATTTAGGTATGTGCAGACGTGCGTAGGTTTTAAATAATATACAACCCGGGTTATAGATTTGCATACAAAGACATTACATACATTACATAAAAATTAAATGTGAATACTAACGTTTCATGTAAAAAGTATCCGGAATTCATCAATAAAATATATATATTTTTTCATGTACAGTTTAGTTGCACTATACCTACTTAGTTACAAGCAGAATTTGAGCGTGTTCTTTTTACTCAGTGCTTTGGTCTCAACCGTTTGCAATTTTCGTTGGTTAGTTCTGCATTTTTTTTTTAAATCTATGATTATCGATTTAAACCCAAATACAACTTTGTACACTTCCCACTAAGCTTGAAAAGCTTGTGTCGTGAAGTAAAATAAGTCTGCATCGGGAATCCAACCCGCGCCCACTGGATTAACAGTCGAGCACGTTGCCAACCAGGCTAACAACCACCTCGTATACCTACATAATGGATAATTTACTAGAACAACGAGTTTGTCTCAAATTTATACATTTTTTTTTATGTTTTTATGTTAGTCACTAAAAATATAACAGAATACCTATGCTGCCGTCATTAGGAAGAACCACACATTATTCAAAACGTTGAAAGTGAAATAATGCCGAAAACATCTAGTATCGCGCCCATGTAATTCCACATGCGTGGAACAGGGGGTTGGAAAATAAGGTTCTATAAGGGAAATTCAGACTTTTTATGATTGAAAGGAATGGAAATACCCATTTCGATAAAAAAGCATTAAATACCTAATGTTAGTTTATGCTATGTTGTTTTTAATATAATTTCATTATTATCACGGCAGTATGAATGCTTTGTGAATAATGAAATGTGTTCCGAAAATTCCAGATATATTTTTTACACAAAACTACTTCATAGAAACATTAATGCTGGATTTCACCAACATTTCAGGTGAGGGATAGCGAAGATAGGAGCCACGTTGCACAAATGTTGTATGATAAATAATGATAAGTGGCTCTTATATCCGCTATTCCTCACCTTAGAAGTTGGTTAAATCTAACACAAGTATTCCAGATAGTTGACCTCACCTATTTTGAGATGTCAATGTCATAAAATAATAACGTTATGTCCACATTTATCTCTATGATGAAGCTGGTAGTCTTTCAAGAATAGGTTATTCTCTGATCGAATTTTGATTTAAAAAAAACTAGCATTTTCCTCAATAATATCGGCTGCCGATGTGGCTTAATAGTGATAGGCATATGCCCAATCCCACCAAATTTTACCTAAGAAGGAGAGCCCTAAGAAATTACCATACAAAAACAGGGATAATATTCTATTTATTGAATAAAAACAGACAGCCAGCACCACCACCAAAGCCTAAATCCATATGAAATGCAACATGCAGCTCATCTACGTTAGGTGCACCTACGTTAGGTGCCCAAATATCTCCGCCCAGGCTAGGTGAGCTGCATGTTGCATTTCATATGGAATTAGGCTGTGATGGTGGTGCTGGCTGTCTGTTTTTATTCAATAAATAGGATATTATCCCTGTTTTTGTATGGTAATTTCTTAGGGCTCTCCTTTCTGGGTTAAAGTTGGTGGGATTGGGCAATAGTATTTTTTAACATACATGCACTTACTTTCTTACTTTTAAAATTTTCAGATCCAGATGTTAACAAATGGACCTTCATGGGAAGCATCTACGAACCCCTAAGTGTCCTCATGGTATATTTGTTTCTGGTGTTGTACTATTTACCAAGCTCCATGAGGCATCGTACACCTTTCAAATTGAAAATAACTATAATTGGATATAATATCTCACATGTTTTCTTATCCCTGTACCTGATTTATCAGGTATGAAAAATATTTCTTATGTTATTATTTTTAAAATCACATTTTTTTGTGAGATCAACGGAAATTTTCTACACGTTTGTAGTCGAATTTTTAACAAGTACCTAGTTATATCTGAACAGATAAAAGGCGCCTCTAATACCAACATTCATAGCATGACGGTAGAATACCCGGCTTGTTAGATTGGAGGTCTGGGTTCGATTCGCGACCGCGGAAAATGGATGGACTGGAATTGGTGAATGTTACTTAAGTGTAAAGTGATCACATTAAGCCAGCCGACGATCAGTCGTAAGCCTGGTGGAAGTTCCATCCTCTGCTATATATCTGTTGAGATGTAACTACTTGTTATTTCTTATATTAATAATTCGTAAGCCTTTAGATTTCTAACTAACAGTGTGAATATTTTTTACAGGCATGGCTTCCAGGGATTCCGGTATTAGATTTACTGTCGACTGTATGCAATCATAAAGTAAATGGCGACCAAGAACATAAAAATCTTGTACGTATATTTTAGTAATAAATTATAGTAATAGACAGACATATGACACCTGTCATCATACGAGTAAGTACGTTATATCCCACGTCTATTGTCCATACCATCTAGATCAGACCCCTTATTTAAGGGCTTGGCACCAAGAATGACGTCACAGTCATTTCCCACGGCATTAAGGTTCAAAATCGCGTGACAATCACATGATAAAATGGTAAAAATAGCGTTTTTTTCCATTATTGGGGGTTAATTTTGCGTTATTCCCTAGATTTTAACGCATATTATCACTACAAAAAAAAAAATTACCCCGCGACTTTCGGGAAACGAGTTTCCATCTTTCGGGAAAAAGGTCAGAGGTGTTTTTAAATTATTATTTTTTTGAGAAATCTGTACAAGATATAAAAAATCTTTTACGGTAATTCCCTAGATAAAGGTTCAATTCATCTACCCTATTTTGTTCCAAAGCATATTTAGTAACGGTTGTCGAGATAGAAGGTCTCCCGTTTTTACAAATTTTTGAAATGTCGGTATGCACACTCTTAAATCTCCTGATCTATAAATTACCTCTTTCATAACCAGATTCGATACAACTCACATTATACATAAGATGCGTCCGTACACTCTAAGAATCGGCCGCTCAAAATGTGGTTTACATGAAAATTTAGACATAGCACTAGGGTTGCCATCAAAATTTTGCCGCTTCCCCCTGTCAAATCACATTAATTTATTTGATTAAAAAACTGCATTTACAATGAAACAAAATAGCTCTTATTATAAATCTGTGAAAATTGTTTACTGAACAAAATGTAATGATCTTTACTGTCCAGGATTAAAAGAGCGTTTTATTTTTTCAGGTAGCAGCAGCTATTTGGTGGTATGTGTTCGCCAAAATTCTAGAATTCCCCGATACTTTTTTCTTCATACTCCGTAAGAAATTCAACCAAGTATCGTTTCTCCATGTTTACCACCACTCTTCTACGTTTTTTTATTCTTGGATTATATTGAAAGTTGCTCCTGAAGATAATTCTTTATTTCTCATTGCCATTAATTCTTCGATTCACGTCATGATGTATACATACTACGCAATATCTGCGATGGGACATCAGTACAGAAAGTATATTTGGTGGAAGAAATACATGACTACATTGCAAATAGTAAGAATAACACATTTTTTCATTCTTATTACCAGCCTTTACCTTTCATTAAATAGAATGGAATGTAGGAGAATTAAATTTATAGATATTTATGTTTTTTCTTTTAGATCCAGCTGATTCTTTCATTTATTTACTTGATGCTGGGGAAGCTGTCCAATTGCAATTATTCAAATCTCATCTTGAATATTTTATTATTCAATGCAATATTTTTGATATACCTCTTTTCAAACTTTTACAAGTGCACTTATGTAAAACAAATATCAAACAATAATATCTAGGATTTATTTACAACTATATGTTATTTAATTTTTATATTATATGCCTACGATATGTTATTAAAATTTTCCCTAATGTCTACAGAGTATTTAACTCGTATATTTATATTATATAACTATAAGGCACCTAGATATATGGATTTAACGATAATTTACTCTTGACATAAAGACATTTGTTTTTTATATGTTTCCTTATTAAACCCCCATTACGATATTTCCCGGGATATTGTAAAATTTAATTTAATATCTTTAGATACAGACTCAATTGGAACTGATGTAATTATATATGCCCAAAAAACTGCATTTAAATATAGAGACATTCTGAATGGTACATTCCACCTACATATGTTTAAGTATAAAAACAGGAATTGAAATGGAACGAGAGAGGTACTATTAGCAACTAGACTGGAGTAAGACTTGTAGACAAGCATCAATAAAATCCTGACTTGTTTCTTGAGACACTCTACATCCAAAGAACTACTCGTAAAGTATGAGTCATCAACCTGAAACCTACGGTATAGTATACCTAATTATTATTAGATATGGATTAACTTCCAATACAGAAGGTTTTCCTTCTTCTTTCGCATTCACCCGTTATGATTGATATTGCAACATATTAGTATGAGAAAAAAAACTTTAGATCTGCCAACTGGAAGAAATGTACCTACGACATATTTTTTGTTCGGGTACTCATTAAATATTAATTATTTTAAATTATTGACAGGATTTTAAGGATGGAATTTTAGTAAATATTTTTTTTATAACTATAACTCACTCCTTAATTATTACTATTTATTACAAAATAGGGCATTGTATAATTTTACGATATTGTTGAATTTTCGGTACCAACCTATTATCTGTATAAATGAATTCAAATGTTGATAGTAATAATTTATTTATTTATTTATTTATTTAATCACATGGGCACAAACAGTTATAACAGCACATATCAACAATTAAACAAAAACAGAAAGCAAACCAGTGAAGGCCCGTCAATTTTACCAGAAAAACATTTCTAATAGTACATTAAATATTTATTTTATATATTTTATTGTTTCCAATATTTTATCATGTCCTATGCTGTCATGCTTTGAGAGAGAAATGTTGTGTGTCGTCATTTTGAAAGATGTGTTTTCTGTTTGTGGTACCTAAGTAGGTATACCTATATATTTTTATTTGCTTACTAGAATGGAAATTTATTTAATGAATAATATTGTTTAAAATCAATTGTGTTAATGGTGTTGTTATGATGATATTGATTGCCTGTTTTTTGTTAAGGGCTCATGGCCGTGTATGAAATAAATAAATGCTAGTTTTTCTGGATTTGATAATTTTCTTGGAGTGTTCATTGAATAGTTTTGCAAAGAATAATGGCTAATCGATTTGTTGCAATAGAAATACAGTAGTAGAATATTCCGCCATCTGTGGAAAAATTGATTAAGATTTATTATACTATAATCGAAGTCACTGATAAATATCATAATAGTCTAGGTGTGTTTAACAGGTGATTTACAACACGTACTAAAACGCAATAATCTACGTTGATATTTCACAGATTGCGATGTTTCACAAAATCTAAGAACAAAATATTTACCTATAATATACGGAAAATGGAAAAAACCTATTATTGGTTGTGATTTTCTTATACACAGCTACGATGTGTTATGTTTTGAATAAAATGACAACCATCTACCACTGGATAACTCAGCGTTTATCCCTCGAAAGGTGTACCTAGGACCTAGGTCTTCTTCATCTTCTTCTTCTGCTTCATCTAGGACTGGGTCCTGCCATTGCTCGGAGCCTGCTCCTAGGACACTGATGTCCAACTATCTCGCCATATTTTATGTGGTCTTCCTGGAAGTCTGGTACCTGACGGCAGCTCGTTCGCTGCTACGCTCACCACTCTCTCAGAACAAGCTTTCTCCACGTGATCTCTCCAGTAGCGTCTTCTAGATCTTCCCCATCGGACAATGTCCTCGACGTCGCAAGTCCTTCGTATTTCAGAATTCCTCACTCGGTCTCGGAATGTTACTTCCGCAATGGGTCGTAGAGTCTTCACCTCAGTTGTTCTAAGCTGATTTTTGGTCCTGTTAGGACCTAGGTATACCTTTATAATATATGTAATCACCTACACTAAAATATGCTTCAATCGAATGTCATTAAAAAGAACTTTCTTGTCTTTCGTCGCCTTCATTACCTACATGTTTTCAACTCTTGCTGTATTTCTGCCTACTATACATTCTTCCCTACGTTTCATTCCAACTTTTATAACATAATAATATTATGTTAAATGATGTTGTAGGTTTTCGCAGCATGGTATATATATTCTTCCTTTCAGGTTATTCGGGTGTTGGCCGCGTGTCTTTTGTTCTTCTCTAGCTTTCGGCAGCGATACTTCTGCCATCTTCAGGATGAAGTAGATTTTTCTATGTAACGTCCGTCGAGTCATCAGTAATTTACTGCCGCAGCGTGAGCAGTGGTGTGTTGAAGGGTAAAGTTATTGTGATGTGTGAGTGTTACTGCCGCAGCGTGAGCAGTTGTGTGTTGAGTTGTGATGTTATGATGACGTGTTAGTATTATGATGATCGTTCTGCGATGTGTCTTGTGGTGTAGTAAGTGTTGTTCGTGTATTGCGTTGTAGTATTGGTTTCCACGATGTTTTGATTTGTAAGCCGTCTCCTCTGTTGATGTTATGTGGATGTTTATATATCTCAATTGATTCTCTAACGAGTCGTGTGTAGTAATTTCTTGGTTTGGCTAGTATTTGTGGTGTGTATGAAAACTTGTGTCCTGTGTCTATGTGATGTTCTGCTGTAGCTGACTGATCTGGATGTCCTAGTCGTGAAGCCCTCTCATGTTCTTTGATTCTGTCTACGATGTGTCGTGATGTTTGTCCGATGTAGGTGGCGTCGCAATCGTTGCAGTCCAGTTTGTATATTCCGTCGCTCTCTTTTTCGTATCTGTCCTTTGTTCTGCATAGCATGCTACGTATTTTATTCGGCGCTCCGTATATTGTTTTTATGTCGTATTTTGTTAATAAACGTCCGATCTTGTCAGTTGTCCCTTTAACATAGGGAAGTACTGCTGTATGTCTGGTTGATGTGTTGTTTTCCTTGTTGTCCGTCTTGTTTTTACATCTGTGGAATGATTTTGAGATGTCCTTCTTATTGTAGCCATTTTTTATCAGAGCTTCCTGTAACTCCTCCAACTCGTTGTTTAGATGTTCGTCTTCGCATATCCTTATAGCCCTGGTTGCTAGAGTTCTTATTATGCCCTGTTTCTGTGTAGGATGGTGATGTGGATCAGCGTGCAAGTATCTATTAGTATGGGTTGGTTTTCTATAAACCTTGTGGCCAAGTATTCCATCCTGTCTCCGACTCACTTCCACGTCTAAGAATGGAAGCACTCCGTCGTTCTCAATTTCCATGGTGAATCTGATGGCCGGATGAATCGAGTTGATGTGATCCAAGAAGCTGGGTAATGTATCTTGTCCGTGTTGCCAAATGACGAAGACATCGTCTACGTAACGTTTCCATACCCGCGGTCTGTGCGTTGCTGTCTCTAGTGCCTTCTTTTCGAAATGTTCCATAAATAAGTTCGCAATCACGGGTGAAATCGGTGATCCCATCGCAACTCCTTCTATTTGTTCATATATGATGTTGTTGAAAGAGAAATAACTTGATGTTAAGCAGTGTTTGAACAAGGCCAGTGTGTTCTCCGGGAAGATCTCTTCCAGTATCTTGAGCGTGTCGTCCAGTGGCACATTCGTGAACAATGATTCGACGTCGAAACTCACAAGAATGTCTTCCTTCGTTAGTTGTTGCTCTTTCAGTATGTTAATGAAGTGTGTGGAGTCTTTGACGTATGATTCAGTCTTTCCGGTGTGTGACAGGAGTTTTCTTGATAAAGCTTTGGCTAAGAGATAAGTGGGTGAGTTAATGGCACTCACTATCGGCCGCAGTGGTGTGTGTTGCTTGTGTAGCTTTGGTAATCCGTATAACGCGGGCGTCTTCGGTGCTCTAACTATTAATTTGACTTGTTCTTCTTTTGGGATGGTGGACGATTTTATCAATTCTCTGGTCTTCCGGTTAATCTTATTAGTTGGATTGCGCGACAGTTTCTTGTATGTAGGACAGTTGACGAGATCTTCCAGTTTTTGTTTGTAATCAGTGGTGTCCATTACAACTGTAGAGTTCCCCTTGTCCGCGGGAAGAATGACGATGTCCTTGTTTTTCCTGAGTTCCGATAATGCGATCCTTTCTTGTCGAGTGAGGTTCGGTTTAGGTGGTGCAGATCTGCGTAATATGTGACAGGTTTCTTGGCGGACTTCCTCTGCAGTGACGGCGGGCAGTTTTCGTATCGCTGATTCTATGCCACATATAATATCTTCAACAGGGATACTGCGTGGCGAGACGGCGAAGTTTAAGCCTTTCGTCAGAACACTGACAGCGCTGTCGCTTAGTTGTGTGGATGAGAGATTCTTCACGACCTTCGACGCGTCGAGAGTGGTGTTCGTAGAGCGGCTAGCGTGTGTTGTCAGGGCTGCGAATTTCTTCTTCTGGCGTTTGGTGTTGATTTCGATACCGAGAGATGTATTATTGGCTGTCACTCTATCGATAATTGTCCAGTCATCAGGATCTATTCTGTTGCTCAGTGATAGGTGTAGTTCGTAGAGCAGTCTTGATACGGTGTCTAACTCCCGTCGTGTGTGGTGTATCTCCTCTCGTAATAGCGCTTCTTCTGTTCTGTTGATGATGTGATTGTACTTGTGTCGTGTTGTGGTCCGTCTTATATGTAGAAATTTCGGAGTAAGTTTCTTGTCTCTGCAACGTTGTACAACAACGAGTTGGAGGAGTTACAGGAAGCTCTGATAAAAAATGGCTACAATAAGAAGGACATCTCAAAATCATTCCACAGATGTAAAAACAAGACGGACAACAAGGAAAACAACACATCAACCAGACATACAGCAGTACTTCCCTATGTTAAAGGGACAACTGACAAGATCGGACGTTTATTAACAAAATACGACATAAAAACAATATACGGAGCGCCGAATAAAATACGTAGCATGCTATGCAGAACAAAGGACAGATACGAAAAAGAGAGCGACGGAATATACAAACTGGACTGCAACGATTGCGACGCCACCTACATCGGACAAACATCACGACACATCGTAGACAGAATCAAAGAACATGAGAGGGCTTCACGACTAGGACATCCAGATCAGTCAGCTACAGCAGAACATCACATAGACACAGGACACAAGTTTTCATACACACCACAAATACTAGCCAAACCAAGAAATTACTACACACGACTCGTTAGAGAATCAATTGAGATATATAAACATCCACATAACATCAACAGAGGAGACGGCTTACAAATCAAAACATCGTGGAAACCAATACTACAACGCAATACACGAACAACACTTACTACACCACAAGACACATCGCAGAACGATCATCATAATACTAACACGTCATCATAACATCACAACTCAACACACAACTGCTCACGCTGCGGCAGTAACACTCACACATCACAATAACTTTACCCTTCAACACACCACTGCTCACGCTGCGGCAGTAAATTACTGATGACTCGACGGACGTTACATAGAAAAATCTACTTCATCCTGAAGATGGCAGAAGTATCGCTGCCGAAAGCTAGAGAAGAACAAAAGACACGCGGCCAACACCCGAATAACCTGAAAGGAAGAATATTATGTTAGTTGTTACCTAGTGGTAGTGCATTTTGCAAAAATAAAGTATGTAAAATTTGCATAATTTTGCATATATTAACCTGTTTGTGTTACAATTTGTCACCTCTGCATATTTTTGTAATAAATTAATCCAGTTTTTATTGGCAACGGCACCCCAGACCAATACAGATATAACAGATAATATTTTTATAAAGAAACTATCCAAATAAGTTGGAGCAAGTTCATCTAATGTATGAACAGGAAGACCATGACATTAAATTAAGTAGGTACATATGTACCTACTTAGAAGTCAAAAGTATATTTACTGGACTACAGAAATATGAAGATAAAAGATAGAAAAAAAGCGATCGTTGTAAAAAAAATAAGGTATTTCACACACTAAGCCATTGATTTCGATGATGCCACCTATGCAGTATTTAATCACTCATTCTTACCTATCATTTGAGTTATATTACATTTGCGCCGGGCCTGTTTTTTCTTAGCATTCATCTTTATTTTATGAGTGTGACAATGACAAACGTATTATTTAACAGCGTTGATAATAGTCCGAGAGCCCGCTGCTTAATTTATGACGTATCTGTTTTTTGATCGAAATGTGGTATAAACGATAGCTTACCAATAGGGTATTACATCGCACTAGGGTTGCCTATCAAAATCTTGCCGCAACCCCCCCTGCCCCCCCCCCCCCGAAAAGGTCCCTCTTCGCGGTTTTTCGCATTTTATAGGAATATGGTAAGAGATAGGAGAAAGTAGTCAAAGACAAAAATAATCATTGTTAAATTTTCTACAAAAAATGTTAAGTCAATTTTTTCATAGGACTAGTAGTTTACCCGTAATGGCCGGTCAAAAAACAGGATATTTTTTGAAAAAATAAAAAAAAAGCTTGATTTTTTTTCTTTCACATTCTTCCACCCATTATTACTAACATTTTATGGAAAAAAAAATTTGGCCTGCGGCGCTATATCTCTGGTTATTTTATGAAAAACTAAATTTTAAGAATTTTCGTCACTGAGTTTTATTGTAATAACTCCGAAATTATTACATGTATGAACATAAGTTATAGCTCGTTTTGTAGCTAAAACTATGGTTATTAATTCGTTCTCTGACTAATTTCCTGTAGCTCTTATCAATTTTCAACCAATTTAGTTTAAATACATTTTTTTAGTATTATAAATGAATTTCGGTTTTGGACCGGCCATTGCGGGTAAACTGCTAGTTCTACGAAAAAATTGACTTAACATTTTTTGTAGAAAATTTAACAATGATTATTTTTGTCTTTGACTACTTTCTCCTATCTCTTACCATATTCCTATAAAATGCGAAAAACCGCGAAGAGGGACCTTTTCGGGGGGGGGGGCAGGGGGGGTTGCGGCAAGATTTTGATAGGCAACCCTAGTGCGATGTAATACCCTATTGGTAAGCTATCGTTTATACCACATTTCGATCAAAAAACAGATACGTCATAAATTAAGCAGCGGGCTCTTGGACTATAACAGATTTTCTAAGTTGGAGAGGGTAACCTTGTGGAAGGATATTTTAACTTAATTCACTATTTAAATAAATAAAATAAAACACTGTTTTACTTCCACTAACGTATTTATTTGATTATAACGTTTTCAAACTAGGTTTGAAGACGTTAGTGGAAGTAAAACAGTGTTTTATTTTATTTTATTTATTTAAATAGTGAATTAAGCGTTGATAAATTAACGCTAGCACCTGTGAGCAGTCCAACTTCCATAATGTGCAATAATACTTATAGGGTAGAGGTCTGCCAAATGTTAATTTTAAAACAATAAAGAATTTATTATTAACAATTAAGGAAGCATTTTTTCCCTATGTATAATATGTAACCTCTTATACCTACTATGTGCAATCACTTATACAAAGTAAATGCTTCATAATGACTAAAATAACCATTTTATTTATTCTTGTATCGCTAATGTGGATGCGCTTAACTTTTTTATAAACATTTCGTTAAGTGAACTGAATAATAATTTATAAAATAATTGAATTGGTGTAAACGTAAATAATTTATACATTAAATCAAGATGAATCTCACAATACCATCTCAATCCATCGGATTTCAGTCGAATCAAACGTGGAAACAAATTGGTAAGACATTAGACATGTACTTAAGTAGGCATTATCGTCGTAAGGTGCAATTATAAACATGTTTATATTCATTAATTCTCGTTTGTAATAATGAAAATTCATCACTGCAGTTGGCAGAAATTAAATAGATCATTCAAAATCTAATAAAGTTTCATTGGTCAGGTGAGTGGATCAGTTTAATATAAATCTATCCCTTGATTTGAACCTGCGTTCCCACATGTGTGAACCATATACACAATTCACAACAATGGTCTTGTATAACTAGTAATATTTTGTATTATTTCAGAGGCTGAGATTATCAAACTGCCTATGATGGGCCACCACAGTATTACCGTGATCGTAACCAGTGTATATTTATTGCTAGTCCTAGTCATCGCACCACGTTACATGAAAAATCGAAAACCATATAAACTTAAAAATGTTTTAATCGTGTATAACATACTACAAGTATTTTTCTCCATGTTTCTGGTGTATAAAGTAAAGATATTTATTAATAAACATTAGTATTTTTGCCATGCATGTATTTAACTACCAAAAAATACACTTAATGCATTTATTTGTTACCGATTTCAGGGTTTATTAGTGGGATGTCCAGTTGGAGATTTGCTATCGTCTGTATGTCATCATAGGTTAAAATTTGACATCGAGAAACAAAAATTTGTAAGTAGCCATTTCATACTCAAGAAAATTATATCCATAACAACAATGTATCGTTACACCCTTTTATAAACGAATTCATAATCTCAGAAGTATTTTTTTTATCTACAGGTTATTTCCAATGCATGGTGGTACTTATTCGCAAAAGTAACAGAAATGGTTGAGACGTTATTCTTCATACTTCGTAAGAAAAACAATCAAGTTAGTTTCTTACACCTCTACCACCACGTATCCACATTTCTTATTTCATGGTACGTCTTAAAGTATGCTCCAGAAGAATATACGCTAGTAACAATGATAGTGAACTCCATTGTTCACGTGATCATGTATACATACTACGCCCTCACTGCAATGGGTCCTGAATATCACAAGTATTTATGGTGGAAGAAATATATCACTACAATTCAAATTGTAAGTATTTTCGGAACCTTGGAAGTTAGTATTAGTTATTCAGGCAATTATGTATTGTCGGTTCTAAGCAAATAAAAAAACCTATAAGATTAAGTAATATAGTTTTTTTGTTCCAGATACAATTTTTGGTCTTCGTTGTCTACCTATCTATGGCAAAGTACTCCAACTGCGGTTACTCAAACACCACCATAAATATATTGATAATTAATATGTTGTTCTTGACATCTTTATTTTACAATTTTTATAAATCAAATTATAAACACAAAAATGAATAATATAAAATGCAACTCGTTCAAGTCTTTCCATATACTCCCACTGAGCTTTTTGTGTCTCGATATTAAGAGTGTGCATACCGACATTTCAAAAATTTGTAAAAACGGGAGACCTTCTATCTCGACAACTGTTACTAAATATGCTTTGGAACAAAATAGGGTAGATGCATTGAACCTTTATCTAGGGAATAACCGTAAAACATTTTTTATATCTTGTATAGATTTCTCAAAAAAAAAATTTAAAAACACCTCTGACCTTTTTTCCGAAAGACGGAAACTCGTTTCCCGAAAGTCGCGGAGTAAATTTTTTTTCTTGTACTGATAATATGCATTAAAATCTAGGGAAAAACCGTAAAAGTTTTTTGATAGACGCAAAATTAACCCCAAAAAATGGAAAAAACGCTATTTTTACAATTTTTTCGTGTGATTGTCACGCGATTTTGAACCTTAATGCCGTGGGAAAAGACTGTGACGTCATTCCTGGTGCCATGCCCTTAATTAGAATTACTTATTCTTTATTTTTTATTAATTATTTTTTCGTATCTAGATACGAAAAAATAATATTGCCATCTACACAGTACATAATTATTATCTACTGTAGTATATTCTCGTACCTTGTACATTTGACATATATGTACTTAACATACATATCATTATTTTTTATTTGCATTTAATTATTGCTTGTCTTCAAGTAGGAAGCGCTTATTTTCTAAGTTAGAGGGTCTCGCTGTCACGCAAATTATATTTTTACATATATAAGACAATGGAAAAAAATATCTATACCTATATACAGGGTGTCCCGTAAGTCAACGATATCCAGTGGAGGGGTGATAGACCAACTCATAACGGACCAGAAAAACGAAATATGACCTTAGTAAAAAATCGCTCGTTCTCGAGATATCGGCACTTTTTTGTTTTTCGTGAAATTCGACACCTTTGCTCAGTTTTTCGATCGCCACGGTCACAAAATTCAATATTCTAAGATTCTAATTTTTGATTCGTAATCCTGAATAATCCAGCTATTTAATTAAAATCCAAAATAAAACTATTATGTCAAAATTTTGAAAAAAAGGACATCGTTTCCGGCTCTCGAGTTTTTTTCTTTTTATTGGCAAATTTCGACTCCGTAACACTGCAAAAAAATTGTATCACAATAAGCTGACAAATTATATTAAAAACTACCTCATTTAGTGTAGTTTTTAAAAAAGTACAAAATTGGACATAAATCCTTTTCCGAAAAAAGATATTACTGTTTTACTTCAAAAAGATCTCATTATAAAAAAAATCTAACGCAGGGTAATAGGTTTCTTAGGTCCAATATTTGGAGGAGTGATAGAGGATGAAAAAATATGAAAAAAAAGTATAATAAATGTATGTCCAAAAATCAACCGTTTTGGAGTTATAGCCTTTTGAAAATTGAGGTGTATGAAAATTTCTCATTTAGGTTTTTTGACAATAACTTACGAACTACTAACTCGATTTCGACAAAATAAACTAAAAATCATAGTCAATAATGTAGGCTTTCGATAAAGATTCTTATTTTTGGACTTTTCCCTAAAATCTAGTGAAAATTATGTTAAGAAACATGTATTTTTGTGAGATAATATTTTTTTTACAGAATTTTTACTAGATTCTAAGAAAAAGTCCACAAGTCAGGATCTCTATCAAAAGTCTACATTATTGACTATGATTTTTAGTTTATTTTGTCAAAATTGAGTTAGTAGTTCGTAAGTTATTGTCAAAAAACCTTAATGAGAAATTTTCATACACCTCAATTTTCAAAAGGCTATAACTCCATAACGGTTGATTTTTGGACATACATTTATTATACTTTTTTTTCATATTTTTTCATCCTCTATCACTCCTCCAAATATTGGACCTAAGGAACATATTACCCTGCATTAGATTTTTTTTTATAATGACCTCTTTTTGAAGTAAAACAGTAATATTTTTTTTCGGAAAGGGGTCTATGTCCAATTTTGAACTTTTTTAAAAACTACACTAAATGAGGTAGTTTTTAATATAATTTGTCAGCTTAATGTGATACAATTTTTTTACAGTGCAACGGAGTCGAAAATTGCCAATAAAAAGAAAAAAAACTCGAGAGCCGGAAACGATGTCCTTTTTTTTAAATTGTGACATAGTACGATTTATTTTGGATTTTAATTAAATAGCTGGATTATTCAGAATTACGAATCAAAAATTAGAATCTTAGAATTTTGAATTTTGTGACCGTGGCGATCGAAAAACTGAGCGAAGGTGTCGAATTTCACGAAAAACAAAAAAGTGCCGATATCTCGAGAATGAGCGTTTTTTTACTAAGGTCATATTTCATTTTTCTGGTCCGTTATGAGTTGGTCTATCACTCCTCCACGGGATATCGTTGACTTACGGGACACCCTGTATAAATTTGTCCAGATGCATTGTATGTTAATAATAAATAATAAAATAAGTTGTTTTTCTCTTTTTCTTTGGGATAATAATATTAATTATAAGTACAAGAAAACATACAATGTTAATTTACTACGATTAGATGAATCCGTGGATTCACAATAAATAAAAATGTAAATATATTATTTTTAAGCAGTTATCCCGACAGATATACAGCAAAGGATAGACTTTCCGTCATGACTGATCATCGGTTGGTTTGATGTGATCACTTTTCACTTATTGTCCTCCCTGTCCCCTCCTTCTCCCCTTCCCCTGACGACGCCCATGTCGTGAACGGATAAAATTATTTGCATCTAGGCAGAACAGGGTAAAAAAGCGAGTGAAATAATAAAAAAGGACGGGACAACTATTTTGTATACCTAATCTGTAAGCTTTGGAAAGAGAAATTTCTGTGCTCTATTTATCCTAATTATAATAAAGTCTATGTCTATAACTGCTATGATGACGTTAATAAAATCTGATACATCTTTACACAGTTCGCTGTTGACGTAATAAGATAGAGCGAGCTGCCAGAGCATCGAGGTGTTGTTGGCCCGTGCTCACCTTCGCTGGTCGGGTCATGTCGTCCGTATGTCGGACAATAGACTTCCAAAGAAGCTCATGTACTCCGAGTTGGCTGAAGGCAGAAGAAAACATGGCGGGCAACGGAAAAGATACAAGGACGTTCTGCACAACACGCTGAAGGACACAAACTGCCAAAATGACTGGGAAAGCTTGGCAGGTGATCGGAAAAATTGGCGGAAGACCATAAATAACTACAGCGGCCCGCAGAATAGAACCACCCGCAGACCCATCACAAATGAAGAGCAGCCCTGTCCAAAGTGCGACAAAGTGTGCTTGTCCAGAATCGGCCTCCACAGTCACCTTCGATGGCATCACCGGCAGGAACAACTACGTAGCAACGATTCTTCGGATGCTTCATAAATATGCTCGGCAACGGGCTCTAGGCATTATTTTTTAGCATTATTTGTGTGTGTGTGTTTCTGTGTGTGTGTGTCTGTGTGTGGATTGTGTGTGTGAGGGAGTGAGTATCTGTGTGCATCCCTTATTAAATTATCGTACATACATCATTGAATATCATTTTACCTGATTTGTTCTTTTTGTCTATACATACATACTTAGATTATATATAATTCTATGCATACATATAATATTTCTTTACTTATAACTAGTTTCTTAAATTTAATTTGTTTTAACATATAAATGTTTTTCTGGTAAAATTGACGGGCCTTCACTGGTTTGCTTTCTGTTTTTGTTTAATTGTTGATATGTGCCGTTATAACTGTTTGTGCCCATGTGATTAAATAAATAAATAAATAAATAAATTATTAATAAGGTCAATGTTTTGCACAAGAATCAATGATATTTGATAAAATTAAAGGTGGCCCTAGAACGACTTTTCTGTTTTTTTTTGGGAACATGTATAATGTATATACAGTGGGCCTTACATAACGACAATTTGGAATTCATACAACATTCATCCATCCATACCAAAAACTTTTATGACCTTAAATTATTTACTTATTAAACTTATTTAATTGGATTCAAATCTACTAGAAATTATGCTAATAGGAGTTGTTTCACCTATTTATATATCGCATCAATACTTTGCTTTCATTTTCTGCTGAGATCACTTCTTAGAGGAACCAATGCAAGGCCGACAAAATAATAGATGTATGTATATTAATGATAAAACGTCCAGACCCCTGTCCTTCCGGAAGGTCCTTCCGGAAAGACTTTCCGAGAGTAGTTCCTGCTAGCAGGACGCATTTTTTTTAATGGTTTGTGTGAAAAAAAACAGGTTGTCTTTCCGGCAGTACGTAAACTACCTAGTGAAATGTAATTTGTCAGTGGCAAATAACATTTTTTTAAGGTTTTTAAAATAAAATCAACAAAACAAATAATGAAAAAAAGTAGATACATATTCTTCAGTCGCAAATAATATCTTTTATAGTTTATTTAAATAAAATCAACAAAACAAATAATGAAAAAGTAGGTATTTATTCTTCAGAGGCAAATAACATTTTTACAGGTTTTTAAAATAAAATCAACAAAACAAATAATGAAAAAAGTAGATACATATTCTTCAGTCGTAAATAATATCTTTTATAGTTTATTTAAATAAAATCAACAAAACAAATAATGAAAAAGTAGGTATTTATTCTTCAGAGGCAAATTACCATAATGAACTTAACTATATTTGACAAGTGAAATATTTATATCCTTAAAGTGTACACTTAATGAAATAAAATTATAATTATAAAATTATAAAAAATAACATTTTTACAGGTTTTTAAAATAAAATCAACAAAAAAATAATGAAAAAAGTACGCATATATTATAATATTCATAAAAATATGTACGGCCCCACGTGTTTTCGCCATCTTGTTCGTTAAAATACGAAGCAAAGGCTCGCACGCGACCCTACGTCTTATACTCGCAGCCATTTCGGCCAGATTGATCCTAGAGACATGATTAAAAAACTTGCAAACAGAGAAAGAAATGCACTACGTGCTCGTCAAAACTAAGTTCTTCTAACAGTATTAGAAATGCTTATATGACAAGAAAAAGCGCGTCCTACCGGTAGGACGTGAAGACCTGCTAGCAGGACGCTGGACGTTCTATCATTAAATTCCACAATTTCTGGAAATATGATTTAGGTACTAACATTAAATACGAATAATTAATATCCCTGATGCAAAATTTCTCGCATCTCCTACGCCTAAATGTTCCCGAAAAATAATAATCGTGGGCAAAAATGTTAACTGTATGGAAAAAATACGAAATACCTATAACGATTATAACATCGATTCAAGTATACAGGTACCTAGGTGTTTAATATTAATGTACCTAGGCATTTAGAATTTTTATCATTGTAATAAAAATAATTTATGTATATTAATGTAAGTACCCAGGTAATACTTGTAAATTAATATAAAAAATGTTGCGTATGCATCGTTCCGATAGCACAATAGGTCGAAATTATAATAATCACATCGGATAGAATAATCGCTTGTAAGATTTCATAAAATCAATATCTCAGACACGGTAGGGTAAATAATTATAAATGAGCATTTTATTTTGTACGTATAAGTTGGTATAAGTAGGCAACGGAGAGTCGTAGTTCCATTCTTTACGCTAACAAGTGTGAGGTTATTATACGTTCGTCGTTCCTTAGCAACCCAAAGATCAAACATTCAGTTTGACACTTTTCCTTTTTGCAGTCACGTGCAGTACATTCTGAACATCGGAGAAATATGTAATATTAGTGAAAAGTGCACAACTTAGTAATAAAATTATTATTTCTAGTGATAATATAAAATAATATAAGAATGGAGGTAGAAAATACAAGAATAACTCGCACTTTTGGAATATGGCAGTCGATAGCAGGTTAGTGTTATGTTCATATTATGTTCTAATGCGGTAAAATTCACCCACTTTACCTTTCCAACCCCCATACACCATACGAGTTCCGACACAGCTGTAAAATTCTACTCTACGAAGGGATTTTATTTCATTTCCCTTAGCATGCAGCTTACATCATTTTACCATCATATTTTTAACATCACTTCCTATTTATAACGATGTTCTTTCTGTACAACACATTACATTTTTCAATAACTTTAATTTTACTGTGTAGCCACATTTTTTACACTATTTATATACTTACCTGCCTACCTACCTGCTAAAATATTTTTACTCTTTACACGAACTAAAATAGAATTTCTATTCTTAGCACAGGTAAATTAAATTTCTGAAGTACTTCC
Organism: Ceraclea dissimilis; assembly: GCA_963576895.1. Classification (NCBI taxonomy): domain Eukaryota; kingdom Metazoa; phylum Arthropoda; class Insecta; order Trichoptera; family Leptoceridae; genus Ceraclea; species Ceraclea dissimilis. The sequence goes on from OY756359.1 coordinate 15,142,151, forward strand.
TGAGTGTTATATCATCTTCTTTACACAGTTTTATGATTTTTTTTTAGTATTTATAACATATTATATTACTTTATAATTATTAACTACTTATACATAATGCAGTTGGATACCTGTTAAACCAATTTTATGAATATGTTATGTTTATCGTTCTCGTTAATTTGTTGTAATCAGTTGACAAATAAATTTTATTAGCGAATTTGCAATCCGGTGATCGCTTTTAACTGATGCAAAAAAAATAATTGATCTTGTTAATCTACTATGTGATTGTAATATATTTATGCGGATCAATGGTTCACTTATCACACTTACTCACTTACTCACATACTCACTCACTCACTCACTCACTCACTCACTCACTCACTTACTAAATCACTGAGTAACTGACTCAGCAACGCTAACATAATTTTATAGTAACATTAATATTATGTAATAAAAAATCCTGCATGTTTATTTGAAAATTATTTCATTAAAAAAATATTTAACGTACTATAATCAACTACAATGTATGAATGTTACAAATTCTTATTATAAATCATAATTATAAAAAAAAATATTTTAACCTAACGAATATTTTATTTTTCATTATTAATTCCAATTATGTGGGGTTCGCTGGCAGAAATCAATTGCCCGCCCTTTGTGTTTTTATATATGCAATAATAAGGCCAATGTTTTGGTACATAGAGAATGGTCGAAAAATAATTCTGGGAATTTAAATAATTGCAATCAAATATCGTATTGAGTCATTTCATGTTAAATGATTGATTCTTTCATGGTAACAACATATTGGACTTTAACAAGAATCCGCGATTTGGTACATCTTCCGCCTTCTTGACTGTTACTCAAGCTATGTGCCAGAGTCATATACGTAATATAGGTATATTTATAGGAGAAGAAAATAATTATAAATGAATGCATCTCACAGAGGGGACGTGCTCAAAGATTATAGGACTATTTGTACACCTTGCACAAAATTTGATGAAAACTTTTTACCTCTTTTTACCTCTTTTTTTACCTCTTGAGTACATGGTTGGCGCAGTTGGTTGAGCCGGCAGTCTCTCAAGCGGGAGGTGCCAGGTTCAAACCCCGGCGCTGGCGATGTATTCCACACTTTGCGATACAGGCTTTTAGCCTAGTGCAAGGTGTGCAGGAAAGTATGTGGGTTTGTGTATGCAAGCCCAGATCCTTTCTCAAAAAAAAAAACAAAAATAATGTACCCAAGTGTGTTATAACTTGATTTTTTAAATTGATGATTGTCTTCGATATACAAAAGCTACGTGGGATGGTAATTTATACTGCCTATAATATGAATTTCTTTTCAGATGATGAAGTTCATACATGGCCGCTGATGGCGACTTTCAAGGACGCTTTAACAGTCGTCGTGGCATATTTACTTATCGTTCTATTCTTTGGACCAGCCTACATGAGACATAAGAAACCGTATAACTTGAGAATACCAATCCTATTATACAATGCAGCCCAAGTTATATTTTCTGTGTATTTGGTGTACATCGTAAGTAAACATAATATTTGAGGTATACCTAAATTATTTAGGTATGGAACCGGATTAATCTGTACTTTTACCTATAGCACAGACGGAAAAAAAACTTAATAAACATAATATGTTAACTATTAGTTATAATGGATATTTCGTAAGTTTTATATTCAGTGTTATTTATATAAAACTCTAGCGCAAATTATAGAGGATATCAAAATCGCATGTTACATTTTCAACCATCTTGCATTGACGTCGACTGGTAGATGTGCTTTGTCCATAAATAAGTGAGCTCCAGAGTCCAGACTGCTCTTCTTCCTTCAAACTTCCTTAAAAAAAACTACTATTTTTTTTTTGTATGTATTAAAATAATTCAAAAGGAATAATGCTATGGTGACTATAAGGCTATAATTAAATGTAATCTGTGCAAAAAAACAGCCATTTAATATTCTGTTCATCGCGTTCTGTTACAGGACAATATTATTAAATTTAATCTGTGAACTTTACTTTTTACGTAAATAATAAGATCATTATTTAACATTAAAATATGCAGACAGTTATGCAATTATATGAGCAATAAATGAACTAAATGAAATAAATAAACTCGTAATAGGTATGAACGTTGGTGCAAACTGCAAGTTAAGTGCTTGGCACCAAGAATGACGTATCAGTCTCTTCCCACGGCATTAAGGTTCAAAACCGCGTGACAATCGCATGATAAAATGGTAAAAATAGCGTTTTTCCCATTTTTGGGGTTAATTTTGCGTCTATCAAAAAACTTTTACGGTTATTCCCTAGATTTTAATGCATATTATCAGTACAAAAATAATTTACTCCGCGACTTTCGGGAAACGAGTTTCCGTCTTTCGGAAAAAAAATCAGAGGTGTTTTTAAATTTTTTTTTTTTTGAGAAGTCTATAAAAGATTCCCTAGATAAAGGTTCAATGCATCTACCCTATTTTGTTCCAAAGCATATTTAGTAACGGTTGTAGAGATAGAAGGTCAACCGTTTTTAGAAATTTTTGAAATGTCGGTATGCACACTCTTAAGTAATAAAATATTATTTTTTTGCTCGACATGCATTTCAATATGATAATATCTAGATACTTTATAGTAGATCATTGGGTACAAAATAGATAAGTGCTTATATATATTTGAGTAATAAAAAGAAAATGTTTTTATCGCTATTACTCAAATATTTACATTATATACCTAGGTGTATGACGTTAAGTATGCAAAAACACAATATTTTTGAAAAAACGCGTCTGAATTCAGCTGGTTAGTTATTTTATTTCGGCGATGAATTCGCGAATATAGGAAGAAAACTACATTTTTTCTTATTAATGTTAAAAACCATACGATTTTACATATATAACGAGCCAAAGATCATATAAGATAGTTGAATAATATTCACTGTGTGTTTTATACTGATATTTTTTTCATTTTAGACATTACAGGCTGGTATACCATTTGCAGATTTCTTCTCCTCAGTATGTCACCACAAAGTAAATACGACATTAGAACAAAGACTAGTGGTAAGTTCACATACTTTATTGTTAGAATAAATAGCATGTTCATACATGAATCCCATATTTGGCCACAGTATCGCCTGTATACAGTGTATACTTCCAATAGGTATGATGTAGGTAGGGTATGATGTAGGTAGGTAGGGATGTAGGTCCAATAGGTATTATAATAATTAATTGTATTTTCAGGTATCTTCCGTAATATGGTGGTACGTGATAGCCAAAGTCTCAGAGATGGTAGACACTATGTTCTTTGTGTTACGAAAGAAACACAGTCAAGTGACATTCCTTCACGTCTATCACCACTTCTCTACATTCCTCTTCGCCTGGTTTCTTCTGAAAGTTGGTCCTGAAGAACAATCTCTCCTTCTGATTGCTGTCAACTCATTTATCCACATATTTATGTATTCTTATTACGCTGTAGCAGCGATGGGGCCTCAGTACCAAAAATATTTGTGGTGGAAAAAACACATGACTGCAATGCAAATCGTAAGTATCTTTACCTTTTAATTTCGCTAATTAGTGTGAAAAATAAAACTGGATTACTCTTAGTGATCAATCGACCAAGTTACCAATAGTATAATAGTATTGCGTTTGCCTTATGCTGGAATCTAATCCTATTGATCCATTTCACACACTGTAATGAAAATTAATCAATTAATCATATTCCGAATATAATAAACTAAATAGTTATATGAATTAGGGATGAGCTACCGTTGCTATAGTCAGAGGATATCTACATTTTATATTGTTTATTGAATTCTGCTAGATTTATACGAGTAGGTACACCATATAATTGTCCTAGCACTGCAGTTGTCGAGTGTATACCCGCACATTTCATCATACTTGCATACCGCATAGTACAATGAACACCATATAACAAGAACAATAAAGAATACATGGGAACATACTACATACACTTCACGCGTCCACGAGAATGTTGCAATGTCAAACAATGTCGCAAGTAATGGAAGAAAGTGACTCTGACGTACAATTTATTGTCCCAACATTTGAGCATTAATGAATAATATTAAAACTTATGAATTACTTCTAGCAGGCAGCTTTGAAATATTTTTACACACTACATAATACGTATGTGATACACAGACTATAATCTATCTATTACATCACGCCATATCCCTTGCGGTGTAAGGGGTTGGCAGAGAGATAAATTCTGTCCTATAATCACGATTATTTTTTTTTGTGAGTCACATAATATCCCCGTGGGAAAATTTACTTACCGAATACATTCTTAAAATATTATTTCGGATAATTCTGTAATAATTCCTTGTGCTCAAACAGTACTTTATCGTATGTATGTTTTGCTCTTGTTCCCTTTTTTTCCAGCAAAGCTGTTAGTGTCCGATAACCATGCTCCTCATAAATAATAAGTATTTTTCTCTATATTTTCAGTTGCAATTCATCATCGACCTCGGCTACCTGATTTGTGCGAAATGTTCCAACTGTAACTATTCGAATGTCATAACTAATTTATTAATTACAAACACCATGTTTCTTATAATTTTGTTTTCAAACTTCTACATTGCAAGTTACAAAAAGAAGAAAGTTGCCTAGTCACCATTTATAGAAATATTATAGGTTTAAAGTAAATACTTAGATAATTTATTTATTTGGGTAACGAAAATTAATTAATTAAGTATAGTAATATTGCCTGATGCTTGGGAAAAAATATAAAATTTGTAAGATTAAAAGTTAGTGATATCAACTTGGAGGTGAAATCCAGTAATATTAAATTAAGTAATAATTGTATTTGCTAAGTGAATTTGTAAAACCGTAAAATTTTCTGAATTTAAAGAACACTTCTAAAAAACAGACGCTACACCTGACTACTACTCGTAAATATTTTGTAATTATTATTGAATGTTAAATATTAATTGTAAGTAGTTTGTATTAGGAAATTATGTTAATTCACTTGTACCTAGCCTGCAACATATAACTATTTTGACATTATTTCCTCCAGAGTGAGACATATTATTTGGATATGTAATCGTGTAGGCAGCTCAAAGCATCTTAGAAGGAATTATCAGACATTGAAAAGTCGTATTTCTTAATAAGTCAATTAAGTAATGCATTGCTGAAACAGCACAAACTTGTTAGTTAAACATATAATTGTTTTTTATTTTTTTTTTTTTTTTTAATTTTTTTTTTTTTTTTAAAAAAAAGGATTTGGGCTTGCATGCACAAACCCAAATACTTTCCTGCACACTTTGCACTAGGCTAAAAGCCTGTATCGCAAAGTGTGGAATACATCGCCAGCGCCGGGGTTTGAACCTGGCACCTCCCGTTTGAGAGACTGCCGCCTCAACCAACTGCGCCAACCATGTACATGTACCATGTACAATTTTATAAATATACTCTATTTAATGATTATAATTAAGGCGCTGGATGTCAGACTGCACCTGCACTGACTGACTGCACCTTGACGTTGCGATAAATAAATAAATTCAAAAACAGCTTCCTAACGAGACAAAATTCTCATAAGATCAATTGTTGCAGCTCAAATTCTTAAGAATTGTAATTTTTTGATTGATATATTAAATTAAATAAATAGGTACTTATTATTATTTCACTTTATTATAAACTTATTATTTTATGGTTTATTACTTCTTTTATAACTAAATGCATTCTTATATATTATTGACTAACGCTATACCTTTTTTACTTCCTCCATTTTTTTTAATGCATCTACAAAATGCACATCTTGTTCATTATCCGCATTTGTTATGGTACCGAAAAATGATAATAATTATTATTATTCACATTCAGTTTGAAACTTGATTTTTAATTTAAAAATTTAGATAAATGCAAACTATTTACTTTCTATAGCAACTGGTAGAATTTCAAAAAAAATCATATTAAGTACAATTGTTATCTGAGATTGTACACAAGGTTTTCTATATTACTTGCCTACTATCGTACCATCATCACTACCTTTAAGGAGAGCGATATGTTTAATAAAACCTTAAATTATTTAATAATTAATATTTATACCTAGAATAAATTAAACATACTGTCAAACGTAATGCATTAGGTTTGGGCGACGAAAAACACTACAACAAATAACTATTAATGCTTATATTGTAGACACTTTTTATATTTTTATTACCATATCGTTATTAGTGGTAGAGTCACTTGCTCAAATTAATTTACATACACAAGTTGCGATGCTGAAACATAAATTATTTGTACTGGACAATATCTCCTTTTTAAGTATTTTTGACAATAAAACGCAATAAAAGTAAGTATAATTATAATCATCCTTTTATTCACATGCTTGCTTATTAATGTTAGAGAATATAGACTAGAAATTTTATATTATCATTTACTAAAGTAGTGTATTATGTCCATTTAGGAATAAGATATTAAATTGGATTGTATATTAATATTTTACATATTTATAGTTTTGATGTTTTAATAATTGTGTAGATATTCTCGATATACTTACTAACCATAGTTTACACTGTAACTTCTGTGACTTCAAATTACTTATAAACTAACTCTGAAACTGAATCTATGAGCAGGATACCAAAATGAAGGGTTTTTAACTGTCATTTTTTTATACAAATCAACAGCAATGCCATCCTACTCGTAAGTCTAATGAATTTTAGTTGAACGTTGTTTATCAATATAGAGAATATCTACTTTTTTGTAAAAATATATCTTTTACCTAATTATGCCTCAATTAAGGAAAATTTTCATATCCAGCGGAATACTAAATATGGTAAGTACACATTATAAATGTAAATTTATATAGAGATGTATTTATTAACATTATAAGAAATGATATTCGTAATTAAAACTATGCTGCTGGATAAAAAATAATCAATAAAATTTTATTGGCTGTGCTGTAAACAATATAGTTCGCATAAACAATTATACTTCCTCCTATATATAATTATAACATGAAAGTATAAACAAATTGATTGGGTACTTTGCGATGATAGGGCCCATGGGGCAACACTTTCTGTCTTTTTCTTTATACCCATACAAAAAATACATCGCTATGCAGTAACATTTTATTGTATTGTTTTATTTTCCCTTGACTTCAACATAAGATAAGATATTAGTCCGGTACATGCTGAATAATTCTGAAGGACTTTTACAAGAGAGACTCGACAATTTTGAATGTGTTAACTGCGGTCTTTCGCTCCTAGGTATATGATAATGAGATATCTACGAGATATTTATTATGAAACCCCCTGGAAAGATGTAAGTTCTTGATTATATCTCCACAAAACTGCTTTGTGTGACAAAGTCATCTCCCAAGTCTCCGCTCTGGTTATCATTATATTATTATTGCATGGATGTTACCTTATAACCTGTCTGTGTTCCCGAGGTGAACATTCAGAGGTGTTGAAAGATAGGCAAGAGGAGAGAAGAGGGGTTCGTCACACTACTTCTTCTTCATCATCAGCCTTTGTCCCTCTACTGCTGGATATAGGCATCTTCCAAGAATTTCCACTCCTTTCTGTCGCTCGCCTTTCGTAACTATTGTCAACCCGCTACCAAGGTCACGTCGCGTCGTCCGCCCATCTCTTCCGGGGCCTTGCGACACCTCATTTGTTTGCCCATGCATGGTCTCTATTTTATTAGTTTGGGTGTCCATCTACTATTATCATATTACTACTATCTATGTGCAACGCATATGATGCACATTCGCTTCCTCAGTTCTTATAGAAATGTGAAACTACATTTTACATTTTTTAAACAATGTTCTTGTTTCAGAGAGGTCAAACGACCAAGTTCTCTTAGCCTTGACGTGAGTCCATAGTTCATTATTACTTACGTTCCTAGTAATTCAAGAACAATAAATTTTTTAATCAATATTCCGGTATATTTTTTCCTACATTAAACTGTGTATTTGTAATTCTTAGTACTTAGTAGGTGATTATAATTGATTATAATTTGCATTTACGTAACAACATGTAGACTAATAATGTAACGACTACAATTTAACCTTTGAAATACGAGTATTATACTCGTAAGTTAAACTGATTATGTTTATACGTACACGTATACCCAATAATTACTTCAAATGCATTTAAGCCTCTTGTTCTTCATTGATTTACGTTATTCCAGCTTGGTTGAAACATTTCTAAACAAAAAGAGTGTGGGTGATGAAAGTTTATAAAAACATTTGAAATCGAAAAAGAATTAAAAAAAACAACACTGGAGTAAAAGATTGAACGGTATATATGTGGTAATATGAAGTAGCATTGGAATATTTACTTGTAGTTTTAGTACGATGGTTTGTGCATCCCTCATGCAATAGTTCTTCCCTTCCAACTTCCTTGATCAAACCACTTCACTTGCTCTTCTGAGGACTCGCATATTCGTTCCCTATTTCCGAATTTATATTTTGTAAGTGGTAACAGATTTATTGTAATCATTTCACTATTTAGAAACGTAAATATCATAATGTTGCTCCAACCTACAAGCTATTATACATAATATACGAACATTTATAAAGCAAACGGATTTATTAACGAAGCCCTCTATCGATGTAATTGAAAAGTTTTATTTAATTCTGTATCTCTGATGTAGACATGTAACCTCCGTCGATAGACCTGGATTGACCCAGTACTCTAACTCATGTGTTTATATAATGGTAAGGTAACTATAGTTGAAGTTTAGCTAATTATAATGAAGGAATCCGTTGACACATTAGGGGAATTGAATATAGTATTGACATACAACAGATGTCGAAAAGATAATGCTTAAAGGTTTTAATTAGGTTTCTTCGAATCAGAATTCTAATTGCATAATATTGTATCTACATCTTCGTCAGCACACGTGGGTCCCGTATTTATTCCTGACGTTAAAAAATACTAAATTCTGCTATGTAATGGCAAACAATCATAAGTTTAGTATATCACGAATGCTCTATCATTGTATTTTTAACAACATTCCTTGCATTTCGGCAGGTACACTTTCAGTTGTGTGAGTGCAAAATAAGCCCATCAAACTGTTCTGCAGTTTGGCATATCACATGTTAAAATTTTATATTATTATATTGAATAAATAAATTTATAAAATAAACACACTCCAGTGCGACCTTCAAGGGAAAGATCGAGATTTCAACACCGAGGTATTTGTACTAAAATTTCAAAGCATAGATTAACACGAAGAAATCGCAGTTCTGCGATAAGTTCGCCCTAGTGAACAACGTTTTATAATCTGTACTATGTCCATTTTGTATATTTATATGTGTTTGTTGTTTACTTTAAGTTTAAATAAATAAATAAATAAAAAAAGTATCGTAAAAAATAAACACCAAACTCGTACCTTTTTCATAAATATGTTTATTAATCAACACACATAATATATAATACATAATAATTATTCGCTAAGAATATTGTTTACAGCTCGTATAGAAATGGAAGACAATTATGAAGAAGGTGTGACGTAATCCTAATTATAATTAATATAATCGTGATCTCTAGAGACCGGATAATATGCAACTTAAAATGGTTGAAATATGCATGCCAATATGCATCATAAATGCTCGAAATATGCATCAAAATCACCAAAAGTACCAAAATTTGCAGCATAAATTTAAATAAATACAACAAATTAGCGTTACTACAAGATTTTATTTAAATTAATATTTATTTAATTTATGTTTGGTTTCATTTGGAAGACCGTGAAAAACAGTTATACGATGTGAAATCATTAAATATTGGTTTGTTGAAAAAAAAATTACGATTAGGCAATTATTTTTTTATTAAAAAATATGTATACCTACTACATTTTCAACAAAACAAAAACATTTTGTTTTTGAAACGTTTATATTTTCCAAATACAGTTAAAATTTAAGAAAATATACCCAAATATGCATGATCTGTACATTTTAGTCGAAATATGCAAAATCTTGAATAAATCTCCAAAATATGCAAATGTATATGCAAATGCATATAATCCGGTCTCAATGATCTCCACAGGCGCCTTTAGAAGAGGAATTTGTCATATTCCCGACACCATATTTGCAGGGCCGGATCCACTAGTTTTTGCGCTGTGGTGCAAGAAGAAAAATTGCGCCCCCCCCCCCCCCCCCCATCCTCCAACAATGCATCACCAATTAGTTGCGAAAGCGGATAACATCCTAATTAATGGTTGGATACCTCGCATGTTTTTAATTTAATAATTTAATTTTCAATATTTAAGCCTGTTAAATGATAAAATTGCGAACATCCCTATTTATCATTGGCTATTTACCTGGATCTTCGAAATCACAGAGATTTTGGAATGTCGATTGCGATGTACTCGCTTCTGGAATATTGTGCTGAGATTGAGAAAATTGATGAAGGGATGTATTTTGATGGCAATTTGTTTCCATAAAATTATCTATTTGTTTCCATGAGGATGGAATAAATAGTAGTCTGAATACTAATTGAAGACTATCAACATTGACTGGATTAGAAGGAAACAATTTACATATAGTAATGGGGATCTGTTTCACTTTTTCGTCAATTTCTCTTTGTAACTTGATGTTTCGGAACTGTGCCCCAGATAATTTCTTTTTGGGCTGAGAAGACATTGTAATAATAATAATGAACAAACAATCCAGGAAATTAAAACAATATTGAAAATTATTCGAACACCTGCACCTCAAAACAACGTGGTAGATGTAGATGATTTATTTACAAATATCGAACTGTAAATCAATCTTAATTAAACGAATTAATTAATCTAATAATTACTCGTCAATATCAATTTACTTACTTGTTTGCTGAAATAATTCTCTTGACCATCAAGATGTGTTTACTTCACGAATATTAAAAAAAACTTTTGAGTGAAGTATGCAAGAAAAATCAGAATATTATTATTCACAAAATACTTATTGAAAAACTTCGATATCAGAAAATCATTATCTAAAACTGGAACTATCAGAAATATCTAAAATGATTAATATATTGTTTGATAGAATGATCTATAGATCCTAGAAGAAACTGAACGCCTTAAACGTACGCCACAAACACCAAAATACAACGAAATTATCAAAAAAACTGACAAAAACTAAAAGCACAGTCGTCTTACCGCACAACCCGTTAGAAAAATTATTAAGAGTATTATTTTACAAACATTAAATCGCTAATTTTTAATTACTTCGCAGTACTTCGCACAGAATCTGACATAACTAGTACTGGGATGATAGAATGAAATAATCGAATAATTCGATCACCAATATTATTAAGATAATCAAATGTCATTCGATTATCATTTTAATGATTAAAAACGATTAAAAAAATAAATATCTATATAACGAATCATTGATTATCTTTTTTATTCGACAAGTCAATGTTTTATTACAATTACCCAAAAGCGGGATTTTCTCCCTACTCTTTATTGCGATAATCGACTTTCAATTATTCAATTATTGGGGTTACCCCATCACTAATCAAAGACATTGGAAAAAAATCGTACCAACTTTCAAATACAAAAACATCTTTAATTACGTACGAAATTCATACTGGTGCAAGCAACCAAAAACAATCAGCTAAAAAAAACCAACAACGATATAGGGTGTCACAGCTATTATCTCTATGTTTGCGGTCGCGTTTAGCGGAAATCAATGTATTAGTGTGATGGTATTGGGCACCACCCAGTAGGAACTTGGTAGGAACAGAATACACATACATGAACACGCATTTGTATACGTATATATGATGTTGGAGCGAGATGTAGTTTCTACAACGTCCGACGTGTGGCGTTGTAGGTCTTACTTCATTACTTACCGATTCCCGCGAATTACAAACAATATAGTTAAGTACAGACTCTGAGAATATTATTATGCATTACTTTGTATACGCTTTGCGCCCTCATACACTTTAATAGACTTTACGCCCTGGTGGTTTGCTCCATTTGAACCTAGGTAAGATCCGGCCCTGCATATTTGTTAACTAATATTTTGACATAATCTCCAGATTTTTTTATAAAAGAATTTTAACAGACTTAAGTTAAGATCAATAGTACCTCTCTACGGCTAGTTATAAAATTATTAGTAAATAATAAGTCAGGTATTAAATAAAAAATGGTATACTTAGGTATCATATGATTCTGTTTAAAGAAATAGCGTTGATTTGTAGTCAATTAACTTCTTGAAAATTGTTTAATAGGTAATTATTGTTACACAATATCTTTAATTTACCCGAAAATAAGAAAACACAAATAATAATAAAAGTATTTCATGTAAACTAAAATTTTATAAAATCTCTACTGCACTAGCAAAATGTCTCAGAAAAGCTTATCTGCTAAATATTGTTATTTATATTTTGTTTCCTTAAGGCTATTGTTTATTTATCTACATAAAAAATTGAGCATTGAATGGGGACATATTTTTTGTCCATTCTTTACCATTATAATACTAATCTTTGATAACGGTCGCCAAAAACAAATATTTTTTACCCACAGGAATGTTGGGTGATTGATTCTTATATCTACACAATACAACATATTACGGAAGATGATTCCACCTGATGTTTTAATTAAAAAAATACCTATCTACTACGGATATTGTCAATCCTCTGATGATATTATAACTTTATCACCAAATAAGCAATCAACATTCAAAGTACAAAATTACATTCCTCTTAGGCATTTAATTTTTATGAAAAATTATTTTAAAAGATATTTCTTTGTATTACCAATTTTAACTATCATATTCAAAAAATCTCTATTGTCCCTGTAATTCAACTACATACATATCTTCATTTTATACTTTCATTCATAATCGGTAAAAAATATATCAATCAACAAACCATGAATACTTTCAACAACTATTAAAAATACGTAATATGACCTACACGAAATTATTCGGATACCTAACTGGGAACCAGCTAAAAAAAGCAGTTTGGTATAGACCCAGCAAAACTGCGTAATCTTGATAGTTAACACTACGTAATTGAAAAATTAGCACACAACACCTAGACGTAATATTATGAATCATACATATGTACAAACCTACAATATTATTATCACAAAGAGTGTTTTAACAATTTAGAAGAATATACCAAACTTCATTACAAAAATATTATAATTACTAAACATAATAATTGTTATATTGTCATAATCATATTCTTATCTACTTACTATATAAGACATTAATTAATGAACCTATGAACTCTTTTCTTTCACTGAATTTTCTGAAGACGTTGCGTTGAATCCGTTTGCTTTAGCAGTTACTGCCCCATTAGTGTGTTCACTCAGCTTGCCGTTACTCGGTGGTTTGTATGATTTGTGATAAAAGTCGTTAAACAACATGTAGAAGAAGATGGCGTTTGGAAGAGTGAGAAAGACTGACCAGCGAGGATATCCACAATCATAAAACAACAGTTGAGATGAATGCAGGAAAGCGAAGCAAAATTGGAGCTGAAAAAAATCATAGATGAATAAACCAATCAATTACGACACAGAAGCTGACATTACACAACACATCGGTCTACAACCAAAGTCACGATAAATACTTGCAGTCATACACGTGATTTAATGTAACCAAAATAAGAATTATGGCAAGCGATAAAAAGATTTTTAGTACCTATAAATAAAACGTATATTGAAATATCAGTAGTATTACGATATTACTAGAATATTCTCATACACAAAATGTATCTACGAGTAGGCACATAGTGTTTTACATGGCCGCGGTGCCAGTTTTATGTATACAGACGACTTTAATAAAACAATAATTTTCATTGAGCATTTCAGTAAGTGAGAATCGCCGAGCGCTTCTAGCTGCATATTATAGTATACAGCCTAAGACGTAGTCCAATGTGGTTGCATATAATCAGGAAGAAACAAATACATTTCTCTTTTAATGCATTTGTTGTCCGCAATTCCATGCACGAGTTTCTAAAGTTTTCTGATATTAAACAAAGGCTCAAACATTAAAATTATTAAAATGAATCCAATCCTTAACATTTTTTTGCCGTATTTTTAATGTAAATATGACTTAGTATACCTAAGCCAGTAAAATTACTTTAGAATCTTATTAGTACGATTGACAACCGACGATGGATCATCTAGCAAGAATATTTAATAGTATATAAAAATGTCAAAGTTTATTTCTTTATGGATACATTGCAGTAAACCACAACATTAATTAATTATTGATATTGTGTAAATCTCCAAGCACTTATACTTTACCAACACCTAGTGATTAATAGGAACAGTTTTAGTACATAGGCAAAGAAGTACAAAGATAAAATGCCTCACCATTTGAAGGGTAGTAATGTGTTTCTTCCACCAAACGTATTTCTGATACTTTGGTCCCATAGCGGCCACCATGTAATAGAAGTACATGATGATGTGGACGAAAGAATTGATAACGCCGATGAATGTTCCATGTCCTCCAGGATAGTACTTCGTTGCTCCCCAAGACACCATGGGCATTACTGTGTGATGGTACATATGCAGAAAACTTATTTGACGATCTTTCTTCCTTAACACAAAGAAGACAGTGTCTAATAATTCAGTCAGTTTCGCGATGAAGTAAACGTAACATCCCCTTGCAACCTGTAAAGATAATATGGAGAGAAACTGGTTATGAAATAAACAGTTAAGAATATAACTTTTCGATTTTTGACTGGTATCGGTAGGTGAAATAAATGGCTAATACTGCTGCACTATATAGGAGTGTTTATTGAAATTTATTCATAGCTAAAGAATATTCGGACTTTCAGAAACCAAATACGCTTTAGCTAGTTTCTTCAAGTCTATTCTAATGTAAATAGCATAGTAGCTGTCTATACATTATTTCATTATCTTCTATGCCGCACACGGTCAGATCTACATTTAAATTACGTAAGTAGGTACTGGTAATGATTAGAGTTTAGAGGTACCTATACGTCAAGATTTTCATCAAGGAGTTCAACTCACATGGGTTGGTTCCGTACGAATTTATATTACCTTCCTCACCTCCTCACCTTGTATGTAAGTAATTGACATTTCCGGACTTCGAGTATTTCGTTAGGTAATAACATAGGTATTTTAATGGCTATTTAATCTATGTGTGCGTATTGAGAAATTATTAAATCAACAAACATAAATGTGTATCAGTTGTCCTCGCTTTCAATGCGTACAATTCAAGTTATTTCCCGATGAGCAACGCCATTTAAACCCCGTCACATACCGACGGCATACTCGTATTATTCAGGCACACAGGTACCTTTAAATTATCGTTCTCAAAAGATGCATTAAGCTCTGTAAGAAAAATATTAACTCTTAAATTATGATGTAGCTGTCAGATATCTAAAAGAAGTCATGCACGAAAATTGATTACCTCCGGAAGTAAACTTTTAATTAGTAGTACGATATAACATTATGAATGTTTGGAAATTTTATTTTATTTATATTTCATCGTGTTTTCTAAGGATAACTATTTGTTCCTAAATTACAAATCATCGTAATTTATAAATAAATAACTAGTATCTAGAATAAATTCTTCTTCTTCTTCTTCGTCAGCCTTGGTCCCTCCACTGCTGGATGTAGGCCTCTTCCATTCGTTTCCAGTTCTTTCGATCCCTCGCCTTTCTGACCCACTGTCTACCCGCTACCGAGGTCATGTCGTCCGCCCATCTTTTCTGGGGCCTTCCGACACCTCTTCTGTTTGGAATAAATTTTGAATAAATTGGCACACCATAAATATTCTAGTACTTAATCTATTAAAAAATATTATGTCGTCAAGCGGGATCCTAAGTTCGTGTAATATTTCATTTCTCATTACGGAATATGCTAGAGAAATGATAATAAAAATATATCCATTGCCTAAATTACCATAAATTATTTTACGATGCACCTGTGGATATATATAGATAATACTAATAAGGAAAATCCTTATTTTTTTGTATCGCAGGGAATTTCGATCCATAGCAAGTTATTACCAGTTTTATAGATTTAAGTATGGTGAATTGGTGAATGTAAATCCGCACGTCATGATATCTACCTAATATGATACAGAGTTTATTGACGGTCTATGACGTTATAATTTCCTCCAAGGTCATCTGATGGAAGATAACAAAAAATATGGAAGGACTACTGGCAATCCCCATCTCTAGAAGAACTTCTTCAAAAAACGCACCTAAAATCTAAATATTGTGATAGAAGAATATAATTTCTAAACCCGAGAATGCATACTATATGCAGGGCCATCTCATCCATATAGGCAAGGTAAAGAAACTGCCGTGGACGCTGGCATTCGGAGGGCGCCATCGGCGCCTGCGCGGCGTAACAAATGGGTGATTTAAAATGATAATACACGGATTGGTTCGATGTGTGAGCTTAGGGACGATCGTTCGCATAGGTAGCTCGAACCTTGATTTCCCACAAGAAGTGTAAATGGAATTCGCAACTACTAAAGACTTTTCTGATCAGAGTATATGCGGAAGGCGGAATAACAAGGTGTTTACACTCTCCTGTAAACAAATCTTATCTGTTTTTAGTATTTTATTTTGCCAATTTTTTTTTATATTATGGAGGCTCCGTTCCAGCCGTTGCCTAGGGCGCCAAGATTGCTTGGGCCGGCGCTGACTATATGCACACAGTATGCAGTTCTTAGTATAGTAGTTTTTTAAGCACAAAACTAAACATTTAAATCGGAAAATTAATAAATAAATTAACGAAACATATTGTAGCATACCCTCATTGCCTCTGCAGATTCGGAAAAATCCACAGGTTGACATTTCCAGCTGTACTTGGTAAGCCATGCAGCATCTAAACCCTGAAAAAAAAATATTTATCAATACCTTATGGTTCATATTTGAATTATTTGAATCAAATTATCACTAATAAAATAAAATGGTAAACATACTCCTATTATACGAGGAATATAATATCACAATAGGGAGGTATGGTAATTCAAAAAGTTTAGCTTTACAAAGGACCTAATAAATTTGACAAAGCAAACAAAAAGAGAAGCAAACACCCGTCCTGCGATAAAACAAACAGAAAAAAATACTAACCAAAGATCAATAATTACCTAACTAAAATCAAAAACTTTTGTAGGTAATGTTGTACCTAATTATGGCGAAACAGCCTCCCCACAACCCATAGCCTGCCCGTGAACTCGACGAAAAAAATCATTTTGATTAACCGGTTCTTATATAAACATCCGCATTTATTTTGAATGTTAATTTCAAGGTATTCAATAAATAAATGTAAATAATTTAGTAGCTATCAAATAATGACCTCTTAGCACCTCACTGTTTCAAATGTTTGCTCATGTAAAATTACATAATAATGTAAGTACAATATTACATACAATATTATCCACACAAATATTAATATAAATGAATGCAATGACGAAGGAACGGTGATTTTTTATCATACGTTAATTTGATATTGATTGTTTTAATATTGTGACATTGATTTAATAGCACCACATAACAAGTACAGGAGTTTTGGGGGTTCAACCCCCCCCCCCCCTCCCCAAAAATTTCTCAGTCAACCTACCGTTTTATACATAGGAGAAATGAATCACATATTACCACATTCTTTTTTCATCGTGTCATGAATTTTAAGTAATTATTGTGAAAATTAATTTAATCACAATTGTTTGCGGCGCTAATCTAATTTAAGCAAGGCTTTGTTCACAAGAAATAAACTGTCACTGTTCACAAGAAATAAAATGTAACTCAGAAATGCCTTACTATTGAAATCAACCAGGTTCATCAATTCACCCATTTTTGAAATAAATTTAGCTTGCGGCGCTATTTACGCCCGTGGTCATTACTTCTTGTCTCTAGTCTACAGTTCAACCCCCCCCCCCCCCCCCCCCAAATTAAATCCTGGCTACGGCCCTGAACAGCTTAATACAATACATATAACAATAAGTAGGTAAATAGTCATCAGGGCGAGGACCTTTGACAGGTCGAACTTGTCGAAGTCAATTGTCTAATAAAAAAATACAATACCAAAATAGATACACGTTATACAAAACAAAACATAAAATAAAATTAAAATAAAGTTTCTTTTATAGATTTTTCCTTATATTCTCTAAAAAAGAATTTAAGTTTTACTGTACCAACCCACTACTCCATATGAGTAGGTCGTATCATAAATTATATAAATACTTTTTTATAACACCTTTCAGTAAATATTGAAGGTTTTCGCAGTGTGCGATTGACATTGTTGCTTGGTTTTCCGGATAAACCGTTTGTAGATCAATTGTTCGACGTTTCGACACTCCTACTGGTGTCTTCCACTTGCTAACGCTGCAAACACATTTCTCATACATTTATCCGAAGAGGAAGACACCAGTAGGAGTGTCGAAACTACTAAACGTCTTAGTTATTTTAAATATCCTGTGAATTATTATTGATATTATCAGAATTAGATAATGGTATGTACTAGTATATTCATAATCAAAACTTGTATAAAAAATTGGACAAATTCAATAAAAAAAAACTTAATGAACTGTAGGTACTGAAAATGCTGCACTATATCTATAAGCTACGTGTTATGTTTGAGTGTACATTGTCAATGATTTAGTAATTATTATAGTATAGGTATACAATAATCTGCAATAGAGTAACATTGATATCGAAAGCGAGACCGATGCGTACGAGTATTAAGTGTATGGGTATACTATGTATAGTACAACGTACTCGTACTACCTACATTAGATGAGTATAGGTAATTATGCCTGCCACTTATTGAGAATATTGTTTGTGTTCAGCGAATTTAATATAATATGTTATTATTATAAAGCGTCATTCTTTACAAACTATCCTTCTTCGCTCTTCAATAATAATAATAGGGTACTATATGGACAAGCTTATTCTAAAGGTAAGGTTTCCCGTTCGGTATTTTCTTTACTTTTTTTGTACTCTTGTATGCATCTGTAAATAATTGTAAATATATTTCCATCCTTGGACAAGGACACTGAAGGAATGTAAGTTAGGGGTAGGGTTTGTCGGGGGGCTCGGTAAAGATGTAAGTGCGGTTCAAAAGGACGCTATATGCGCCTGTGCTACCCGGGGATGCGGAAGGCCTTAAGCCCGTGGGAGTCCTTCAATGTATTTTTTAATATTACATTAACTAAGAAAAGGGGAAAGTATTTAGAGCATCAATTGAAGTACCTACCTAGTAGGTTAATACCTCTACCTACTACCCATGCATGTACCTTAAAATGTAGTAAGTATAAGAAACCAACTCGTTATCAACAATTGTTTATATAATAACTGATATAACATTGACTAATAAAATGATTTTTATTATATAACATTATATGCAAATTACATTACCTACTGATGTAATTGGGATTCTTGACTACCTATCATGTAACATTACCAGACGATGAATATACTCGTAATTTTGACAACTACCTAGTCATGTTTTAGAAATACAATACGGCATAATATATTTATTTTTAATAGATTATAAGTAGACATATTATAATTATAGATGTATACCTACTTCTAGATCTATGCCTTATTAATCTACGATGGTATAAGTAAGTTCATATTATAATTAATAACAAAATAATAATATTTTACGTACGTTATAGCAATTTAGTCAATTAGGTATTTAAAATAAAGATACACCAACAATTTACTATTAACATACACCTCTATGCACGTATAATAGTTAAGTATATAAACCTAGGTCAATATTATTAAATACTTATTTAAGTATCTAGTAGACATCATACGTAGTTCATGACTTTTTTGTGAATTAAAGTACTTAATATGCAGGATCCTATATAATAATACCTACATATGGTATTATTACAAGTACACTTGTGCTGAAGGTTGTTAGAAAAAATCAATCATCAAAATTTTGACATATTCGAGGTTTTATCATCTACGTGTGTATTTAGGTAGATGGCCTTGAGTTCGATCGCAATATGTCAAAAACATCTTCAATATTAATTACTTCTATAACAGTTATTGTCTAGTTACAAAGAATTAGGTATACATTTTCTAAGTCCGGCGATGCGGCATTTTGTCAATGAATTCAAATACTTAGTTAATCGGAATCGACTGATATTTAGTGAACTATATTATCATTCTCAATGTACATTACACTATGATAGAAATAAAAACCTTTTCTGGGTATTGGTCTTACCACAAGGTTAAAATTGTTGATTTCGAGGCAAAAGTAAAATAGTAAATACCCATTTACAATCAAAAACGTTTAAGCGGATACATTTCTACTTCTACCACTCGAGTGCACATAATTTTTTCGATAGTAATGTAAAAAAAACTATACTTACTTCATAGAATAAAAAAACACTGACAACCACTTGTAAAAAGTTGTAGACAATGAGTAAATTTTCTAAAGAGTAAGGCTTTCTATGTTTCATGTATTTTGGTCCCCAATTGAGAACGAAGTATAGATATGCTCCTAATAATGTAAGGCCAGGCATGGGGTCAGCTACTAAGAACCAGCCATTTGTCCGTTTATCTGCAAATAAAACAAAATCGTCACTAGCGTAGTTGCTTAGATGTAAACAATACAAGTGAAATTAAAGAAGTAAAGGTTATGTAAATAAACTTGTTGTTACGAGCTGAAGAGAGTAACTGGTCGAATCTAATTTATTATGTCTGACCATGGGAAATAATTCTCATCAGGTTTAGAGGTTAAGTTATTTGAAATAAGTGGAAAGAAAGGCGATAATGGCATTGCGAAATAAAACATGCGTAGAGCTTAATCAGAGAGGTGGGATATGAAAGTAATAAGAAATAAGACTTCGTTACATCACATTAAGGTTATCTATGCCACATCTTTTGTTATTACATCAACAAACTATAAAGAATCATCGTAAGTATATATTTGAATAAAAATAATAACATTATAGATATTTAAGTACCTACTATTGACAGGTACACCACGACATTGGTTTATCAATAGCCGAAAATGAACAATTTGATTCATACAACATGATAGATATTAGTGATCAAGATTGAATGTTATATTGACCATAAGCTATAATATGGTGATTATACTGTAAGCATGTTAAACCAAACTTGTTGAAGAAAAGAATATGAAAATTAACATACGGCGTAAATGTGAGTGGGTCGATTTGTAAGAGATGGGTATAGAATTCTTTATAATTGTTGCTGTTATACGCATTTTTATTTTAATGTTTTCCCTTTCACTCACAACAATGAAATATAATACAATCATTATGTAACTTTGTATTTAAACGTGTTGAAGTACACACCCAGAAATTTAGAGACAATAATTATCTACTCTGAACAGTAGACACTGTCATAGTTTAATATAAATAAAACAAATATAAAGTATTATGACGATTTAATAAACCAATATTTACTTCCTTTTATTAACTATTTGGAGTCTACTGTAAGCAATTGCGAATCATAATAAGCTTTCGCCCTAGTAAATATTTGAAAAAAATATTGGTAAAATAATATATTGGTATTTACTATTTACTGAAATATTATTAAAACATTCATTGTACATTCAGTCTTTTTATGGGAATGTGCTAATCTAACTTTAACCCGGGTCTTTAAGGTTCCCATTTGTTAGTATTATTTACGTAAATATTCAGTAATTATGTATTTTTCTGCAAACTTACCAGCGAGGTCTGTAAAGATGTAGTGGTAATAATTAGCTATAGTGTTGTTATAAAGTGATGTCATCTTGGTTATTGTAAATTTCTAAACTAAAACATAGATATCTCGTGGAAGACACAATTATTGCGCCTTCTGAACACAAAATGTATTGCTAGCTTAAATAATTATTAATTGATTTCATATCACAGCTCCGATATTAGAGTCTTCATTGATGGGTTGTGTGCAGAACAGCGAAAGCCTGAAACAATATAAAATAACAATACATCAATAAAATGCCATAATAATTCATATGATTGATTAAATAATTGTTCCCCTAAGTTCATTTGATCGTTTAATCCATTGGAAAGGTACAAAGCTTCCAAAAGCTCTGATTTGATTGTTGTTTTTACGTGACAAAGAGTTTTCCAGTCCGATGAACGCTGTGTTTGATAGATTGAAGAATGGCATTCATAGGAATACGAAGTTGGTCGGACTTAATTCGTGCATCATCTTCTACAATTTTTATGGACGTATATATTATTAAATGCTTATTATTATTACAACTAATAATTTATTTTGAAATTAATAATTAAATTAATTATTAAAATTATTTATTCAAGTATACCTACTTTATTGATTTCAACATATAAAATGATAATTCTAAACAATGTTACATGACTTGAGTGATATTCACGTGTTTCTGTAAACTATTATAATAAGTATCAAATTGAACTTAAAATTACGAGTTTTATGTTAATTTTATGATGAAATTACATTTTGTAACGAGGTGGCGAACTCACGTTACTAAAGACGCAGCTTATGCCAGCGACTTACGTCACAGAAGAAAATATACATTATACGTGTGTGCTAGAGAAGCTTCCAATGGTAATAAATATTTATTTTCTCTTTATAGAATCCGTGATAATAATTATTGTGATTCAAATGCTATCGCATTGCGTAATTTCATAGGCAATATATTGTTCGTAGCTTACGAAGGTCAATAGTTCAAACGTTGCTATCGACCTAATTATACTTATACTACATGACGTTACCTATTGTAGAATAAGTCACTAGGTTTAGTTGTCATGTAGTCACTAAATTTATGCTATATAGATGTGTTTGTAGGCTCCCAACCATACAGCTTAAAAAATTCAATCAATCTTACTGCATTATGATAAAAATGTCTGCGGATAGTCTACGGCATTCTTATACATACATACACTGAAGATAACTAAGGAGATAATACATATGTATCCACATGCTACCCTTTATGTTGTTAGTGTGTACCGTACACGAATAACCCTGTTATCGATTCTTGAAATACATACTTGTAATAGTCTTTTGCACATCAAATTTCTACATAGTGTACTCGTCTGTACAACACATAGTCTTACACTTTAAACAGACTTGGATTATTGTATGAAAAAGTAGGTCGTTCGTTAAACGACAAATATTTCTATAAGAGCATTTAAGAGAAACTGATTATATTAGATCATTACGGACATTTTTGCACATATTTTGCCATCATAAATCATAAAAGTTTTAACATGTCTTGACAACTCTATACAAAAGCACATTAGTAATGGAGAACATAAATGTATTATAAGTAGGCATGCACATATTCAATAGGATAGGTACCTACTTATCTATGATAATCTTCATAATATCTAGCAAACGTTTATTAAAACGATGGTTTCATTCAAGGTAAAAATACCAATTTTATTAAACGAAAATTTATACTATAAAACAAAAATAAATTTGCTCTTGCAGTATCACATTGAAAGAATTCTCTCTGATGATTATAGTATAGTATTATATTGATTTCTTTTTTTAAATAAATTTGGGTATGTCGAATTAAACCCAAATACACCTTTCTAAACTTCAGAGTAAGCTTCAAATGGTGTGGTATAGTAGAATAACGGCGAGAATATGAAAACAATTCGGTGATAATATCATGAAAAGAATGCACGAAGGTGTTTCAGTAAGATGTACGAGTATGAACTGATCAAGTAATTTATTATGAAAGACATGAAACACTTCCAGAAATAATTACTGAAGATTACGATCCTTATGACTCTCATTCCCAATTCGGACCATGTTAAAAGTCATCCTTTGTCTGCAAAAAGCTTATGGGAATAACTTGAACGACATCAATACAATGTAATGCGACGATTGTTAAAGATTCTATAATCTAATCTCAATAATATAATGAGTAATCTTTTATATGTATAACAGTTAATCCTTGACACAGAGAATACATAGCAGTAGAAGGTGCATAATTAATGGTAATATTTATCAGTTTTTATATATGTTATTAAAATATATAAATGATATTTACCATTATTACCTACATATTTTGTGATTCGCAAATAAAATTTACTTGTTATTGTATTAATTCATGATTCATACACAATTTAAAATTAAATTTTATTCAGTGTACATATAATATTCTTATTTTATTTTGTCACTTGAATATGTCCTCCACGAATAAAGCAAAATGATTTTCATTGCTTCTGTTCTCTGTTCATATACATGCAAGGAAAGAATAAGGAGGGAGTACAATTTATCACGAACAAAGAATGTTTTAGGGGCTCTCATATTTACTTAAACTCTGTCAATGTAAAAGAAAAGTCAATACATTTATTCTAATTACACAATAAAGCTTCGTTGTTTTGACCTAAGTTTGTTAAGTTAAATTTTAAACCGAGTACTAAATTATTAAATATCAGTGTATCGGATAGAACATGATTTATCTATCAATGAATTGAATTTAAACATTCCTGTTTTATTATTATTATAATTATCTAGTTTATTAACTGTTGAATTAATTGAATAATTCTCTCTTGGTAGTAAATTATAATTTTGTAGAATAGCAATTATTTTATTAAATATGAGCTATGACAACTGTTGCACTTTAATTACTTGTCGGATCAATTTATAGCCATTAAATAATAGAAAATATTTGCTTTACAGATAATTTTACATTTTTCGAGTAAACTTTAGATTACTTTGAGACACAGTGTAGACTTAAATATTCAAAACCCTTATGTAAGAGCAGCCGCAGACATAGTTGGTTTATTCTGAAATTTACCTCAAATGGCCTTGTAAGGTGAAGACGAATAAATAATATATTAGTGTCTTTGTAATATATTATATTTAACTATTAATATTAATATCAAAGTTAATTATTAAAATATAGGGTGTCTGGTTTTTATAATGACATAAATTATACAATAAGGAAAACATAACCTCTTATAGATATAAATAACATTTCAATAAAATAGATATTTTAATACGTTATTATACATTTAAATATAACTATGATATGGTTTATAGTAATAAAATTAAGATGAATTCTTACCTGCAAGGAAATATCGAATATTCCCACACATTTTTTGTTAAAATGAAAAGCTTTAATCTGAAAATGGTTGCACAACCCCCCACCCGTGTTATCAGCCCGACATCTCGGGAGGAACTGAGGAAATGAGGAGTTTTCCCGGGAAACACGGGATGGGTATGTGCTTTAGGGTGAGTTTGGAAACTCAACAGACGTCATAATATTCAACAGATGAAAGCTCCGAGCAGAAACCGACAATTCATTTATATGAGTGAGAAATGGTTATATTGAAAGATAAACGGATTGTTTTGTTAAAAGATTATTTTATAGTACTGATTACAAAATTTTCCACGATGGAAACATATGTGGCAAAGGCATTTTAAAGCATATTTACGTGCCCGTGTATAAATATTAGACCTTTGTATTTTACATAGAGAATTTATTAAATATTTTAATAAGTACTGCGTGTAAAATAAAATGTAAGTTTAATTTAATATTTAATGGTTAACTTTATTATTAATTTTAACAATCAGTGTACCGATTACGTGACTAAATAAAAAATAGTAATAAGTGATTTTTTTTTAGATATTTGGGTATGTTAGGTGAGTTTGGTCCTCTCTATTTATCCCACAAGGGATGGTATAGACAGATAGATAGAAGAAGTGAATGTACGCTTTTATTTAATAAAATATTTATAGGTAATGAATATTATGTTTCTTTTTTTTCCTTATTAAAGCTCATGATTATGAAAACGTCTGCAACATTTTTTTTATTTTCAATTTCAAGAGATAAAAGAATGATTATTGGATTTTGTTTCATTTTGATACAAAGATTTTTCTGAGAAGAGACTATGACCCGTGGACCACATTATTTTCAATAATGTTTTCCTCATTTACTTACATAATTTTCTTTATTAAGAATAGGGGTATCGTTTTAAAATATTTTTTATCTAAATCTTGGATCTCGATAATAATGGTATCGTTTTAAAATATTTTTTATCTAAATCTTGGATCTCGATAATGATACTTAATATGCTTTGAAAAAAATAGAGCAGATACAATGAACCTTTATCTAGTGAATGACCCTAAAAGATCTTTGATATCTTATATACATTTTTTTAAAAAAAGTACCTCTGATTTTTTTTCAAAAGACAGCAACTTTTTTCAAAGAATAAAATATTTTTCGTATTGATAACAAGCATTAAATTCTAGTGAAAATAGTTTTCTTTTCTTTAATGAATCGATATTTACCCCAAAAAGAAAAAAACGCTATTTTAATATTTGATCGTGCGATTTTAAACCTTAACATCGCGGGAAATGAAACATTGGACCTGTCTCCTTATGCTTCTAAAGTCAATAATCAAATGATACCTACTTGGAGATGATATAAACAGTTCATTATCATCTAATACGCATTTATTTATATAATATGCAGATTGACCGTAAATTTGATATTTATTATTAGTACATCATTACTTATTTTTAATTAATAACTTTTTTGTTATTTACAAGAAATTTTGTGTATTTCAAGGTATTCAAAAGGTTGGCTGAGTCCATCAGTTCAAGCTCTGCTAGAAGAAGTACGTTCCCGTAGGCCGTAAGGATGATAAAAAAATAAATGGTGTGTCCATCGAAGTAATATTTATGTACTTATTTATTAGAGAGCATATTCCTATACTTTACGTAAATCATACAATTTTCAATATGGTAATCAAAAAATAAATAAGTTCAATTCTATCCACCGTAAAATAACTTAAGATTTCAAAATTTTGTCAATTCTAAGATTTTTATTACTAGGTAGGTATCCAAAATATTGGTCAACATTTGTATCCCGATATTATGGATAGTACGAGATAGGTACTTCGTGTTCAATTCAACCTTTGAAATGCTATTGAAGATATTTGGCTTGTTTTCATTTTTATGTTGCTCGATGACATTTACGACGCCTTAAGTTATGTTTATGACGGTTTTAATACTTTTCTTAAATATTAAAAATATAACCAGGATACACCTTTAGATACCCATCATGGAGACGATGGTTGGAGACTAATAGTGCATACATTAGATAGGAGAGATAAAATAAAGTTATCCTGTTAACACTCCATTAAAAATGTGTGAGCGCATCTGACGCTTCGTTATTTTCTTATAACATATTCGGCTACTAACCTTAGCGCTGAGAGCTGAAATTGTTTTTGAAATAAATTTGTATCTACTATTGATAATGTGGACATACGAGTATAAGCGCCCCTGAAACAATAAGAATAATAAGAATACGTAAAAACATATCGCAGTTTTCATACTCCTGAGAATCATACCTATGTATGATGATGACTTTTGACAGATTGTTATAAAAGCGGCTGATGACCACTGGAAATATGGGTACAGGGGACCGGGGTACCGTAAATGGGGCAAGAGGGAACCTCCCCTTAGCGAGAGATCCCCGATCGTGACAATCGGTCACATTGTGGGCACTGTCCCATCAAGAAATTCGAGAAGATATTTGGGAAATTCATGAAGTGACCTAGTGGACCTGAATGTTGTCACATTTATACAACGATTTTGATATTTATTTTAATCTTCAGTCAATGTTATTCAAAAACTCTGTCCTTTTCATTATCGTGCGGATGATCGCACCTGGTGACAGTTACGGACCATTTTGTAACAATACTGGTATTATAGAATGGTAGATTCTATACAATAGTCGTGTCATACCAGTGAAAGGGTATTGTATTTCATTGCATAGTTTTCTTACACTTTGTACAATAAGATTACTTACTTTAACCGCAATTTTTCCGCAACTATTACTTTATATTATTATTCTTCGTAAAATGCGATGATGTGCAATAACGCCATTCAATTTAATTCTCTAGTTTTATTATTTATTTCTTCCCTTCGTGCAAGTAAACAGTTTTGTATTTTCATTCGAGTGGAGATAATAACACAACGTAAAGAGAAACATACATTCCAATTAAATGAGCAAATCGACAGAAACAAACATGTTACTACTTATCGGCGAGTACTCAAGAATCCTCAAACGCTGCAATTTTTTGCTGCAATTATTAAAAAAATACATCACTGTAGATATAGCTTTTCAAAACTAATAACTATTCAGCGTGCCAAATAAGAAATAACCATCAAAACTAGAGCTAGGAAACTAGAAAACAGCAATGTTATAGATTCAAAACCGAATTCCTTTTTTCGTCTGAATAACGGTTACCTTATATGTTTATGTACAAAATAAGCCGTAGAGATGTGCTGTGAAATTAGTAAGTTTCAAAATCAATCCGAGTTGCCTGCGTATTATCGCGTAGGCAGGACTTGATTATTCATTTTATCCTAGTGGTTTGATTATTATTTACAAATTTAAAATGGGAAATTTATATATGTTATATAACGTCATCATTCAATAAAATTGTGTGTATAAATGTCTTTTATTGGCCATGAAATTTGAATAGATATTATGGTTTGAAGAGTGCCAAAGGGTGGACTTATTTCATTATAGGTAGGTACTACGTAATATATTTTCAAACATACCATAGCAAATATTTATCAACTCCATCGGATTATATACAATATGTATATTACATACATACTCTGAAATCACTTCGTATTTAATATGAAACAAAATGTCAATGAGTACATAAACTACATCGATGGAAATACCTTTAATTAAAATAATTAAATTACATAGGTATTCCTACGCCTCTTTTGTTCTCCCAGGGCCTCCACTTCAGGATTTTAGGTGTCCATCTGATGGACAGAGGCATAGTAAGACCACAGAAAAGGTGGACAGATGACATTGTCCAGCTTACAGGTCGTAGATGGCAGCAGATAGCCCAAGATAGAAGACAGTGGAAGAGTTTAGAAGAGGCCTATGTCCAGCAGTGGAACGCAAGTGGCTAGCAGTAAGTAAGTAAGGTATTCCCAATGGATTTTATTTTCATCTAAACGTTATGGATTTTTATCATGTATCGTTGTGTGCATTATTTTTTTAAACTATAGTTATGTCCTTGTGTTATTTATAATACAATAATCAAAATGAATATTAAAATACTTACATCAGATTTAAGAAAGGTGTTTTGTATCAATTTGAATGTGTTCACCATTGCCAATCACCTTTTTGAGATGAAATTTAGAATACTTGATGTAATTATCCTAATATTCTAATTCAAACGTTGCATTATATTCAGGTTGGCATTTCACAATAAATGCAACACAATGTGCATAATGAGTGCCATTGCACAAGAAGTAAGATTTCATTATGAAGACTACAACTTGTAACTCGTTTCGATAAATTTTGATTCATCTTGTTAATTTTTTGCTCAAATACGACGTTTGTGAGTACATTTGTTCATTATTCATACGTAGACAAGAAAACAAAAAACTCTTAATTGCACGTATTGCAATTCACACAGAATCAAATTCCAACACAGTTCGAGTATTACAACTTTTTTACGGCTCAGATTCAAAGACGCATGAAAAAATGTTAATTTGAGCGTTTTTTTAACTTATTGCTGCATTGAAAAAACTTTTACGGTCATTTACTAGATTTTATTGCATTTTATCAATACAAAAAAATGTCTGCAAATTTCGGGAAACGAGTTTCCTTCGTTCGGAAGAAAGGTCAGAGATGTTTTTCACTTTTTTTTTTGAGAAATCTATACAAGATGTAATAAATCTTTCACGGTTATCTACTAGATAAAAGTTAAATATATATATATTTTTTTTTTCGAAAGCATATTTAGTAAAGTTGTCAAGATCTATTCCCGTATTTTAAATGCCGATATGCGTAGCCTTTATAAAGGATAATTTTGCATCATCTACTAAATTGATTTACACAAAATTAACACTACGATTGTAAATAGGTACTAGGTACAATTTCTATGAAAACTATTTTTCCCTTTGGACCTACGACAGTCTACTAATTTTACTAAAAGTTTGGTACATCTCAGCATATCGAAAAAAAATTAAATATATTTACATCATTTTTTATTATAGGTATTCACTTCACAATATGCTTAATGCCGTATAAAGTGGAGTTATTCACGTAATGACAGATGTATGATTTAATTGATACTTACCTGAGTGAGTGACCAAAGAAACACATACATACGATCACTATTGCAATTAACGTAAGTAGGTTGATTCTCATAATATCATAATCATAAAATAAGCCCATTTGATCCAGTATGAAGAAGCTACATAATGTATAAGATTAATTTATTATATACCGCCGTATTTTCAAGTAGGCACCTACAACGGATATTGGTTGGTAGGTGGTTGATAGGTACTTAGATAAATTGCAATATAGCTACCTTTGTAGTTAAATTAAAATCATGTGCAGCATAATAATATATTATACCTGATGATTGCATATTATTTTGTACTACATTTGAAGGCACGCGATGATGATATTCGATACTGACCTGAAATCAATATCTACATAGTACGAGTATATTCATTCCACACGATATGTTATTAAGTATGTTTTAGTTTTGAAAAAACCTAACAATGCATTAACCTTAGTATGTAGTAAATATAATTTAGAACAATGCATCCTAAGTACGTTTGTGTAAGGTACGTTCATCCAAGTTTGATAATTATTGCACGGTTATGAAATCGACGTCGATAATTATTCTGATTGGTGTTTTGAACATTATACGAGTATTATTGAAGTACATATATTAGTAGGCTATCCAAACATTAAAACATAATATTATAATCATTTCAAACAATGTATCTATCTGCTTATGTAGATATATGGCATCTAAGTAACAATACATCTGATTAGAGAACATACGACGCATCCAAAAGCAGTGATGAAAAACGTAGATAATGACTACGTAAATTCTATCCTAATTTTTCCACTCATCTACGAATCTACAGAGAACAAATAATAACTTAATCCAGAAAAAGGTATTTTAGTTTTTGAACAAAAAGCTTAACAGTTAAATATTTCAATAGTAGGTTTATTGATTTAAGTGAATAATATAGATAATCTTAGCACTTTTATGCTACTTTTTTCGTGGAAGAAATCCAGAGGCAATAAGGAAATTTTGTAAATTAAAAATGAAATTTCGTTCAAAACAAGAAATGAGAATCAAAATACATCATTAGAACTTTCGTATGAGATGTTTCACGTAAACAAATTTCAATTCAACATCTACTTTTGCATTATTATATTGCTAT
This sequence comes from Ceraclea dissimilis, assembly GCA_963576895.1. Classification (NCBI taxonomy): domain Eukaryota; kingdom Metazoa; phylum Arthropoda; class Insecta; order Trichoptera; family Leptoceridae; genus Ceraclea; species Ceraclea dissimilis. Next base: position 15,173,227 of record OY756359.1, read on the forward strand.
CATGTTTGTCTTGTTGATGTCTGTAAGTAGATATTCAATAGATTAACCTATCAAAACCATCAGATACGTAATACAAAATGTAGTGCTTGTACAGATATAATGTATACGGGTGTATGAGAATTATATATTTTACGTAGTTTCACTGATTCGCGTAGAGTACGATGAGATATTAGCGTCACTTTTACTTTCATTACGTTTAACAGTTAGTAGATACAATTATTTACTACCTACGTTGTTTTCTTCACAATGTTACTGTGTCTACTATATATGTACCACTGGTAATAGTAGATGATATTACGTGAATCATTACTGGTATTGTACGGCAAAAGTTAAGATCATATTATGATGAAAAGTGTGATTGCCTGATGATAGAATTAGATGTACTACAGTAATGGTGTATACTACATGCAAATATTATTTCTTTGATATAATTTAATGATTGTCTCAAACAGAAGTCGATGAATCAAGTCTATAAATTAATCTAAACAAAAAAATGTTTCCTTTAATATAATACATACTCGTACCAATATTTAAAATTAACTCATTTCGCACCATCGCAGTTCGTATTGTTGGTTGAAAAGCTCTAATAAATACTCACATATAAGCACGCATAGGTATTATTAAACAGTACAAATTACCAAACTATTAATAAATATTTATAGAAACCAAGTGAGTGGTATTAAGATTCGCAATAACTTGAAGTATCATACAAAGTGTTACATCTGGCTAGGTAGATACCTACCTGCATAGAATTATTTGCAATGTATCATGTCGTGTCTATGCACCTTCGTTATAGGTAGGTACCAGTATACCTATCTACTCATTTATCCAACTGTCCTTAGAAATATTTCCAATGTCCCAGTTATGCCAAGCAGTGGGTTTGAATAGTAAGACCGAATGTATTGTGCAAACTATTCCGGTTATTCACAAACACCTATTTTTGTACAAATACTTAGATGCTACACTTGACATACTACTCAACTCATAATGCAACATACTGCATTTTATTGATAATAATATCACAAGTGCGTATAATAGCCTAAGCCAGGAGGCATATAATGGCGTAAACGCGTATAAGTATGCGTGCACATTTAATGCTATGCGTCGTTAGAATGTGCTTTGGGCATTTACCTTATTTTGCGAATATTTTTTGATCGTCGAGAAAATATTATAATCATTGAGACAATGCGGGTTTGAAACTCAGAGTTGAAGATGTTTTCTGAAGATACATAAATTGAAACACATACAAACTATACATAACCATTAAACGAATGACATTAAAATCCAGTTTATAAATAAAATATTAAAAATATTTCTATGAAAACAAATAAAACTAAAATTATATTAATCCTGTTTGCAAAAAATGAAACATCATCAATATTTAGGATTTGGATATCTTGAAAACAAGAATTTAAATTGGATTTACCCAAAACTGTCTAACATGCCTAAATAGGTACCTACAGGTATTTGGAAAAAATATTTGGGAACGGGACTATTCGGCTTTGGACAGGTTTTACGTACTTTATATGAAATTATTACGTGCTGTAAAATTACAAAATAATTAGCAAGTACGATTAGGTAAAAACAGTAGCTATTACTGCTGGGTCTCACTACTAAGTAACTAATATTATACATATTCATGATGTAATTTAGAAGTTAATATATAACACGATATTAAACATAATAGACTAATAAAATAATTATTAGGTAGGTACTGTCGGACCTTTTACGGAGGAGTTTATCTATTTTCCACTATTTCGCAAAAATATCTAGGTATACATTGCATACCTCACCAAATCGCCATAAACGTTTTAATCCTTGTATTCGATATAATGTCGCTCTAGATTAGAAACTCAAGAAACTCTCATATACACAAAATAATAATCAAAAATACACTTGGCATCTTATATCTTTATGGAGCTTGTCTTTCTCTGTATTGGAAATAATAGGTAATATGACGAGCTGTATAAAGAAAAGGCATCTGAACCTTCAACCTACTCCTCATAATTTTTAACTCATATCAATCAATAGTTCACGATATAATTGATACAAAAGCAAATATGCGTAAAGGATTGATTCTTTTTTTAATAGGTATGGCTTTTTTGATTATTTCTATTGTTTAATTGAAGTATACCTTCTGTATTATTATACGATACTACACAATACAATTAAAATAAATCCGTATTTAATAGATTTTCTAATTATTTTTATTGATCTGGAATCTGTTGATATTAGTATGTACAATTAGCAGAACTAAAGCTTCTTCTATTCAGCTGTATGCATTTATAAAGCCTTCTTGATATGATCAAAATGAATTGATTAATGATTTGGGAATAATAAAAGTAAGCAGATCCGAATCAAATCAATGTATTTTAAAAACAGTTTTAATCTTGTTTTTCTACATATTCAGAAGATGTAGGTATATAGCAGGCGCGAAGCTACCTAAGAACACGGTTCCCAGCAAGTTACCTTTTGGAAAAAATGATAGGCATAATAGTGTCTAATCTGACGTAATCCTATAAGAAATGTTAGCCCCGGCTTCCCTCCTGCAGAAATCCACCCTTCGGCACTGGTATATAGTAGCAAAAAGTAATAGAATAAAATGCTTTTTTTATATGAATAAAAAATCTATATAAAAATACTGTTTTCACGTGTACTCGTATTTTACTTCGCATTATGTGAACTATGCACGGCAATTCAATAAATAAATTAAAATTTATAGTTGAACTCAGTGTAATTAATTCTAATCCAATCTGTTGAATCGAAAAGTACAACAAAAAACTAAAGTGCGAAGAAAGTGTTCACACAAGATACGCTGGTGCTGGTACTTCACAAACGCCTAATTTCACAAATAATTATATAATCTCTAACAAAATAATTCGGTGTAAGTATTGTGTAACAACTAAATTATTATCGTGAATGGGTGTCCGTCACGCTTTGTAATAATAAATATAATTATTAACGAACCTACAAAAGAAAACCTTCATTAGAAAACAAAAACTTTTTAATACATCTAAATGAATGTTAATTAGCTAAGACACTTGTTATTTTTTATTTACTTTACGTAAAACACCGCAAAATATTTCATGAAAATTTTACCGGTTGGGCATTATAAACCTCTAATGAATTATGCAATTTGATGATTGAGTTTGAATTTTTTAATTTCATGATTTTTAGGTTCAATCCTATAATTGTTGAACTAAAATAAGTGTACTTTGAATTTATTTTAGTATGAAACAGTTGAAAAAAGAGCGTCTTCTTTTAGTTAGTACTCCCTTAATTAGTTAAATAATAGATCTCATTGTACGCGCGAATATTATATTACAGACATCAAGCAGAAGTCCTTAGACTTCAACTATCTGGAATAATTTAGTACTAATTAGTTTTTTATTTGACATATATTATGCAGACATACTATAAATAAACGTGATGAATTAAAATCACACATAATGTGCAATAATTTCTAACGTTACAAAGTTATGTTAAGCTGCTGTAATTAACACTGAGAATTCAACGCATGACGGAATCACAAGTTGACACTACTTGACTATGAAAACTAGAAATGGTACGAGGAGAAAATTATTGCGTTATTCAATTTACAAGGCCATTGTTGCAATGATAATGAAAGTGCAATATGTAATTAAAATATTTTGAAACATTTTGTTGAATCCGCTTTGGTCAATATAAGATCCTAATATTAATTATATTTATTTATCGTATGGTCAAATGAAGTATATCACATCCCTCGAAGGAAAAAGTTTGAACTTGGACATTGGGCAATGATAAATTTCGCAAGCAAGCTTGGTCGTCACAAATTAAATTGAATGTTAGATATAATAATAGTATAGATAAGTGCAAGTTATTTATTCTGAGTGATAGGATACAGAATCATTCTAGTTCACCGTGTAGCTGTAAAAGCAGCGATGGGAATATGGGAACAGAATTATAGTATTTTGTTGCCATATGTAATTTGATTAAATATATCAAATCTCTCTCCTATATTTGCATTATTATCGTTACATTTCTTCTTGGTTTCATTTCATAATTGTGTTTTACTATTTCCAAATTATTTTTTACCACAGACTTACCTTAAAAATAATTTATGAATGGCTTATAAAAATACTAATTTACTTCTCTTTTTTTTCAGATGCTTTGCTCACACAGATAATTTATGAACATTAGGTATAACCTACCTAAAGAAAAGGAGGATTGCAAAATGAAAATGTTAATATATTAAACCAATAGCATCCATGTTACCTGAGTACATTCATATTGTTTGTTTCGTAAGGTATTCGTGACAATATAATCAACCTTTAATGAATACATTCAGTGTGTTTTACTAGACTATTTATGTATTAAATGTATGAACAATATTACACAAAACTAAACCAGTTGATAATAATATGACGATATATTCAGGTATCCAGCAACTGAATTACTATATTCAACACTAGATGTCTTAAATTGTATTAATAATTAACAATATTCTGTTGATATTTGGAGTAGATACAATCTTAAACTTTCAATTCTTGGGATTCAAATGGGGTTAACTGGAAGAAATCGCAGTTCTGCGATAAGTTCGCCCTAGTGAACAACGTTTTATAATCTGTACTATGTCCATTTTGTATATTTATATGTGTTTGTTGTTTACTTTAAGTTTAAATAAATAAAAATTAAATAAAATCTGTAAATATATTGAATGAAGATTAGAATTCTGAAAGTCTGTAGTCAACTACAGTATTAATACTATCCCCAACTTGCCTAGATAAAAAATAACACGTTTTTACGAAGAAACAGAGAAAAGTGGTGAAAGATTTTGTCGATATAGATATCTACGTTTTTCTAATAAATTATCCTATGGCGATAGTAACTGACTTTTATAAAAAATATCACAAATTAATATGTTTATCGGGGTATTTGTTATGCCACGACGAGCGCTGTATTGTATTTGCACAAAATATCAACGAGTTCAGAAAAAAAAATGTCCACACACGAAACCTAACTATTTTAAAGCACATGAAAATAATTTAGTGTAGGTACCTACCTAATAATTAAAGACGACGAGTGATTTGTGGCGCAAAAACATCAATTATGACGTAATTATTTACGTATAAGTCTGCTACTAAGAATGAAAAACTTGTGGTAAAAAGTATACCTAACATGTTAATTATTTTACTAGATAGACAATTTCAAACGGATGTATGAGATCTCCGTGTTTCTCCCAATTCTTTCAATATTCTTATTATTGCATAACATAAGAAATGTTACGGAAACAATACCTAAGATATGCTGAAAACAATATAACTAAATTATAAGAAATGAAACCTCTGCTTAGTGAATAATAACGGACCCCACATCTCGATTACCTGGGTTTGACCCACCACGTAAGGTTTGGATGCAGCAGAACAGAGCAAGAACGGAACACGGGTGCTGTAACTTCTTGCTCTGGAGATGGAGAAAGAAAGACAATCCTGAGTGTGAATGTGGTGCTGTTCAGACAGTTAGACACTTGGTCCGGGACTGCGAGGCAAGAAAATTTCCGGGTAACCTTTAGGACATCCACGATGGAAGACCTGAAACCGTGGTCTGGCTAGCAGCACTGGAGCCGAGGCTTTGAAGGATGCTTATGTCGACGCAGCACATCCGGGCAAAGAACAATGCCGAAATGCCACACGAAAAGTAAGTAAGTTAGTGAAAACATTAGGTATATTTTTAGAGGGTTGGTAAAGTAAAGGAAAGTCAATATGGAGGATCTTGTGCAGTGCGGAAAGAAACTAGTTTTCTGATTTATTACGATAAGTAGGTATAGCTTTACAAAATCTTAAAGCAGTGTAGCTTCTAAAAAAGACCCCGATAGCGCTGGATTTTCATGAACTAAAAAGGAAAATTAATGGGCTTTTAATAGTTAATAGTTAAATTATAATTAAGTTATTATATTGCATTGGAAATATGAACGTCTGAAAATAAATGCATGAACTGAATATCATTTACAATGCAGGCGTTATCCTGAATCACGATAAAAGTATTATTTTTGTTTCAGAAAAAATGTACCCGTTTAATATTTTATAGCGCGCGTATTTTGGAAATTGATATTTCTAATGGAATTACATAACCCAAAACATAGAAAAAATGTAAATAAATTGTGAAAGATTTTTTTTATTCGAAAGTCTATCTGTATGTCTATCTATATGTAATTAATAAACAAATTATTTCCAACTTACAGGTAATGTCCAGAAATCAACAAATAAAAGGTAAACAATTTAATCACAGATATAAATAAATACAATTTGTATGAAATTTTCCTCACTGCTGATAGTGAAAGAACTGTAATGTACAATGCGAATATAATAGTATTAGATTCAACCGACTCTTAAGGCGCTCAACTGATGACTGAATGTTGTTAGTAATCTAAAACGATAGATGAAGTTCATAACTTGTCTGACCCACCCCATACTATCTGTGGACATAATCGAATATCAATTATTTTACTATTAGTACTGTTTATTATTATAAACTTTTATAACACAGCGTTCAAGGACAGGCATTCTTCGTTAATATACCTTCTTTACTTATCAACAATCATTATCAAAATATGAAAATAGTGGTTCAGTATGTAAAATCCATTATTACCTCGTATTCCTATAACCTTGAAACATTTCCTTTTTATATTCTACCTGCTGATTTCTCCTTGTAACGGAAAAGTGCTTTCAAAATTTTGAAAATAAAGTAATATAAATTTGCCTACTATGGTAAATCAATAATGTATATCAGATGTATACCTACTTACTTGCTGCTAGCCACTTGCGTTCCACTGGTGAACATAGGCCTCTTCCAAACTTTTCCATTGTCTTCTGCTGTCGTAAGCTGGACAATGCCATCCGTCCACGCTTTATGTGATCTTCCTACGACTCTCTTATTGTCCTAAGGCCTCCACTTCAGAGTTGTAGGTGACTATCTGACATTGTCCTGACACTCGCCCCACCAACTACCATTTTAGCTTTGATCTTTTTTCTCCTATGTCGGTAGCTTTCGTTCGACGTCTGATCTCCTCATTTTTAATTTTATTTCGAAGACTGACACCCAAGATTTTTCTTTCCATTGCCCGCCAAATGAATATTACATGTTATAATTAAATAGATGAAATATTTAGAAATACCCGCATGGCTGAAAATAAAAGAAATTAGTGTTAGGTAGGTATTTAAAAATCACGATATTTTTGTAACACAACCTCAAAATATCCAACTGCTTCGTTCATAAGGGTTTGGGGTGAATGCTTTTTGAGTTCTTGGTGAAACTCTGTGGGGGAGCATTTTTATCGCCTTCATTCTGAGATTTCTCGGAGCGCGTCAAGCTTGCTGTGTCGCGGAGTTGGGGTTCGGATTCGGCGCCCCCGAGGGCGTGAGGGACGATTGAGAGGAAGACTTCTGTGTTTTTTACTTAATGTACCACAATATATCCTCTGGGTACTGTATTATACAATATTGTGTTTCATGCCCCTCTCCTTTTACAAAAGTATTACACTTTTCAAGGGAGGGTACAATGTATATTATATTATTTAAGATAATCATTAATTACAACAAAAAATTGTAGCGATAATAAAAATAATAAATAAATATTTATTGCCCAAAGAAAAATATGCATAGTTACAAAAAAAAGATAATAGTCTATCTATCTATACCCTCAAGCCCCCTCTTTTGCAGGGTAGGCAGAGAGGACGGAGCGCCAGACAGCCAATAATAGTGTGCCAAAAGGCGGACTTATTCCAAATGCAATATTTTACAGTCAACCCGAGAAAAGAAAGAAATAACTAATATACTATAAATCATAATACAAATGTTGCATATTGTTTTAAAATTTAAATAAATGAATAAAAATGTCAACTTTTTTCTCAATTTCTTATTAGAATCTTTTACTCCAAATCTTCATGTTAAATATACTCACATGATCGCCAACAATAAAGATGATGGAAGGGTAATCGAAATGAGGAATTTTACCTTTAAATTTCATATAAATTCATACTTTAAATATATGGTAGGTATCATCAGGGGAAAAATTATCGCACATGATTTGGAAGACAACAGGTGTCTTGGCTCAGAAATATTTGTGAATGGATCAGACTGAGGAAATAAGCAGAAGGCTCACTTCGCACCGTCCAAGAGCGGGAAGATCTGGCATATAATACAGAGAACATAGTATGAACATAGAAGTTGAAAACTAAATGTGTCTTAGTATGGTTAAATTTTATAAAGTATCTTTTTATTGCTAATCCTATCAAAGCAAATAATTAATTACTGATAGAATTACAAAATATTGAAAAATAAACGCAAAAAATCTGACCTCCTCGGCGTAATAGAATAACCTGCTAATATATTGTAATAATAAGTATATAGGCAAGTAATATACTTACAGGTACAAGTTACGTATTTCAATACTTGTTCGTACATAATATCAATACTTGTTGTAGCATCTTTATACTTTCATAACACAATATGTGCTTATGTTAAGTTATTTCCCCGGCTTAACACGTTTTGTATGTTTGTTGTGTGCAGTCAAGTTAGCACATTGTTATGAAATGTGTGTCATTATTCCTCTAGTCGGTAGCTGCTTCAACTATTAGCACCTCCATAATATCAATAATACCCAATATCCATAGTGTGACGATACAAAGCATTACAAATAATGCATAAATTCAACATATTATTAATTCATAAGATTACTTTACAGCATTTAAATAAAGTTTTTAGTTTGTTCTAACCTAACCTACCCAATACCTACTTAACAAAATTAGTGCTGGTGTCGTTTACCCTCATGACTGAGGGTCGCGACTCTCACTCCTGCAGTTGACAATCCTCCTCCATGAGCCTCGAGATGTGCGGCCTCGTGTAAAGTGGTATTTGTGACTGCTCTCACTTGGTCGCTCCAACGCATTGGCGATCTGCCTCTCAGTCTCCTGCCTTGTACAGTACACTGCCTAGCATTGCCGTTCTTTCTAGGTTGGTCTCTTCGCGTCTTGATAGATGTCTGAATAGACGAAGTATACACGTTACTGGCAAGGGAAGGAAGGTCTTAATTTTTGTAAAGTCAAATTCAATACAACATGTTTTATATCCTGATTGCATGAAATGTCAAAGATCAGTGAAATATTGTTGACAGTGGGTTTACCATATTAATAAATTATTGGTACTTGGTGGTTATTTTTTTTTATTTTATCCTCAAAACAGCTATGTTTATACACCTATAGTATACAAAAAATTGTGATTCAATGACCACACGTCTCTGCATACGAGGAGGCCAGGAATGCTAACCTAATCCATGAAAGAGCTTTGCGTCTCACCTGACAGGGGTTAGGGACAGTAACACAAGGTCATATAACCTGGAGACATATCGTAAAGAGTTCATAATATACTACTCAAGGAAAAATACAAGCTTAATAAAAAAATGTACAAACCTACATTGTCATTATTGAGATATTGTTAAATATATTCAAAAGAGCAATATTTCAATAAAACATATAAATATTGCATAGATAATAATTATTTTATGCCAACTGAAAACATTACACATTGGTCATTACAAAATCTTGTCATATTAAGAAAACGAAAAAAAAACTGAAACAAAAGTATTTAAAATAGTACCATGGTATTTCTCCATGAGATTAGATACCTATTACCTACATATATTATTAAATCCTACCTTTCTATTATATATTATTATTTTATTATTGTTCCTTGCCCGTAATGGATCTAATATACATATCTATAATTATTAATTAGCAGGTGATGTTAGTATTGTTAAACACATCTACGGTTTATCCAAGAATTCATTCATATTGTTGACCTTTCATTGTATACCGATTACTTACATAGATAGGTAGCTATCATGGGCGTCGTCAGGGGGGGGGGCAGCTCCCCTAGAGATTGGAATAGGTACTTATATATTTTTTCATAAGTACTAAAAGATAAAAAATCACAATATTACCTACCACACGTTTTCTCATCATATCATAATTTATCTAAAAATCAGTTTAAAATCCATCAAAATAAATTATTTCCTAAAAGAATTGCCTGCGGCGCTACTTTTTTTATTTTTTTTTCATGAAAAACATTTTTCATAGATATTAATGTGCAAGTGCAATAGGTATATCATGCACATTTTCAAATAAACCAAACCATATCACGACCATCTTCGCTACGTTTCACAAAAAAAAATCGACTGCGGCGCTATTTATGCGTTACCAAATTGTAAAATTTTTGCTGTCCCCCCACTAGCTCTGAGGCTGGCGACACTCGTGGTACCTACACACCTCTACATATTTTTTGAATTACAGTATTTCTAGGGTAATGTTAAAATGAAAACCTAGTGACAAAGGAATGATATTTTACTCTATATATCTGGGACTCTGATGTTTAATATTGAAAGTCAACAAGAAGTTCATTAATGCCATCATGCATATTGCAAAACACAATCATTCCTACTTACGTGTATATACATATACCTAATCACATCTAGTATTAAAATGCCTCCAATATTAGGTATTATGGGTGTTTATCTCTGCGCAATATTACAAGCAGTTTAAAGGCACGGACACTTAGGCAAAAAAATAAAAAAATAATAATGCATTTTCGATCTTTTGTCGAAACATCTTTTGTCCTAGTAATTTTCTTCGTTCTCGAGTTTCAAAGACTGATGATTTAATAGACCTCTCAGTCTCGGTGATTTATAATATGTTCAAAAGAGAATCTTGATAAAATAAAATAAAGTAAAAATAATACAATATCAATGATTTCATGCAAGCGAATATTTCGTGTTAAATAACGTGTTCTGAGTAAAAGAAATTGTAGAGTGTATATAAGAAAGTCTGGTGATCTGTTCTCTCTGCCTACCCCGCAAGGGATGCGGCGTGAAGGGATAGAATAAATAAATAAATAAATCTTTATTGGCCAGAGATATATGCATAGTTACAAAAACAAGACAATTATAGTGTGCCAAAAGGCGGACTTATTGCAAAACCAATATCTTACAGTCAACCCGAATAGAATAGAAATATAACAAAATATTGTACCTGTAATGTTTATTTTTACATTTTCATTTTATAAGTAGAAAGAAATATGCATAGGTAATTTTATTGAAGGAATGATTCAGAAATTATATTTATCGTTTTACGGTGATATTCGTTTATCATAAATCACTCGAGAGCAGGACGTGCATTGCCATAAAAATGAGTGACTTTTTTTGTCGTGGGCCACATCTGTACAAGTACATATAATATATATTAGAACAACTTAGCCCTTGTAGGAAAGTAGACCCTTCACTATTTTAGAGCGATTTTGTGAAAAATAGATCTTTGAGTATTTGTACCTCATAGATGGAATCAGGATTTAGCCACAAAAATTACCAGATGTCAAAATTCACTAAACATTTTTGTAGGCAATATTTACCAATTAAATTATAAGTGCCAATCCGTCTCCTAATAGCTAGTAAGTATTTCGTAACATCAGTAAATGATTTAACCACTAGGAATAGGTAGTGACCACTTTATCTATACAATTTACAAGGTAATGTACCGAGCTTATGCCTATCATAGATAATTATGGATATATCAATAAATACCTTAGACTCTTAGACAAATATGGATACCGAGACCTATATTTGTTTTTACCAATCAATAAATTGATTAATTTCTTAAATTACGACACGAACCCAATAATTTAAATGGTATTTATATATGCAAAAGCAAAGATATACATACATACATACATCTTCTTCCCCGTCTATCTTTGGTTGGGTCAGGGGCCCAAAGCATCTGTATATATTCGTCAGAGGTCCCTGTCACTCGCAGTTTCCAGGACCTCTGGCCACTCCAACCACAGTCTCTCCTCGCACAACTTTGTCACCTGCTCCTGCCAGCTATTTCTGGGGCGGCCCACCGGTCTTCTGCCCGAACCCTCGGCATCCAGAGCTTTTAACGGAAGCCGCTCCTCTGTCACTCCGCCACAAAGATATATAAATATACAATTATTAGGCTTGTTAGTTGAACACCTAATGAATAAAAATAAATAAGCAGTTTTTGAATTTACAAAGCAAGTACATAATAACGACATCACTTTTTTTTTGTTTTCTAATAATTTCTTTGTTTAATTGAAATTCATGAATATGATACTTATAAAAACATAGGTAGTAAGATATTACTATATTATAGCAAAATATCGATGATTGTTCGACAAAGAAAATGTACTTAATTCTCTAAAGAGTAATGACTTTGACAAATAAAATATTGAATATTTATTTAACCTAGTAATAAAAATCGTGTAAGTAAATAAATAAGCCTTGAGTTCAATTAACATAATTTGTGGGTAATACTTTTAATGCACCATATGATTGAGATGAAAATCTCCGCCTTGGCTAATCAAACAAATTCACTAATAAAACCGCACATTTCAATAATTCATAACATACCTAAACCTAATACACATATTATTATAACTAAAGTGTGATTCTGATATCTTATGTTATCTTCATTATTATAAAAATAGGCTTACAAATTAGGTCTTCACTGTTCATCATGTTGGATTGTCGGTGTCCTAATAGTTTTCTAGATTAGAATAACAATTAAGTTAGGGACCTCTTAACGATGCATATTGATGACATTGCATTATTTCTAATTACGTAGAGATATGGAATACATTGTTTGGACAGCTGGACCAGCAGCTCCTTAAACACATGGACAAGTTTGCATATATAATAATATCCTAGATGTAATTCTTTTGCAAACTGTGATACAATAAACGAATCAACATCAGATATCTTCAGGATCAAGTATATGTCACAATCATTGATCATTTCATCCGAAACAACAGGGCCTTTATAAAATGAATAATACACTGGTGTCTTCATGAGGTGTCCATTAGACTTCAAATTGTGACCATTTTATTACATGTTTGTAATTAGTTTGCAAAAAAAATAAAGATGAGAATAATGAAGGAAGTAACATTACTGCAAATTGCTGTCATGTAGAATAATAGAACAAGACAATGAAACTAAACAATAATAGATAGATCTCGTACCTAGTGTGTATTGAGTGAGTGAATGACGCCATTATGATCGTAATGATTAGACACTTTCACGTCACTTAATCGCATAAAGTTATGGAGTTTAATTTAATATTGTACTGTCCATTAGAAATTATTGCATAATCATTATAATATAATATACACCAAAACCACCATTACTATGTTGATATTATTTAGTTTTTTTTATCTACGTTTTGATTACAAGTAACAATGAAGAAAAAGAAAATTTTAAATAATTTCTAGCTTTGCATAATTATTTGACTAAAATTGCTCGATCATTCATAAACAAACTACTAATGAAGCCAGCATTGATTGATGTTTTTACTCAATTTCCAGATTTATTTCGTAACCTTTTATTTGAATTGCAATAAAAACTTGTTTAATACCAAATTATCATGGACAACGCTGTTTCCTAGAGCACTACAAAAATCACTTACGCGTGTAAGGCTAAACACAAGATCAAGTGGTAGATAATAATATTAATATATGTTACTTCCATGTGGTGACCAGTGATGACTTTCTGAATATTTTTCAATGAAACATTAATCCGACTTTACATCCGTTTCCTTTTTTTTGTGGACGAGTTATAATGATTATAAACATTGATATCGCATGGCTTTGGTGAATAAATATTCTCAAAGGGCGCGAATTTCCCTACTTAGGTTTTTATCACAAATATCTAGAATAATTTATCAAAATCTGGTAATGAAATAATTACAGTGAAATATTTATTGTCTCTTTATTTATGTTGATGTTTTACATTCTGAAACAACGTTTTGTTGTCCTAAGTTGAAAACCTCAAGAGTACTTTTAAATTTCTTTATTTTCAGTAAACTGCAATGTATGATCAATGTCAAGATCTGTGGCATAATAAATTCCGGTAGAACTTAATTATAGTACATATACAACAATGAACAATGGGTAAATTACTTATTTACTGTAAATATAATTATGATTATAAGAATATCTACTTAGGAGTATAATAATGGATAATAGTAAAGACGATAACACAATGGTCGCAAAATAGACTACCTACCTAGTTATGTATAGTTTCAATTAGTTTTAGTATCTTCTGGAAAATGTGTAAGTGATTAACAAATACAAATGTCAACAGATATATGCACTGCAAAGTGATCGTCGGTTGGCTTTATGTGATCACTTTACATATAATTAATATTCACCAATTTCAGTTCATCCACATGTCGAAGCCAGGATTCGAACCCAGTATAGGACAAACATCGGTGTTAGATACACGCCGTGCTATACAGAATAATGACTGAGACGAGATTACTGTTTATTACGAATTCTGGAAACTTGTAAAGCAAAACTATCCTGCGCATTTTGATGTAAAAATGGTCCTATATGGAAGTGCGGAATATATTGTCAAACCCGAAATTATAACCCTGCCTCTCCACTTCAAAGGTAAAAGTCCTACCCACTGAATCAACCTACTGAATATTGTTAATAATATTAATAAGTTTCCCAAGCTCTTGGTTGCAAATCATAATAATATTCTTATACAACACAATAAAACAATAATATAATTTTATTGATCTTGACCGCTGAGCTGAACTATACTCGTACGCTAACATGTAAATAGGTAATCATAGTTTCACTACATACCTACTGCTATTGATATTCATAATATATTAGGTATATTACACTTGTATGCCTGATACAGGTACATTACATTACAAGTAGTGTCATATTTAAAAATTATAAGATTCGTACTGGTATTTCTTTAAATTGCGTGAATTTGACGGAGGCTATGTGTATGTGTAAAGATAGGGCAATCTGAGGTTCTGCCATTTCTGCATACGGATTAAATAGTTAGGATATGGATAGATAAATCCCTTTCTGTCATCGACTGTTCTGTAGCAAACATATATAATTCACGAAGTATTATGTGTGATGTAGGTATTTATATTGAAACACATCAAGCTAATCGATAGGGTGTTTTATGGTAAAAAGTTTCCTGTAACATTATTTCATTAACAATAATAAAAAAAACTGCATCCTCACCCTCTGCATAACATGATACATTCTTCTTCCTTTCAAGGTCGTCCACTCGCATGTAAGTGATCTAGTGTGAATGATCTTACTTTACGTTTTTTCATTGGCGTAGCTTCGCGTAGCCGCGTAGTTCTAATAATACTCGGTGATAAAAAAAAACACTCATTGTAAAAGTCTGCAATCATTTATAAGCTTCGAATCAATGTCTTTCATAGTTCTATTCAAATAACTGTTTGTATTAACCTCGACTATATTTGATTACCTACTGCTATAAAAAAAAGGTTCATTCATAAGTAAGAACGAGATACTACTAAGTACTTTTACGCGGAGGCATGACTTTGCCAACACACTTCTCAGTATTATCAGCCAGAAGAGTCTACATATTATCATTCATGATTCACATATAAACTCATCAGCCTAATACTGGGAAAAATTCACCTATCCAGATATCACGGATATCACAGGATTAGGCTCAGATGCGCGGGGCCTAAAATACAAGCATTGTGCCTGAAATATCAGTATTTATTATTCTATGGATACTACCTTTATTATTTGTGTTAATTTCGCAGAGACATCTAACGAATTCATATTAAATCAGTTTGATATACTCATAGGAGTAGGCAGTTCTTTTAGATGTTCTAGGAATGTTGTAGGCTGTGTATTTTCATACAATGAACTCCGTCGTTCATAATTTAACTTAACCGTTGATGTATCAGTGATCCACAAAAAGCAAGCTGTTTTGATGCTGATGACATAGATGGCGATGCTTTTTACCTCCTAACCATTCAAATATCTTTGTTTACTGCCAACATAGCCATTGTTCGCGGAAAGAAAAATAGATTGCTAATTAAAAAATATATTTTCAGTTAACTAACTAATGTTCTCAATTCGTGTTTTATGAATGGAATAAATCCAACATGCCAAAAAAAGTGTTGTGTGTGTTTTTATACACACACAATATTTGCTGGTTACCCCATTATTGGGATATACCAATACCGTAATTGTGTGGTGGTAGTAGTAGCAGTGTATTGCTTTCTAACTGATGGTCAGTGGCTTAACTAGGTGGGGCGGTCCCCCCGCGCGGCGCATTTCAGGGGGCGGCAAAATGGAACGTCATACAAGTTGCATCTTGATAAAACGCACACATTTAAATAAATCTGTGAACTTTCTAAAATTATTTTGAAAATCCATTACTCACATTTAGATGATTTCAAGAAAAAATTCGCCTGAGGCGCTATTCATACACCTTTTTACGTCACAGTTATATTAAACTTTTAGATGCTCTGCCTTTTAGTTTTAAAGTTACAGACTGCTGGGTAGGTATGTAATTGTATAGGTATTAGGTAGGTTCTTTATGGGTCTGGAATGGGGCGGCATATTCAGAGTCCGCCCGGGGCGGCACTAATGCTATTTACGCCACTGCTGATGTTTAAATTTCCTTTGATAATTTTCAAATAAAACTAACATTCTTACTTTATATTTTGAGTCAGTATTTTAATTTGAGGAAGGAAAAATAATTCGATACAAAGGCAAGGTTTTTTGTCCTCGAGATACAATTTTTATGATTTTGTTTACTTTTTAATCAATGCTATCTCCGCCCACTGGGCATATAAAACTATACGTATTTCGAATCCGGATGTTTCTAAATTAAATGGATTCGTGTTGATTAATGTTCAAGATAACACTATTACCCGTTGCCATTTAGGTGTTTATTTTTTCACTCTTAAACTAACATTCCTAAGAACAATTAGATATCCATCGTAATAAAATTATGTATAAGGTTAAGAAAAAGATAAAACTGCCTTTGCAACTTCGCTGTCCCCTTATGACATAAGCATATACCTACCTAAAAAAGTCGCGATATAAATCTAGTTTATATTTCGTGAAATAAAAAACATAGGCCCCTATTTAAAGACACAAGAATAAATAGGTATAGGTAATAAGTGCCGCTGGCAAAATTTTCTATGCAACAATTGTAAGTATTTAAATAGGTTTTCATTCTAATTTTAAAATATTTTTTATACGAGTCTCATGACAATAATGTGTAAAGTGTGGTAATAATGTGATTTTTTATGAAGTTTTATCATTTAGTATGAAGAATTATATACCTATCTATTCCAATTTGCTGGGGCTGCTACCTCCCCTCCCTTCCCCCCTGACGACTATGATGCATTTAGGTACATTCATGGGCGTCGTCAGCCTCGGAGCTAGGGGGGGGGCAACATAATTACAAAAAAAAGTATAGTACATTTTTTTTGTGAGACATTGTGAAAAAGGTAAACAATACTTGGTATTCTTCAGGGTGATATGCAAATTTGAAATGATTTTCCCTTTATCCTACACTTCCTCTCCCTATCCCATACTATCCTCTCCCTCCTTTCTAGTGATTGGTGCATTGTTTTCTTTTTAATGTATTTGTGTAAGTGGTTTTATAATTTAATTTAACATATTAATTTTAGGTTGGATTGTTGTTTTTTTATTTTGTTCTCTCCTTTTGACTTTCTTATTTAATTTTATATTTAATCGTAGATTTGCTTTTAATTTCATACTTATTGACGATATAATATTGACTAAACTTGTACAAACTAATTAGGTCGCTGTTTGAACTATATACTTAAATACTCCATGTCCATTATATTTCTATGTGTATTCAGTGTCTGTGTTGTACTTATGAAATAAATAAATAAATAAGGTCGTGATGTGGTTTTTTTATTTGAAAATGTATACAATTCTTTGCACAACAAAATGAATAAAAATTGTGTTTTTTGTTAAAAAAGTTATAAAAAAATAGCGCCGCAGGCAATTTTTTTTATGAAAGTGGTAAATTTTCATACAAATTTAAGAAAATTTATGGTTTGATGAGAAAATATGTGGTAGAAGTGTGATTTTTTGTGAAGTTTTATCAATTAGTATGAAAAATTATATACCTGGGGGGGCAGCTTCCCTCTGCCCCCCCCCCTGACGACGCCCATGGGTACATTTTTAGTTCGAAAAATAAACCAAACCATACGACCTTCTTGCCTATATTAAATTATCTGCCTATATTACAATTTTAGTTCCTTCCCTTAATAGTAGGTGTATTGCGTTACAAAAATTTCTAAAAACGGGAGACCTGAGATCTCGACAACCGTTACGAAATATGCTTTAGAAAAAATAGATTAGATACATTGAACCTGTATCCAGGGGATGGTCTTAAAAGATTTTTTATATCTTGTATAGATTTCTCAAAAAAAAAAGTGAAAAACACCTCTGATCTTTTTTCCGAAAGACAGAAACTCGTTTCCTGAAAGTCTCGGAGAATTATTTTTTGTATTGACGAAATGCATTATAATCTACTAATTTACCGTATTATTTTATTGATTGAAGCGAAATTCACCCAAAAAATGGAAAATACGCTATTTTTACCATTTTATCATGCGATTGTTCTTGCGATTTTGAACTTTAACGCCGTGGGAAATGACCGTGACGTCATAGTTGGATCGCGAGTCTTAACTTTGAAGCTGGGCGAGACCCCTGGGGAAGAGGGTACCAATTTTTCCGGTAAGGTTCACCGAGCAGCAAATAGAGAGACAGCGTGCCAAAAGCGTTATGAGGATTCATGCTGTAATACGGTACGCTAAATTACAGTGTATTAAAAATATATCATTACTAATTTATTCTGTATTGAGAAGGTGGAGGCTTCATACAAGCATCCACAATGACAGCCTTGATGTTGTAAGCAAAAATAAAAAAATTAAACATTGAAAAAAAGTTTTTTTTAAGGCAAACCACTCGACAGCGAGTGATTTATGAGGTGCAACAGAAGTTATCAGATGGATTTTAAATAAAATATTTGTTTTGCAACATTATACTGACGGAATATAACGATTGGGTGATATTTTGTTTCGTTTGTTTTGTGATACGATGTTTTGTCTTATACAGTTGACACACGTATGGCGAGGGACAGTGACGAAGCATCCTAAGAATACGATTCCCATCGAGTTGCCTTTTTGATTTAGTATGATTAAAAAATATGTCTAATCTGACATAATTGAATCAAAAATGTCAGTCCCGGATTCCCTACTACACAATTCCACTCTTCGCGACTGCTGTAGACACTCCTAATTGGAGGGTTGACCAGATTTATATGTTTAATTTATGTTTTATGAAAGTTTTGTTAACCTTCTGCCAGTTGTTTCTCGAAATAAATAAATATCATTGGGAAGAGAACAGTATGTACCTACTGGATGGAGAACTGGATCAGCTATATGTTGCGCAAAATATATTGTTTCCCCCTCCCCCTCTTTTACAAGAGAAATAAAATTTCTGTATGCCAAAAAATTTGAATGAATTAAAAATCATGTTCCTGGCAATGTGCATTTTATCATACTTACATGGGCGTCAGGAGTGAGGAAAGTAGAGTAGCAAGTGGTAGTTTCTTACCCAGAAAAGAATTGCAAATTTTACTTAAAAATCACTCGCATAAAATCGCTTTTTACCACATGAAAAAATCATCCTATATTTATTTATATTATGAATTTTCTATTTCTCATATCTTTGTTGACTGCGGTGCTAGTTAAACGGTCGCATGCCTCGTACAATGTGACCAGATGTGTTTCTCCTGAAAGACAACCAAGTTCGTCATCACAACTATTTTGGCGGGGCAATTTATTATATTTATCAATTAATCAAATTTAATAATTTCTCTTTCATTTCACAAAATAGGAATAAATAAATAAATTTTCAGGAATTTCCACTAAAACAATTGCGAAAATAAATATAATAATATATTTAGATGTTTAATTTTTTTGAATTAATCTTATCGACTTCTTGTGGGTATTCAGAATATTTCATTTTTGTACTTTAATGAAAATATAATACGTATTCGTAAGAATTTTCTTTCATAAAACAGGTAGTACCACGAACGCCTTCGCTATTTGATGGTGTAGCGGAGTACCTTGTAAGGATTGTGCAATAATTTCGTTCATAGTAGACAAATCGAGTCTCGGGGATTTACAGTATGCCAAACCATACAGTTCACACTTGGCAAACATAGTATGAGCCTGCTCACAGTTGCCTTGTCGGTTAATGTGCTCGATTGATAATACTAAATACATACGTAAACAACTCATTTCAACTATAGTGTCGTATATAGTGTCTACCGGAATATTATCGTGATAGTACAACACACAAACGCCGCGTACTACATTATATTATTATATTATATAATCGGTAAGTTTGTTTACCTTTATTCAATCATACATAAAACATTTATTTATTTACATCAGTAATTACTTAACATTGAAAATAATAATTGAATGAAATATATTAGTATTCAAAGATGGGTCATGTAAATATCAATTACAATAATAGAGAATTACTTACACGACTAACTTTTATCTCTCATTCTCACTTGAACTATAGACAACAAGTAAAGGTAACTGAGTTTATTTAATGGTTACATGAAATTCCTCTGAAAAATGAGACTCATATTTTCAGAATGTTATCCCGAGGTTACAATCTACATTTTTTTACGCGGAGGCAAGATTTACCAACACACTTCTCAGTATTACCATCCAGAAGAGTTTACATATTATCATTCATGATTGACATATAAACTCATCAGCCTATATAACACTAGGAAAAATTCACATATCAAGATATCACGGATATCGCAGGATTAGCTTCAACGCGGAGCCTAAAATACAAGCATTGCACCTGAAATATCAGTTTTTAAAAATCGTCTTACAATATTACTAAATTACCGATTTTTACATTTTTATATCATTTTTTTATCAGTGAAAGACTTATTTATTATTCTCAATATCTTTCAATTCCTTCAATCTTCTGCAGTCAGTTCCAAATATTCAAAAACTACCCCTAATTACCTTCTCTAAAGAAGATCTCCCTGGATCCTTCTAAAAATTCTCCCAGCCGAATGCTTTTGAGCATTTCTACCCTACATACAATCATAAACATATTTTTTGCTCCCAAAAGCATATTTTACAATGGTTTTAAGAATGGCAAATCATCAGCGAGTGTTGCTGAAATAAATCCTTCACCATCAAGCAATTTTTGTTATTTGCACTTAACTTTTCAGTAGTATAAGTACATTTTCCAAAGCAGTTATGTGAACCCGTTACTAATTTATGTGTTTTTCTTATCACACCGAACTAATGAAAATGCATAAATGATCAGCAAAAAGCTTATTTACTACGACACAGTAAATTTATCCATATTATCAACCACTAGTTTACATGTAAAATATTTTTTATAGGCGTGTTAAATATTAATAGTTTTGCATATTTAAACGTTATTAAATTCATTTTACATAAATCGAACTTTCAGTGCCACGACAATGATTTTTTCTTAAATAAAAAGCGACATGTAGGTAGGTGGCTAATAATCTATATGCTCGGTTTAATTACAATCTAATATATATAGGTTATGTTATATAAACTACAACGTTTTTTTGGGTGAATATTTAAGTATTTGAAATAATTTCGATATTCAGGTATCGGAATTGCGTAACAAAATAATACTAATTATAACGCCTGTGTACATTCTTCAAATGCAATAATTAATACTAATTGAAAGTATATTTTACAAAGGACGTATACTCCATAAATCTACGTCATTTAATTGGCACTCAGTACCCACTTCTTACATAAATTTACAAGGAAAGGAACTCCAATTATATTTATACAGATTAACATTACGTACATTCATAAACTTATATCATTTCCTTTGTTATTATGTTAGTTTGTTCAATTAGTTTTATATATTATATCATTATACTGTAATAATTGATGAAGTTATGTATCTACTCATGTATCAAGGCTTTTCAATAATAATATAAAAATTATCGACGAACAAATTTACTTTTCTTGTTTGGTGTTCAAAGAAGACCTTCAAAACAAGTAACAACGAGTTTTTAACCAAAGGTATTCATTATAAACTCACCCTGCATACTTCATTATATACTTTGCTACAAAACATCTACTTCCTTATTTGTTAGGCATAATAAATAGACGTTATAGTTTACACTAAATATGTATACTTATTTATATATCACACAAATATTGATTAAGGAGACATACAATCACAATACTTGAACACAATCTTCAATAATTGTAATTAAAATGATATCTTTTTGAAACATTATGCCAATATAAATTCTACAGCTAAGAGAAGTATCTATAAGCTTGTAAAATTTCATGTTACATTTAAAAAATAAATAAATTAGAAACAATTTAAGTGTTAGAAGTTACGAATTACGTCCACTCTAATTATCAAAAATATAATTTATTAAATTATTTATACATTTATGTAAGAGGATTTGTATAAGATAATGAAAATACGAAATCAATCATGTAGCTAAATTTCCCGCAATTACCGCATCAGACCAAATGTTGTGGAAGTTTTATATTTATTTGCGTCATCAGGTATACACAGAATGGCTAGAAAAGCTTGAGTTATAATAGTGGATTAGATTTTATATACAACACGATACATTTCGGGTGGACTGTATGATATTGTCAACAGAAGTTGCAGGTTTTCACGATGATGTAGATTTGTTTTTTTTTTCGGGCTTGATCGTGTGAAGATCTGATGATCAGACATTTCGGCGAACATACTACCGCCTTGGTAACGGATTGTGATCATTCACAATCCGTGACCAAGGCGGCAGTATGTTTCACCGAAACGTCGGATCATCAGATCTTCACACGATCAAGCCCTAAAATAAACAAGTCTATGTATGATATTGTTTTTGTAATAAGTCCGCCCTTTAGGACACTACTATTTTCTAGTTTTATAACTCTTTTGATTTGTGAGAAAAATAGATTTATTTATTACATTTTAGGTACGTATTTTAGTAGGTGGTGACAAATGATGTTAGTTTTTACAATTATTGTATCTGTGAAATTTTACATTATAATGTGGCGAATCTGTTAATAAATTTAATAATATAATTAATATCTAGGTCAAGATTATTCATGCTGTAAAGTTTTTCCTTAAAATATGAATATTAGAGAAAATAATTAATCTCATATTCCAAACAGTATCATGAAATATGAATTATTACCACATTATTATATTAATATTAAAGATTTTGTAGTAGAAAAACCCTGTTTATATTCTTATTCTGGAAATTGTATAATTCTATTATCGTATGAAATCCATGACCTCTGAGAACATTCTCGCTTTTCCAGATTTTTACCTCCAAAACTAGCTCAACCCGTTTTGACTTGCATGTCTGTTGCGAACTGGATCACTAGGGGTCATTGTTTAGGTGAAGACCGTAACATCGTAATTATGTTTTCATTTAATACATAATATCCACAAAGTACAATATTATGCGTAGTTGTAATGTAGATTTTTCCCTTATGTCGATGGCATTGGTGGCATGTAACTAATCGTAATCTAGAACATTACGGGTTAGAAAATATTTGCAATTTATACGAAGTTCAGTGAAGTGTGTTATATTGTGCAATGAAGGTGAGTTGCGTATATGTTTGCATCTATGAGTCAAGCAGTGAAACAGTTAAATTGCAACAAGATATTATTAAGTGTGCGTATTTTATATGCACTGCACTCACTGGTACTGATGCAAATCTCATATTACAATATTTCAGCACTATGTAATCCAATAAACTTCATAGATCATATGCCTAATCATTGTTACTAAATATTTATACTATATAAAACTTGCCTACTTATAGAAGTTCTAAATTTCACGTTTCGAAAGTATCTGCGTAACTACCAGATAACTATATTTAAAACCAAAGGTAGATTTAAACGCACACTATACCTATTTGTTTTCATGCCTATTGCTTAAAGTATCACGAAGATTGCCAATAGCGAGATTGTAACCCGAATCCCATAGGCCTGTGAAATAAAAGCTGGGCCAACAATTAAATTATGAATTACGTAAGAAAAAAAAGATTACATAATGAAGCAGATAGGTTAATAACCTTTTTTGTTTAAGATGAGTGAGAAATTAGACATTTGGGTTAGTAGGCACGTAGGTAAAACATGTTTCACTAAATGTTACAAAATCTGTCTAATTCAATGTAATAAGTAATATCTCATCAAAGTTCACATGATAAACAAATTATTTACATCACCGTTATGTATTACACAAAAATAGAATAATGTTAATAATATATTACATTAACCCACAAGCAATGTGTACAGTTGATCGTTTTTTTACATTTAACTTAGACACCTACAGTGCCCTCAATCCATTGCGTATCTAGGTCCATATAAATAGTACCGTCTATAAAGCTCCAAACACGTTGCGATTATATAATATCATTATTACCTCCGCAGCTTAGAGTTCACGTGAATCTCGTACCATTGAGCAATATATGTATACTGTAAGTTCACTATTGTATCTAGCACATAAAAAATAATCTATCAATTATTATTATCTCGTGTCGAGAAAGAAAGAAAAATATTAAGCAACTTTGTTTCTTGAATATCATAAGTAACCGATGTGTGTTTGTAGGCAAGGCGCACCCGATCACATTATGTATCTTTAATCTTAGAATGTCGCAAGATACGTTGAAGTAAAGAACACACTAATATTGTTGCAAGACTCAATGTAAATACCAACAGTTGAACATGTTGTCCACTAGTTACAATAAAATTATTGAATAAATTATTAATATTTCGCCAGTCTGTGTCCTATAAAGTGCACCTACTTACTTCATCTAATGAATTAATTACACACATTTACAACATCCGAACGTAGTCTATTCAAGATGACCAATCAGTAGTAAAATATGTTCTTAAATAATTAGATATACCACAGATTATTGCATGAATATTTTGTTCATATTTAACATATTTCTTTTGTTTTCCTTTACTGAAAAAATCTAATACAAAAAGCATTAATAGGTATACTCTTCACACACTATGGTAATAAATAAGTCGTTAAATATTTATATTAGTTGCGTTTAATTTTAATATTATTATATTAAAAAAGCCACCGATCCCTGAAAAGTTGTTGCTGTTGTGAATAGTTTTATTATTTAGTTTATGTAATATTGTACAAAAACCGTCCTGATTAAAACTTCCATACAAATTATTTCAACGCGCAAGTTTCGCAGACTAAGTTTATTTTTCATTGTAAGGTATTTATTTCAGCATGTATTACAAATTTAAGATAAGTTATTTGTATGTACATGAGTACGAGTCATTTGATACATAATATATTTTTACGCAATTTCAGCTTTTGAGCTTTTACGAAAAGCATGCTACTCCAATGCTTACTGCTTAGATATACTTGTATAGTAAGTAATATACATTTAAAATAAGAATAATTATAATAATTAATAGTATGCAATATATGTAAAAGTATTTGCCATTATCGTTAATATGGATAAATGTGCATATGCAAATTTTATAAACCTGGTTCGCTTCCTTAACAATACCAAATACTGCGCCTCAATCTTGCATTTACAATTTATATAGGAAGCGTCTTCAGAATTTTATTTATTATGCTATTATTTTTCTGCATTTATATGTTCGACAACTCAAATCATGCAATAGAATTAGCACAAATATATCCTTGGATATTGGCGTGTAAGAGGAATTGTACATAAAATATGTTGTACGACTGAAAATAAAGATTGTCCGTATCAAGCATCAAGTTTTATATTTTGTAATTATGTACATCTTCATTTCATGATCATACATTATATATAATGGAAAAACAAGGCTAATCTTACCAGATAGATCTTAATGGCGAGACAGGGGAACGAGAGATGGGCACCCAGAATCCTAAGATGGCGACCATAGGAGAATAGAAGACCTGTGGGACGACCCCAAAAGAGATGGGTAGACGATATAGTCCCAGTCGCAGGAAGGAACTGGGTGAGCAAAGCCCAAAGTAGAAAAACGTGGAAAGTGTTAGAAAAGGCCTATATCCAGCAGTGGAGAGATGGCTGAACAAAGAAGAAAGAAGAAGATCTTAATTCTCATATCAAAAAATATGTTTGTGAGTAGTGAGTACCCTACCTATCAAAATGTGTAATAATGTAAAGAGGGAATTAGGAAAAAAATAATCGCAAACAACAGAATCGACTGTTTTGAAACAATATCACCACAGTATTTACCAACTTCGGAACTAATTGAATAAAAAGTTTGCAGTGCGCCGATATTATACTTACGAGTAGTTAGGTAGGTACCTACATAATATATCTCAATAACCATTTCATCAACGTTTAGTTTTATTATATTGGAGCAATTCTTCAATTAGTAATATATTTTTTTTTATCATTACTTATTATTTACTTCACCGTACCATCTTTTAAATATAAATGGTACAACATAAAATTAACGGTATTTTACAGAAAAATCATAGTTTAAAAAATAGAAAATCAACTCAAAAATTAGACAGACGCTCCCCTTCCGTCAAAAGTAGTTCTATGCAAACCGTAATGATTGAGAGCATTGAAAAAACATTGTGCATACTTATACCTATGCGAAATTGAAGCTCGACCAAATATAAGTTTGAAAATCCACATTTATCTTTAAAACATTTTGATGACGACAAATATCTTAACCATATCTAAAAAAAATAATTTCCTGCCTACTAGACGTATTTCGATGTTTTATTTATTCTTCTGCTTTTATTAAGACATGGTTGTTATTTCTCGGAGATTGGTTGTCTTGTGCCAAGAACGTTTAACTGTCGCTCCATCTCTTCGAAGGTCTTCCGGGAGGCCTGCTGCCTAAAAGGACTTCATTCGTCTCTACGTCAATCACTGTCTTAGAACTGATTATCTCCACGTGGTCGCTGTGGTCACTCCAGACGTTTTCTTGCTATTCCCTATCACAGAATAGGTAAACACCATTTTCTATACAAAAATCACCTAGGTTTCGTAAATACGATTGCGAGGTTTTGGTGCGAATCGATTTAAAATAAAAATAGCATGTTAGTAAGAAGTTCATACTCTATTTTTTAGATTAATAAAGTATGTGACAATCTATCACCATTGCAAAATAAAATGTCGCGCTTCAGTGCAAAATGTTACCATGAAGCAAATAATTATATTACCTTATAGGTAGATGTCTGTCTAATTGTCTAATACTGATATAATTATTATATTATTATTTAAATAATTGTTAGAACTACCAACTATATTATTGTCTATGGATACTTATGAGCTTACATAATAATATTAATATATTGATACTTAATAAATGCCAACTACATATCTAAGATGAGTCCTACCTATAGAGATTTACAAATATCATTAACAATGTCTGCATTGTGTTGATAATCAATGATGAAATTAATAAGCAAAGATAATTTTTATAAGGTGGATATACCGTGACACCAAGAGTTGGTGGGTACCTAATAATAAAAACTAATTAGTGTAATATTTTTGAAAACTTGTGAAATTACTCTTACCTACAAACACATGGAAATTGACCCATCGCCCAAGATGGTACTAATTTATACTGTAATGCAATAGGTCATTATTATACTACTCGACATTTATAGCAAGACACATTTCTAAGCACGTGTACCTATTTTTTTATAGTTAAGCGTATTCTAACGCAATGATTTTTTTGATGGGTTTATTTACCTACATTTATTACTCTTGACGATAGTTTTAACAATTTAAAATTATTGATATGAATATATGTATCTATTATCAGACAGTTATTAACATTATCAATAAATTCGATCGAGCAACGGGTTTAGATTTTAATTATAAAAATGCTATGATGCAACAGCGCTTTTTTGCATGATATATAAGTTCCTGATTAGAAAGGAGATCAACAAAACATGCATATTACTAATGACTCGTAATGCAATAATGCATTCAATTGACATACTTAATTAGTTTTTTTACGCAGTAATTGTAAGGCGCATTGGTTAGTATCATAATTCGTAAAAATATTACCTACTAACTTGTCAAAGATTTTTTTTTTTTTGATTAAAGGCAATCCACCCGTCAGCGAGTGATTTATGCCATACACGATATTCTATTGTGCTACAAGTTTAAAAGATTTAAATCGGGGCAACATCCTATTACATTATCAATAATATACTCATACTCTCCTGTCATTATGTTTAAAAGGCATTTGACAATGCTGTGGTATATACGAGGAGAGTTTGTGGATAATAAGTATTCGATACTCAAAGGAAATGTCGTACAATGTTCCTTATTCTGCTCCAGAAATTTTTCAAAGAATTCGATTAAAAAAGAAATACATATTCAACTTACTTTGTATGTGGATATATTATCTATTTATTTTTATTCATCTTTCAAATGACTGAGTAAATGTAAAATAACAAAAGACTGCATAACCATTACTAATTCAATACAATTAGATACTTAGGAGTATTGATCCACATGTATTACAAATTTAATTGGTGGCCTACGCATATTTTTCTCGATTAAAATAAGATTTTTGATGCGGCCTTCCACTGAACTGCATAATATTATGATCAGAACAACCTTGTTGTATGCATCTAGTGACCTTAATAAATCAGATGTTAAGAGGCTATAAAATTTTATTTTAGTTTTTCGATCGCATCAAAACAATCTGTATTAGTAGATAGGTAATAAGAATGTGTTGTAAGTTGCAACCGGTTTATTACATTTTACCGAATTAATAACTTTGCTGTATATTTCAAACCATTTAATCTTATTTTTTTATTTCATTTATTGTATTAATAAGCATTAATGAGAAATATTAAACAAGATAATGCCTAATCCCGTTTGGGATTTTTGGTTCAATTTAAAACATTATATAAATAAATAAATTATTACGTATAATATGTACCCATATAATATGTTCATTCGATTATAATATATCCATAATATTATATACAGTATCATTTTTTACTATACACATCTACATATTATTATATTTTGTACAATATCATTTTTTACTCAACACATCTTCCCATGGTGTCTTGAGTAAATTTCATGCGAATTTCATGCGAATTTCATGTATTTGGTATTTGTTAAAATGTTCTTATGTAACAAAAATATCGGTGAAGAAATGCATATAAGGCTCCCCATACATATCCAGAAGTTCAGAAACTGAAAACCTCTCTCTGAATTCAGTGTTACCCTGATTTTTAATACAGAAAGAGGTTTTGGTCGATTCAGTTAACTGAACTTCCGGACGGGTGTGGGGAGCCTAAGTCCCTAATAAATTCTAAAATACAGAAACGGAATAATCGTTGTAGGTATGTATTGTTGTATTGTAGGTATTTATTGATATAATTTGTGAAGTTCTAAATTTACCCAACTATTTCACCCAACTTAAGTCAACAGCTTAAGGCGAACAATCGAGTTATAACATGATTTTGGTCGCAGAGATGAATTTTTTTTATTACGCAATTTCGCAACAGCCTACATCATCTAAGAAATGTCTTCAATTGCCACAAACAAATTCCGAGATCATTATCTCGATACTGTTTTGAGGAAAAAACATCGTTTTTTGTGTTGCCGTGTGGTGAGTGATTATACTAACAGCCTTTGTGATTATACTAACCCTCCGAGTCTTTATAAACATGACATTGGAAAAACTATGAAGACTAAGCAAAAACAATACGGATAATTATATTTGTCAACTACTGTAACGATTGCATGACAGGAAATCAGAAGATGGTTCAATTAAACTATCCGATGACATCTGACACAAGGTGAAGAAGATCTAAGACAGAACGTTCGGTTCATTCACCTGTCGAATTTTAATCGGAACCTACGTACTGCTATTGGCTACTTAATCGCTCGTAATCATTTTTATGATAAGTACATAGTTCTAAGGAAGACTCATAAGCAGATATTCTTCTCGCTTGAGAACCTCAGTTCTTGCATTTATGGACCGAAAAACTGAAAATCGAATATCCATATATGATTATTAAATTAATGTTTTGATTGACAACCTCTCGACAACAGCCTTAAGTGAAATTCTATAGTATCACTCATGCTTATAATATTATGCGTTCTGACCCCCAATGACTAATCAACTATCCGAATTATAAATCAGATTATTGACCTCCAAACAATTTATAAATGGTTGGAAATTATCCAAGCAGTGAATTTTTCGCACTAATATCCGATATTGATTGGCAACTCGCCATACATAATATATATTCAATTTCATTGTAAATTGTTGATTTATTACCTATTGAAATATGTTATTAACAATATTAATTAAACAACCTTCACATTTCGTTTCTAAAATATAAAATTAGGATTTTTCAGTTTAGGAACTATTTTACTCATAGATAACGTACTTGCAAATGAGGCAGTTATTACATGTTACTTTTAAAGATATCTTACGACTTAAGAAAAAAATCATAGATGAATGCATTTATTATAGAAAAGTATTACTCACGTGTGACACGAGTAAAACCAATTTAATGAATTTCAATACCTTCTTATATCTGTTATTTTTACGTATGTTTCCAAAATTAATTGACACCTATCAATATCACAGAATGATAATGTAGTATAAGTACTTACTTTGTACGAAGGGACAATAAGTGAATTAAGGATTATTTATATAATTGAGGAAAATTTGTTGATAAATTTCTTGCAGTTTAAAATATAATAAGTGTTTTCTTGTTGCAGATACAATAGAAGACATCAAGTGATCGATTACAATAGATGTTACCATCACAATACAGTACAAGCACTCTGACTGTATGACATTCAACATTCAACTATAAACATTATCAGATAAATACTGAAGTACGTACAACATTTAATCATTAGTAAACAAACCATTTTTGAACTTTATGAGGAAAAATCTTTGTTATGTCTTCATATAATTTTAGTAATGACGACTTAAACTAACAATAAATACAACTATTATGACTTATTTGGTATATTTCTTTTATTTTGTTATTTACACTATTCTACTATCAATCGGTGGAATTTGGTGTTTCGAAGATTGTTATTACACTGAAGAACAATCTTCTTATTCTTCTTCAGACTTGAACTGACATCCAACATTAAATTGATCATATATCCCAACGTCACTTACATAAAAACAACGATAATACTCATCATCAAAGTCGACCGGGGCAACCCAGAGGTTTATGGTAAGGTTTTGTTTATTATAATATCCTGTATTGGTTTGTCAATAACTCTACGCATGAAAGATTTTTATGGCTTTTTCATACCAAGAGGATTTTTAATAATATTGTAGAAGGTCAAATCAATTATGCAAAATATAAACAATATAAGCAAGAAGTACCTACGATAAACCCACAACTTTTCAGGGATAATTTAAGACCAAATAATTATTTGCAATCATTATTAATGCGTGAAACTCTAAAAAATCTAAAGAACAAACTCGAATAATAATATACAAATCGATAAGAAGACTTTTTCACTACTTTCTTCAATTTTATTAAAAATATTTCAGAAACAAATCGGGTACAAGAAAACCAGGATATTATCTCCTTAATAATTGTGGATTTTCGGCAGCGTTGAGCATTTGACAAAACGCCGTCACAATCACATCGGAACGTTATTTTGAAAATTGTATATATACTGTTTACAAAAAACATTTCGCATTGCACCTAATTTAATTTTGTTTTAATTATATACGTACAATACAAAAAGTAGATATTCGTATACGCCACTGACTTTGCACGAGATTGTATTGATATTTTGGATAAAAATATGTGCAACAAAGGGAATTATTGATTTATAATGATTTTTTATTTCATTTCTGATTTTATAAAACATCACTACCGCCATCTATGTATCATAAATGATCCGGGAAAGAATGTGAAAAAAATGACGATTCGCGTCCGGAGTAAACTCTAATACCAGACGATTTTAGACATCCATCTATTAAATAAACTTACAAATGGAATCTCGGCTTCAACATAGGCTATTAAAATATATGATTTGTATCGTGGTTTGGTAAAATTATCAAGTTTTCCCAAGATACTGAATTCTATCAAGTTAGTATGAAAATGAAAGAAACCATTTAAAGTAGTCCCGTTAATATGGTTTTTAAATTTGTTTGCGTCGTTACATAATCTAGAACTAGGATATACATCTAAGAATTATTTTTATACATGCGCGTATTAAGTCTTATAAGTTTTTCACAAACACAAATTTGCTAGGCGTCGATGTACTCGTATCTATACGTTATTTTAATATGTACATAATGCTATATGTTTTAAAAATGTACGCAAATAATACTTCCCATCCTAATAGCCAATACTAAACATTGTAACTATAAGATAATGTTGTTATTATTGCGCAAATATCTGTCAATGAAGACGGATATTATGAAAATAACTCTTCCTTTTCATGTATTTGATAATATGGCGGTATTATTAAATACTATAGTTATAGTCTTTGTAAGACATTAATTTATTGCACATGTCTAATTAAAATTGCGAATATTACTACATATATTATGGTATGGATGCGCATTGTCATTTAGGTACAATATGGCATCATTTAAAATAATACACCGAAACATCCTTGAAACAATAGTTGTATGGATTGACAATACAACGTATAAATAGAATCGTCGCAATTTCAACAATCAGCTCGTAGTCTCAATGTTAGCAGCTACAAAGAAGGTAAATATGCAGACCTGTATTTGTGAATTATGTTGTAATAATCGCAACCATTTCATATTTGAACGGTCGCGTTCGTTTAAACAATTTAATGTTAGTTAGTATGTACTTGCTATTGTGGTTGATGCAGGGTTTACAAAATGAGTTAATATTCCAAATATCTAACCGAATTTCTACTCATGGTAATACAATAATATGGTGTATAAGTACGTAATGTATGAATTATCTCCTTGTCTGACCCGTAAGTGTGAGGGGGTCCTGATGACGCAAATGCGCACAATGAACCCAGGACCTTTTTCAGAAAATCCACATGCATATTTCGGCCATCAGTTCCTGTTTTTGCAACCTTTGCCACGCAGTGAAATGGAGTGACATCAGCATCGTTTGTAATAGGATGCGCAATGCGCATGGCACCTACTATACCTAACATGAATTTGAAATGTTGCATTGTAAAGATTTCCTCTCCTCAATATTTTATCACCTATCTTGTTAGTTCACGACTTATGTTAATAATAGAGTAGTGAGTTTATACAGGTAGCTATTCGTTTTTCAACAGCGAAAAACTTTTGCCACTCTGTAAGGTTTATCGTTGAAAAACGTATATACAAGAAATCATGTTGTGCTTTTATGTGTGTGTGAAGAACACAGTAAGAAAAGTACAAATACGTGCAGTCATAATTTAATTATATGAAAAATAAATTATTACAACTTAGACTACTTTAAGATTTTTTGCTAGTTTTTCAGTAAACCAAATTTAATCTCTCCCATTGATAATATACTTTGCTTCTGTTCAGATCATCGCCCTGTGAATAATTGTGGAAAATAAGTGAATTGTAATAATTATTTGCCAATGTACGAGTGAGTTAAGTAGATAGGTACCTATTAAAGTCAAGTACAAGTGATCTGTTCCACTCAATGAATTTAATAACGTAAGATAAAACAAAATGCAGTATGAGCATTGAGCATGTACTGCTTTGATACTTAAATACCAGGGTACATACTTACAAGCAATAATTCTCTAAGTGTTTGGCAATCGAAAAGCAGGTATACTTACCAATCGTAATTAAAAACCAATCCATACCTAATACTCTGTGTCTTACTAAACGCATACCTACCAATATTCCAATAATTATCTGATATATCCTTGGATTTAGCTTTGTCTTTAAAAATACAACCAGACATCACTTTCCAAATCTGAGATTTTATGACAGCGGTTTATTGAATTATCGCAATTTAATCTAAAAAGGTGTACCTATAATTCAGCAGATCAAAAGATTTGTTATTATTACCTTAAGAAAAACCCAATCGCCCTGAATATTATTTACGTGACAATGTGTTTGTACACAAAACAAATAAAAATTCTCTGACGACACGCAACGCATAAACCGGCGTGCCCTCAGCATATGGAGATTCTTCAGGTTTTTTCCTCAAAATTTTACGTCATCCGATTTTCTGAATGAAATGAACATAAAAAAACAAAAAACAGGTCTATAATCGTGTTTCGTAAGAAATGTGAATCACATATAACATACGAACTCGTAGTATTTGTAAATGATATTAGCGATCTGTTAACACTTCTATTCTAAAATAAATTAATTACTGTTCATACACGAACATTGTATTTAAAGGAATACGTGAATACGTCGATCAGACGATAAATGTTCTTATTGATATAACATACCTTTTCCTTCATCAGCGAAAATTTGGCAAACTTCATATTTTCAACATGGAGTTGAATTATTATTCTAATTCACACCTATGAGATCATATTGGTCAAATTTCCAAGACACGGTGACGCCAATACAACGAATTAATTTAAATACATTTAGAGTAAACATGCAGAAATTCGACAACTCGATTCAGAAAGAAATTATTTATTGGAATAATTATTTTCCACATAAACATCTCTAAGTTTTCATGTCATTTTCCGATATCGTGGTGGTATATCAACTATTATATTTTTTTTATTATTTTTTTATTTATTTATTTAAAACATGTGTAATTACAATAAGTTGACAGATTAAATTTATATTTGAGGATACATATTATAACGTAATAATGTATTACCTAGAGCCCCTAGAGGTATCTAAAATCACAACGATTTCAATAGTCACGTATTGTTAATTACCCAAGAAGATGACTTGTATAAAATTTACAAACAATTCAGTAAATGTATGATGCTGCCATTAAGTAATTTATTATTGAATTTTGTGGTCTTTCCAATGATGCGTCCGACCATTAGGAAGGAAAAACCACCCAAACAGTTTTCTTAGTGATACGATAATGTCTTCAATAATCAACAGGTCAGTGTTAATGAGATCGGTGACTTTATAAAGACTAGTCCACACATAAAACTTCTCATTATTTACATATAAATATTAAGTAAAGAATCATTTTCATTCATTCTAATTGTTTACGTATTTATTAGAATTATTCCATGTCTATCCATTCATTAATGTAATGATTGATTTTACTTTTAGGCCATTAAGTAATAAATTTTATAAATTAAAATACATAATGCCACTCCATAATTAAGCTAGTCATCGCAAGATGGTCATTTAATTATTCACACTCACACAAATTCCTCTATTACACACACTTTTAACTTTTACAAGCTACGATGGTATCGGTTACAAGTTTTATAAAACAATACACACCTAACACCATAAAACACATAAATATCATGAAACCACTTGGCCCAATTATGTCGACCAGATTCTCAAAGACTGAGCCGTTTTCACAACCAATTTGAATGAATGTGAAGGAAACGAGAAGTGTGTGTGTAAAGATAGGGAAGTCTTGAGCTTTTGGAAAATCCTGTTTAGAAACAGCGTGACGATGGCTATTTACCTTACTTTTTTATTACGAGTAGGTATGAAAGGCAATTATAAGCAAGTATACGTCATGTATTTCAATTCAAACTCTGTATCATTATAACAGATTAGATTAGCTAGATTATATTGATTCTACGTCATCGCATGAGACAACTGGAAAATGAGTCTGAGCGTTACGGATGTTTGTTTAAATAAAATAATGATATTGTAACTTGCGTAACATCTCTTTACTTAAATCTGACCTTGTGTCTTGTATCAACAATCATCATATATTATATTACAGTCATTTATATTCATGGACATTATAGAAACGAAATTATTTTCCGATCATTTGGTCAATTTCTTTGTAATAATTTCCTATAATTTGGGCAATTTGTTAATTAGAATTTAAGTACGTTACTTAGAAGGCCAATATTTATGCAAAATTATACACAATTGATTTAATTACTTAGGTAGCTACTTCATTAACAAGGAAATTTTTGTAACATGATTCAATAATATAGATGTTTGAAAGATATTAAAATCATCGAATAAAATATATATATAAACTAAGAAAGTAACTTAACATGGGGTAGTTCCAAACACTGGTAAGTAGGTGTGTGTCTTCCATAAAATGTGTAGTCCAGATTAACGAGTTCAATAAAATCTATATTGCAATATTATGTACCTACACCTACCCACCTGTTATTATTTATTTTATCGTATGGCCAACATCACGCCTATATCATTTAACATTCGTTATGTCAAAGTGTAAAAACATGTTAAAAGCGCAGAGTGAACTGCTTGTCAGAGACTTAAATCTAGATAAACCCACCTGTTAATGAATTAATTTCCAGTATTCAAAATTAGACTCATGTAATGCAGGTGTGTGTGAAATACCCATAAAGAACAGAGTATAATTATAACAAAACTCGTTTCCATGGTCTGTTTGAAAATTCCAGTGTATCCAAGCAAATTTAATATTGTACATTTTTTATCGCTTAAGGAAAACAGGAGAAAAAAATGTTCTAATCGGATAATATAACGGTATTAAGGGTAGGTACTAAAATCCGAGGTTATTCACATAATATCGTAATTATATTTTATGTAAAACAGCGTTGATATCCTGTAAATAAAACTTCTATTTTTAGGATATTTTTAAATAAAATACATTTTTAAGATTACAAAGACATATAGTTGTACGAACAGTCAGCTGCTGATTTGAGCAGAATATATTTGAGCAGAAGAAAAAGATGACGGGGAAGGGTGTGGTCACACATTTCGTGTACACTATAGTAGCATCGTATTAGAAATATACTCGTAAATGTATAATATAGATTGCCTATCTAAAACTATGTACAGTTTATACAGACATTTAGAAATACAGGTTTAAAACTTGTCAACATAGCGACTCACCACCTGTAATGTAGAATTTTACAGACTATAACAAAAAAGCATTATAATAACTACTATTTCACCCATACAAAATCACACACTGATAGAAAATGTACACCTTAAAAACTCATACCTCATCTACTGCTTGTAACCACCTGATCGTAAATTCATAATCATGAGGAATATATGCATCTCCATCATCAAAGTTCGAATTCAGTAATCAGTGTAACATTTTTATGTGTGACCTATTTCTAACATTTAAATCTTGCATCTAAGTCAGAAGTAGTCTAAGTAAGATTTTTTTATTACAGTAGTCTAATAGAGCAGGCGCCGAAAGGAGTTTCGTTTTCATAGTATGAGGACCGAATTCCATCAATTGATTATTGTTGAGGATAGGTCAAGAAACAAGGATCCAGTTCTTTCCCTTCCATTTTCCGGTCCAATATTTACCTCATCGACTTCCTTTCAGGGGGTGTAAAAAAATATTGGACCGGAAAATGGAAGGGCAAGAACCGGATCCTTGTTCCTTGACCTATCCTCAATAATAATCAATTGATGGAATTCGGTCCTCATGTTATGCAAACGAAACTCCTCTCGGCGCCTGCTCTATAACCTATGTAATATTGTATGCTACGATCTATTTGAAATTAGAGAATTGGTTCATTCGATCTGCATTAAGCAGTTTTAACCTTTATTTCTGTGTGATAAAGTAATAAACAATTAGATTATATAATTAATTTACATACTAGAACCTTATATGACTTTACATCAATGTGACGTAGTTACATAAATTAACTATCAAATCATTCATTACCTAAAGTCATCCAGTAAGGTCAGGACCGGCGGAAGACTATTAGAGGTTAAGTTATCAAAACATTATTCAATCGAGTTTTTGGTTGCTGGAGTCGTATATATTATATAATAAAATAATACATAATAATATATAAGTATGTATCTTAATACGTCATGGCGAAGAAGCCAGGAGGTATATTGCAAGGTTACATTGGAGCGTCTTTAAATTAACCAAAGTATTTCTCAAATAATCAAGTATTTATACAGCAGTTACATTTTCAATTATATGAATAGTTTTTCATATTCTATTTTACAGTCAGATTTTTTTGTTAAAAGTTGTCTATTTAGCGACTTAACACCTATCACTTTAAACACAGTAGGTGAAAAGTGTCATTCATCAAGACTTTTTTCTTTCTATATAGTAATATGTTAGTTATGTAGAGTTAGGTATGTAGATAAACTTACCTAAGGCAAGGAAAACTGAATAGGAACAATCAACATTGAATATGCATTTATGCAGGGACATTTAATGAGTTTTTACATAAATTATTTTTGTTTCACAAATTATCCTTGTAAAGCGTTGAATTTTTCTACATTCCGTAGTCGCTCCTCGTGGTGTAGTGGATAAGATCCCTAATATGCGAGACAAAGGAGTGGGTTCGAATTCCAGCCGGGGTGAACTGAAATGGCGAATGTTTCTCGAGTGTAAAGTGTTCTCTCAAGCCAGCCGAGGTCGGTCGTAAGCCCGACAATCTTCACCCTTAATTATTCTACACTGTTGTAGGAATACTACATTTAATAAGTTTACAAAGTTTTTTTTCACTTATAATTTGTGGAGATGATAATATTACGTATTGGTCCTAAGTATATTTTGGAATTCACGATTGATAATAAAAAATTGCAAAAAATATCCGAGTTATACTAAGACTTCAAGGTTGAGAACTCGGTGCTGATTTTCGATTTGTTAGTTAGTATCTTCTTTTTCTTCTTTTGTAAATAGCGTAGAATCTGATTTCGAGTGATTTATAATATACGCAGGTCACCGAGGGATCAAAATAACTACTTTAATGACTTCACCAATAAAAATAGTTTATCGACACGAAAGAGTACAACGATTTAAATTAAAATTAAGAAGTAAAATCTGAATGAATTGTGTGATGATTATGGCTTTCAAAAACAAATCATAAATGAAGAAGTATTTGAACGCCGGAGGGCGGTCTTTGTGTATGCTTTTTAGTTTTTAATTAGTCGTAGTACTCGATCCTATTTTTCGGCACACATTTTCCGACTAGTATTTTGCAATATAATTTAGTATTTGGAAGGACATCACCGATCGAGTTTCGTGTGGGATGAAGGAATTATGTAGGGTTCATTCACCTGATTTTCAAAATTTTGCTATTAATGACTCCTATTCAAATAGGCTCAGTAGGACTTATAATAAATTCGTTTCCCTCGTTTTTATCTGTCGATATTTTTACTATAAAATTATGAATGTTGCATGGGTATCATAATTTTATATAATAATAATCACACAATCCTTTCCAGCGTGTGTGTCTGTGAGGTGGATGGAACAATTTTTCTTTTCCATCCGCCATTCCAGTCGCCATACATTATAAAAAAGGATGTTAATAGTTTACCAGCTGCTCTCCGGGTAAAGTGCCTAGACCAAACATTTTTTATTGCAAGGAAAATAGGTGACAGATTAGACAGCTGGATTAAATTTATATATAAGTGGATATATAAAATTCTTTAAAGTTCGACTGACTCATACAAAAGAATTACTATCATAAAAAAGAGATAAGTAAGTACTAAGTACCTACCTAGTTATATTATCATCATAATATTGGGTATCCACATGAAATACCACGGCGTTTGATTACAAAATTAAAATATTTCGGTACATGTTGTACACAAAAATGATTGGTTTTTTATTTTAATTGTTACGTTTTAATGATTAGCAAATAACATTCAAAGTTATATTCCAATACGATTTGTTGTTATGTTTACAATTTCACAACATGATCAACAAAGAATAGTCATGTAGATTTAATTTGGTAAACAATATTATATCACATTATGTATATCCTTGTTTCTATAAACGATGACGTATCTGGACACATATGATAAAACTCTTTATGAGAATAGCACATAGAGCTACCTCACGGTCAGAGCTTATAATATCATATTATAAAATCTCTTAGTCACAATAATTTATCTATGTTCATCATTCTGTGATCTGTGGTACAAGAGATATGAAAACGCAATGAAAAATACTTGAGATGATTAGTGACAATTTATCATTGCAACAAGATCTAAAAACAGATGTGAATATTTTGTCAATTACAATGTCATCCCTTAGAGGTCCCTTACAATGTGAACATGTATACAATGATGAAAAGAGCAAATGATTAAATGACCTTTTGGCAATGCAATCTGTCAGAAGTGTTAATTGTTAATTATATATGACTGTAGATTATATGAATGATAAAATATACAATGGAAACTACATTTGTAGATACCAATAAGCGATGAAGCTTTCCAGTAGGTGTACGCAAATGCTTCCAGCTTTATCTTAAAAATACTTATAATGTACTACGTAATATATAATCGGTTGTATTATCTTCATATTATATTAATAGTTAATTCATGCACATAATATACAATCAATATTATTAATGTTGTCTTACTATTATCTATGGGTAAGGACTTGAAAGTAAATAAATATAAATGGCGATTTAATGGGAATAAGACAGTATTAATTACATAGGTTTACCCTTTGGCTTTCTACAGACTTCTGTCTTGACACGTTGCATCCCTCTACTTCCAGCGATTCGCCTCTTATCATCAGATCATCTACCCCTACCCTTATACCTCTAAGTTCTTAAAATCCATGGTTCATGATTTCACACTACATTAAAAGAAGGATAAATTGTGCTAGCGGAAAGTTTATGAAGTACAAGGAAATTTGATTCCTCAATGTTTTGTATGCGAATGACATACTTGTAAATAACATAAAGGGATAAAATAATAAGCCATTTTTTCACCATAGTATTTTAGTAAGGTTGCATAGGTATTAAATAGCTTATATCCAGTACTTTTTTACGTGGGAAATCTCCGTCTCCATAATTTAAATAACAATAAAGCAGAATCCCAGCTATAGAACACGGGTAACAAAAAACCGAATACCTATTACCGTTAAAAAGAAAAATGACTTTAATTCTTATCAACATATATGTAATAGTGGTTGCATCTAACCGAAAATCCAGGCGCAGTCCCGCTGAGCACAAAAACTAGTATTAACTATCCCTTGAGTCCAATCTACTCGTACGTCACGTTGATTCAATTGAAACCGAATGTAAATAATTTTCTCGATAACGTCATCGGCACACTTAACTTTATAAGGAGGTAGGTACTTTAAACTGATTGCAAGTATCACCGTGCATAGTCCAGACATCAATAAGTCCTTGAAGGTACAGTACTTAATACTTCATGATAAAATTATCGACAATATTTCCTGAACAGTCAACAAACTCAACAAAGAGTAAGAAAACGCAAGGTCAAGTGTGAAACCTGTCCGAAGTGCTCTACGCCAAGTAAAATATCTTTAACAAGATACGAAAACAAAAACGTTTTATAGACAACGTGGGAGTTATTTATCTAACGGTTGATGATGTGTTTTTCATAACTAAATTTTCAAGAGCAACGCAAATTATTTTTTCTCATATTCCTGCTTTCCGTAGAAGATTGCCGTGTTTGATATTAGGTTTATTGTTGAGAATCCATATTCTTTTC
This sequence comes from Ceraclea dissimilis, assembly GCA_963576895.1. Classification (NCBI taxonomy): domain Eukaryota; kingdom Metazoa; phylum Arthropoda; class Insecta; order Trichoptera; family Leptoceridae; genus Ceraclea; species Ceraclea dissimilis. Next base: position 15,214,671 of record OY756359.1, read on the forward strand.
AAACAGCCGCTTTAATTGTGTGTATTATAATTTAATGTTATTTTTTGTGTTTTGTAACTCAATAAAATTGAATCACTCTCACCTCGTATCGATGCTATCTGAAGACTGGCATTAACACAATAAAATTTAACTACCTACTCAGTACCTAAATGTATACCCGCTTAATTTCATATAAATATCAGGGATGAGTCAAGATACACAAATTCTTAAAAAACGTATTTAAATAAACTATATCTTAAAGAATTCATTGTGTTAAGTAAGATAAAAGTTTTATCCAGCTTATTTTTTTTCAAGTATGGAACATCTTCTAAAGGTAACCAGAATATGGGTAGGAAAAGGGAATCACAGCCATTCAAGGATAGCATGAAACTCGTGTATTACTAAAAAAGAAAGGACTTTATATACAAACCTAAATACTTCCCTACACACTAAGTTAAAAGCATCGTGAAGTGCAGAATACATCTTCTCTGTATTAGAACCCTACTCCTTACCCTTGGGAGACCCGCGCTCCAACAATCCATCCCCAGTATACCAGATTACTGGCTTAAGTAGCTGTGGCTCTTACACTTAAACGAGCGGTCAAGAGTTCGAATGTCGATGTAAATATTGTATTGCGCACTTGACGACAAAAACTGCATTATTTGTTTACTTTGGGAATCCTGAGAATAATTGTTTTCATTAAATAAATAAATAAATAAAATAAATAAAATCTTTATTGATAAGAAAACATATCTTCCAAATGGCGGGTTTATTGCCGTAGGCAATATATTTTATCGTGCGTTTTATTGAAAGAGTGAGTGTATTCGTATGAAGGTAAATATTATTTATTTTCTGCTTATGGATGAATAAAACGCACGATAAAATTAATTTGACATTGTTATATTTATTTTCTTTACGTCTACAAGTGCTTGATAAATAGTAAATTAAATTATGAAATGTACAGAAAACTATTAACGTACAGTCACAGCCCTGATTTTAATGTGTGCAAAAAAATATGCACGAATTATTGTAATATTACTTTCACATTCACCTAGGTAGGTCACTATACGCTGTAGATCTGGTTACCATAGTATGTAACATGAGAATGTAACTAAAAAATAATAATATACCTATTCTTCTATAGTGTATAGTAGGTACATATATACATTTTGGTGGAGTATCTGAAGTGCTTATTATTTACTAAAGTCACACATATCAGAATAGCAATTGTTAACTGAAGAGTGAAGATATATCGTACACACCCGTGGAAATTCTGTAGGCGCATCCCAATTTTTAATCATTTTTGTGATACGTTCCATCAGTAAGTAATATAGTTTGCGAATTTACCTACTGTACCATTATAAATGATTTATTAAAAATCAGCCTAAAGGTATAAATTTAGCGTACTCTCAATTTCTCTCTATTAAGTACTAACAGGTTTTGACTGTTTATGTTACTAGTATTATCATCATTCATATTACTGTACATAAAAATTACTGGATATTTCATTTTTTAAAAGTCAGTATCAATCCGTGTGAATTATATTCTTGTCTGATCAAGTTGCTTAAATTGAATTTGCATATTTTTGTAATCTACGATAAGTCATCATAAAAATTAATTGTATAAAACATTAAATAAATATGGGTGAAAGAATAGGTCGAAGCTGACCCGGATCGACAATTTCGACCAGATTCTCAAGGGCGGGCGCGTTTTGAGCAATCGGGAAACTTGTACGACAAATTAACAAATCGCATGAATGTGGCGGAAATTAGGAAAAGACTTTCTGGCATTCTTCTCTCTCTGCCTACCCTGCAATGATCGCTGCTGAAGGGTTTGTATAAATAGGTACAAAAACAATAATTATTATCATCTACGACTACATTTTCCGAACACCAGATCTTATTAAAAATCTATGAGCATCTCACATACCTACAGATTTTATTCCATTTTTTCCTTGACCTTTGAAATATGAAAGTGTAAGGAACTCATCAAACGCTTTATTAATTCGACAGTACTTTTGACCTTTTAATGAAACACATACGGATCTATCTACATTTTTTTGTTACAATGAACGCAACACAATGTAAACAAGCAGACAACAAGTGCGGATGTTTTGATACCATGAAAGTGTTATTACGTTATTCAATATCATAATAAAAAATATTATAATTAATAAGTAGTAGTGATCTATATACCAACTCCTATAAAACTATCGACGGTATTAGTTATATATTTGCTTGTTTCGAGTCTCCATCGCAAGAGAGCGTTTTGATATACCTACTAGTTCTGGTGATATAAATATCAGAATGTTTTATTTCAATTCTGAGGGAATTGGAATAGGATCACCTTTTGCAACACCATATTTCCATTTAGAAGGCCCTGCTCCAATCAAATTTAATCACGTTGGGAATTAAGAGGTTTGTAAAAGACCTGTGAAGACATATTCGTAATATTACACATCTCATAATTTAAAATGATGAAGTCTTTAATTGTTTCTTAAGGAATACTAAAGTTAGTGTACATCGACAACAGAAATATTAGATATGTATGTATGAGTCGTATTCATATGTGTTCTGTTTTTATAAATGGTTTAGTGGCCATTAAAAGCGACAGGTGCAAGTGTATTCAAAAGCTCCGTATCCTAACTGTACCTGTTGTAAGTAGTATACTTATGTCCTATTTCGTCATCCTAAGTGGGCGGGAGGGGTCTGATATGTATAGATAGAATTATGATCATACGACATTGAAATATTCTATAACAATGACATCTGAGTACAAGTTAGTAATAAGTTATTATGAAAGCGAAGTTAAATTCACTACCTATGGCAGATCGTTCAACTTTCGCGGCGAAGTGGGGTGAGAATGAGAATGGAAACTGCTTTTCGATCACCCGATGTAGTGATTGTTGAGGAAGTGGAAGGGGAGGGGGAGATGAGAATGTGTCGTTGTATCACATTCATAAACTCATATAACTATCACAACCAGGTGTGAGAGAACTTTTACTATACGACTAAAATTATTCTCATATTTTTATCGTAATTGTTTCATAACAGTTTCTAAATCAATACGAACACTTTCTCATTTGGCCTATAAGTAGCGCACTTAATATTATACTCATCTCTATCAAGTACAAATATACTACACTGGTTCAGTTTAAAATAAATAACTACAGTTATTGCGAGTTTTAAATTTACAAACAGACTACAAGCTAAACTAAAGTTATTTTCTAATGATTTCCATATCAATTGCTGACAAGATGGATTTAAATAAATAATTTCTGCTGGCTACAAAATATTTAAATTAAATTATAATATTTATTACAGTTCTCTTATTGTCCTCATGAAAAGGGCCACATTTCAATTCACATATCTATGTATAATATGTGAATCATATAAATTGGAGCTTTTATCGATTGCCGCATCTTTAATCAATTTTCATACGTGCATAATATATCATTAATTGATAAGAGTACTAAACATAATCCATAATACTTCTATAGTGCTTAGTAAATCATGAGGCAGCTGTAGTATAGGCAATAGGCATACATCTATTAATTTATTTTATTTATTATTCAATTGAATCCAAATGTTTCGTATCCATGGAACACACATACAAAGTCCCATCTCCTACTAGACAGCTTTCTCTTTCACCTGCAGATGATACACACACATTCATACAACAATATATTGGTATTTAATAATATTTCACAAATACATCCAGACATTCAGCAACAGTAGGTAATCGAGGCGGAACCATGATAATCTACGTATCCAAGCCTACCAGCAATACATTCACACATAGTTGGTTACTATGGCAGTGGTACTACTTACATAAAATAAATAAATAATATTATGATGTAGAACAATTCCTCTCAAGTTCAAGATTGTCTCGGTCAAGTTGAATATTCACTGTACAATAATACTCGCACTATCTTTACACTACAATAATTATACTTTCTCCACTGGGTGTATGTTCACTTTATTCCGACTATTCGTAGCGTAGTGAACATTTTACCGATTTAGACTGATATTTTTAGCAATGCGTCTAAAGTATGCTTCCTTGATCGAAAAGCTACCTCTCCGTACGATGTGCTGTCCTGAAATCGTTCATGACAATATTTCACAATGTGCGTGTCAAGACTTAATATATTTGCTTCCACTACTTCGAGCGAAAAAAACAGAATGTGGAAGTCCAGACTCTCCCTGAAAAATAAGGAAGATAATTAAAACTCGTACTGCACCCCAACAATAAAGTGATCCTCAAGAATGAGCGTGTTTTGGGCAAAAGAAAACGGATAGGCTAGGAAAGTATGCAACGATAGGACATTCTGGCATTCTGTCCTCTCTGCCTACCCTGCAAGGGACGCGGCGAGGGTAAAGATAATTAGTGACTAAGTTTGTATAGTTGTTGAGCCACAAATATAAATGAAATATATTTTTATTTTTATATCTCAACAACCAGTTATGCACTTCCAACAACTTTTTGCTGGAGGTAGGTAATTTTTTCTATTAGATAAACTCGAGTTCAACTTTTTGGCAAAATTATTTCAACGAAATCAAATAGACGTAGAATACAATAATAGGAAATAAAACAAATACATGAATGGATGGAAAAACTTTATTTTGTATATTTTAGTATAGGTATAAACAAGAGTATATACTCGTATGTACGTAAAAAGAAGTTTTTTTTATTTTAAATTTCCGTTAGTATTGACGGTAGTGTATTTTAGTGAGTAGCAGTCCGGTATAATATAATGTATGCACATATTACTTGCGTACCGTGAATGCCTTTACATTATTTCGTTGACCCAATTATTCAACACCAAAGTAAAATTATTAGCGGTCGAATAAAAAGAAAATTCTTATCTTACCTAGTAATTATTATTTATTACACTGATAATTTAATATGAATTTATCACATTTTTCTCTACCTATTATTTATTCATTAAGTCGACATTTTGTTAAGTTAAAAACTTAATTTAAAATTTATAAAGATTACAGTCAAAATCTTCCCCATCTTTTTTATAGTCTTCTATACGCTTTGTTTAATCACCTACTGTAGTACTGTATCAGTGTGCGGATGCTAAACGCGCTTCCCAGGGAGTTGAAATCACTGGATGATACGGCCTTCCGCGGAGGGGTGAAGAAGTACCTCGTTGACAAAGAATTTTATTCCGTTGACGATATGTTGAAAAATTGATTTTATGTATGACGAAATGTCAATCAGAGCCCTTTACACTCTGATTGGCATTGATCTGATAATGATATTGTTTACGATACTTTGTTTAATGATATGCTTTGAAATGATATTGTAAAAATTGACGAGTCCAGGTGCCCGAATGGGTCTACGGACGATAGAGAACAATAAAACAATACTGTAAACAATTATTATTGTTATAAATATGCATGAAATTATAAAACGTGGTGATATGCGGGCCTTCTTCTTCTTCTTCCTCAGCCTTCCTCCCTCCACTGCTGGACGTAGGCCTCTTCCATTTTCTTCCACTCATCTCTGTTTCTCCCCCTCCGCATCCAGGTTCCTCCGGCTTGTTGGACTAGGTCATCAGACCACCTTTTGGGAGGTCTTCCGACGCTTCTCCTTTTGTTCCAGGGCCTCCACTGTAGGATTCTGGGTGCCCACCTAGTATCCTCTTGTCGAGCCATATGCCCAGCCCACTGCCATTTTAATTTTGCAATGCGGTCCATAATATCGGTAACTTTAGTTCGGCGTCTTATTTCCTCGTTTCTAATTTTATCTCGAAGGCTCACGCCGAGCATCTGTCTTTCCATGGCCCGCTGTGTACACTTTAATTTGTGTATGCTTTTGGCTGTTAGTGTCATTGTTTCTAGGCCATATGTCAACATCGGGAGGATACATGTATCGAACATTTTTCTTTTTAGGCATATCGGGATTTCTTTATTTTCAAACACATGTTTCAATTTACCAAATGCGGCCCAGCCCAGACCTACTCGTCTTGGTAGTTCTGCTGTTTGGTTTTCTTTTCCAAGTTTTATCTTATGGCCAAGGTACACATATTCGTCAACTGTTTCTATTTCCCAATTGTCTATCATGAATTTATGCTTGGACGTGCTCAAAATTTTTGTTTTTTGTACATTCATTTCCAAGCCCGTTATTTTGGATGCTTCATGCAACTCTTTGGTCATAGTTTCCAATTCTCTCACATTATTGCTAACAATCACTATATCGTCTGCAAACCTGAGGTGACTCAGATAGGTGCCGTTTATCTTCACTCCTTTATTTTCCCAATCCAGGCTTTTGAAAATGTCTTCCAAGGCAAGTGTGAAAAGTTTTGGTGAGATAGTGTCACCTTGTCGTACACCTTTTCCGATTTTGAAGTTTTCTGTCTTTGTGTCTTCATCTATTGTCACGCTCATGGTTGCATTTTCATATATGTATTTTATTAGTCCTGTATATCTTGAGTCGATTCGTGCATTTTCGAGCGCTTTTGTGATCGCCCACGTCTCAATTGAATCGAATGCCTTTTTATAGTCAATGAAGGCCATATGGAGAGTAATGTTATATTCTGTTGCCTTTTCAATAAGTAATCGAATTGTTTGTATGTGGTCCCTTGTCCCAAAGCCTCTTCGAAAGCCAGCTTGTTCTATTGGTTGGTATTGATCAAATTTATCAGTTAATCTGTTTGTTATAATTTTTGTTAGTAGTTTGTATAGGTGTGAAAGTAGACTTATTGGGCGGTAGTTTTCTAAATTGTCACTATCTCCCTTTTTAAATAACAGTTTAACTTCCGCATTCTGCCATGCATCGGGAATCCTTTCACTTTCTATACATTTATTGTACAATAGTATTAAGGCTTCTTTCAGATTTTCCCCGCCTAACTTCAGGATATCAGATGTTACGTTGTCTTCTCCCGGAGCTTTGTTACTTTTCATTTGCTTTAATGCTTTATCTATTTCGTCGGCATCTATTTCGGCGACGTCCTCTGATCCTACATTTACTACTTGAATTTCACTATGCTGTCCACCGCTGGTGTCGGATGTGTAGAGATTCTCGTAGAATGCTTTAATTGCATTAGTGATCTCTGTTTTGTCTCTGACAATTTCGCTGTTTTGATTTTTAATTTTTGTTATTGCAGATTTCCCCTTTGAGTTGATGCGTTTAAGAATTTTCATATTTTTATTTGTTTCTATGGTCTGTATAATCATATTGGTATTAAATTTTCTTATGTCTCTTCTTATATTTCTTTTTATTGTTTTATTCAGCACCTTGTATCTGTCTGTATCTCTTTCTAAAGTTTTCCTTTCTTCGATCAATTTGGTTGTTTCTTCAGATATCTTTTATGCTCTGTCGCGTCTGAAGGAGACTTTTTTCATGGTGGTGTGTATGTCTGCTACTATTTTGTTATTTATTTCGTTTACGTCCATTTGCTCAAGGGCATTTTTGTCTTCAAGTTTATTTTGCAATGTGTTCCGTATGATGGTACTGTTCTGTGACAGTGTTTCCATATTGACGAGGTTTAACTTTTTTCCCATGACCATTTTTCTTCTTTCCATTTTAGTGTTTATTTGGAATTTGGCTCTGACTAATCTGTGGTCACTACCCGTGTCAATTTTGTTTAATACAGATACATCCTTGCAATATTTTCTATCGTCTGAGATGATGTAATCGATTTCATTTTTAGTGATTCCGTCTGGCCTATCTGGAAGAAATCACGACTTTGTGACATGTTGGCCCTAGTGAACAATTAATGTTCTATAATCTGTTACATGTCCACTTTTTTGTACATCCTTCAAGGATAAATAAATAAATAAAAAATAGCCACTGAAAAAGAATTCGTTTCTATTCTTATTTATTGAGTAGGTACATGTTTGGCACATTTGGTTGGGGCGCGGACTTATAATCAGAAGGTGTAGGATTCGAATTTCGATGCTGACGATACATTCGCGTAATATACACGACACGAGCTTATTGTGAAGTGTGCAGGACATAATTTGAGTATGTGCACAAAAGCCTAAATCCTTTTTTATTAATCATAAAAAATATAACGTCGACGCGTCTAATGTCTCATTTTTTATTTATTTCATTTTACAACGGTTTTATTGCAAACAATTAACTTCATTTTTTAACATGCGTATCAACTCAATTTCCCATGCCTTTGAGAAGGAAAAAAACAAATCATCCAAAAATATCATCATCAAGAAGTGCATTAAAAAAAGCGTATCTAAAAAAAATCATCTCTACTATTTTATTACATTACATTCCAAGTCTTAAAAAAATTCTTTACCATTTGCATAATATTGCAGGTGTCATGTGAATACATCTTTATAATACCTATGCGTTTCAAAGAGTATAATCATAAATAATAATTATATGATTGCGTAGCGATTTCTTTAAATTAAGCATACCTACATTTTTGCAGATGCGACTGAACATAATGCACTGTTGCAAATTTCATTCAACAGATAACATTCTATCCAGCAGAGTCACGGCGTTTCTTTTCTAAACTAAAAATTAGATTTTTAACTGTCACTTCTAACACGGTTATTCCGCTTTCAATTAGTATAAGAATCACAGTGCAAATTATAATTGACAACAATGCATCTACTTTGCAATTTGTTATACATGTGTGAAAAGACCATTAACTGTGCAAACAGATTGTAAAAATTACACACTTCTTCTAAATAACACAAATTTTTGTCCGCAGTGTAAAAATATTACCTGCTTCTTTATTATGCTCACATATTGAATTGTGCTGGCGTCACATGTTGAGGATCCCATGGACTGCAAGAAGGACGAATGACTCAGTCCTCAAAGAACTCAAAATAACGGAACGACTATCTGCAGTATGCACCAGAAGAGAGTCCGGAAACCTGGAAAAAAATATAATCATGGGAAGTGTTCCAGGCAAAAGAAGTAGAGGTAGATCTCCTGCAGGGTGGTGCAACCAGATTGAGGAAATGACTGGGAGAGACTTGCGCTCGGGGATGCGGACTGCGGAGAATAGAGAGGACTGGAGGCGCCTTGTTTTGTCCGTGGGTAGCTCGACAAATCACGACCCTCAGCAATGAGGAAACGATGAAAGAAGAAGAAATTGAATTAAATTTTTCTACGATTCTGAAAACTTTATTTCGTTTTGGACTTGGATAACAGAAAAACAGAAGACAGTCTAGGTTTAGAACATGCAATTATGGGCGAACATAACTATCTTTAAAATCATATATTTATGTCAATTCCATTAGATGGAATAGATCGCAACATTGTATCGCAATAAATGTACTTGAAGCACATAAAGAAAATGCTTGGTACAATTTTCATGAATTAAAGTTTTACAATTATTATGTCGCATTTTAAATAATGTACTCATTTTAAATAATAATGTTATAATTTATGTGAATCGCGAATTAAAAATGTGTAATATACATCAAATGATAATGCGTATTTACTAAACTCACTGTTAAGTACTATTTCATTATGTATGTAAAAATAAATAAACGTAAATTTATAAATTATAATGAACTTATTAGAAGTAGAGAGTTAAAAATTATAAAGATCTTTATCGTACCATGATGAAAAGTTTAATGATCTAATAATTAGTTTTAAAGGAAAAGTGATTATTTTCACATTTTACATCGCCACTGGTCAACACTAAAAATATTATATTATTTATTTCCAGTACGACATAACAAGCCGAAGGCATACAATGAAAACGCGTACCAATTAACCTGGATAATTTTACGAAGATTCTTGATTGCCATTATAGTCAAACTGAATTTCAAAACTTCTTTATAATGGACGATACTATAGAACTAGGTACTAGTAAACGAGTATGTGTAAAGTGACAATAATTTACGTTGGTCGATTCAACGGCTTAATCGATTCACTTTCAATTTTATGAAATATCCCGACATAGCTTTCGCAATATGACTATAGTAGGTAGGTACGTATTTACCTATTGAAAGAAAAATAGCCTTTCGTAATTCATAATATAAAATATGTAACTAGAAACTATGTAGGCTCTACATGAAACACTAAGTAGGTAAACAAGTACGTATTAGGAGCGACTCTATGTGGAAGTACAGGAAAATTCTACGTACTATATGATTGAGTAATTTGTTTTCAAGCAAGCCTGTTCTAATGCAATATCAAGTAATAAAAGTGAAGTTGAATGAGCGACCGACGTTAATTTTCATTATCAGTTGTTATAATAATCTAGTTTTATCACTAACTCGTGGAAAACACGAACACCCAATTAGAGTAACATTCAAACGGGAAAACGATGATATACCAACGTTTTGTTTTTGCTTGTTTATTATATAATTAATTAACAAATAATGCCAATTAAACCGCAATTCTAATTACTCGCAGGCACATATTGTTATATATTGTATACTACGAGTATGATTTGAAATAATGTCATCACCAAGTCAACATAGTAGTAGAATGGTCCCTTAAGTTTTAAATGACAAAAAGTCATATACATATTTCATCGATTAGTTATTAAAGTTGGGTTTTCTCAAATTTACCTGTCATTGTATTAATATGAATCACTGAATTGAAACATATTTATGAAAAACTCGAGAGAATTTAAAACCAGTTCTACTAAATACCGATAATCACATCAAAGGTACCCAGTGAAGGTTCAATATTATTCATCTTGTTGTAAATACATCGTGCACCTAATGATTTTACGCAATGGCAATGCAGAAAATTGCTCCAACCTATTAGAATGGCTAACTATTCATCTCGTGTAGTAGGTACACTTAACTATCAACCATTAAGTATGGGTTGATGGTGCAATAATAACATCACACATAGCAATATTACTTGATGCACACCTTTTCAATATCCTTGTAGATTTTATTAAACCCAATTATTCTCTCATTTGAATACACTGTGGTAGATTTTCTATCATATTATTCACTCTAATGATTCACCTATGTACCTTACTACATTTATATCAATAAGCAGATAACAGAATGTACTCGTACATACTCGTTTTTCAATCACAATAATATTTTTGTAAGGTTGCATCGGTACTCAATGGTCTACGTCCCAAGAATCAGTTTTACACGGGAGAACTCTCAGACTGCATATTTTGAGTAACGATAGAGAATAATCCTGGCTTTGAATTCTAGTTTTTGCGAGGAACAAAAGACAGTATTAAAGAATAAATACTGTACGAATTAACCAAGTATTCTTTTCTTTACAGCTATATTTTGTTTTATCACACTTATGCCCTTTGTCACTTCTAAAATGTACTTTGGAATTCTAGTGGTGTTTTGCTTTAGTTATGTAGTTATATTCTTCATAAAATGTGTATGATGAAAAGCTTTCCGATAACTATTAGCATGAAGAATTGTTAGTGCATATTAAATTGCTACTATATCTACATGATACTATCTTTTGAATTCATATTTAGAGTCCATTCCCACTCTATAAATAAGGATGTTATCTACGTCCTCACCAACAAAAACTCATTCCCATAGAACAATAATATTCGTTCCGTTGACACCCATTGGCAGACCCAACATTAAGAAACAACCACCAAGACTTGATTTTCATTCTCATTTACAATTCTTATTTTATACTACTCATCTTTTTCTTCTATCGTCAATGCTGGACACAGGCCTCCCCTTTGACTTTCCACAGATCCCTATCCTGGGCATGCTGCATCCACCTGCGATTCGCCTCAACCACTCAGATCTGTGTGTAAAACGATGGTAATGAAATTAATAAACACAAACATTTGGGAGGTACATTAAAATTATTTAGTATTTTGTAGAGTACGTATGATGATTGTATATTTACTACCCATGGCCAACTTGTTACATAGTTAATTAATATATTAAGACTACAATAATTACTACCTTATTGGTGTGTATAATAATAATATATACTTACAATACATAATAACGTACATATGTAATGCATTATATTGTTTTATGGTGTTATCGTATAAGATAAAATTGTCCACTGATGTTTCTCTCCATATTCTTACATTAATATATGAAATTATATTACACTATTTACAATAATTAGTCGTAATATAATATTAATTAATTACCATAGCAGTAACTACCTATATTTTGTTGTAAAGTTTCTACTCTCTAAAATCTGTTACGTATTTTAATATAATCATAAGAGTAATTGGATCGGTCAAGTACTTCCGGTTTCCGAGGACAGTAAATCATGACGTATGTATGATACGAATTATATTTAAAGGTCACGTGAATCCTTCATATTATTACGAGTATATACCCATGTACATTTTCTCTTGTGAAGAACAGTCAACTGTACGAGTGAAAGTGCTTAAATTTTCTTCGCCCTTGGATATAATATATAAACAACCTATACGAATCCATAGGTGTATAAATATTTTAAATTTCCAATAAGTTTATTTAAACACAAATACCTTATATTTAAGTATACATGTATATTTAATTTGGCACAATTTTTCCAAACTACTTTCCAATGAAAGGAGACCTCGTGTATTGGAGAGAAGTCCCGAAATCATCAATAATTTTACAAACTTCAATAAATCAAATACATGTAACTTGACTGTACATCGAACTAATATCACTAAATTTCCACATTACTCGTGGAAACGCGAGAGGTTCGCCAAGTTTTACAGACCTTACAGTTATTTGTGTAATGTGTTTACCTTTGCTCAAGTACTTAAAAAAATCATAATTATGGGAGGTGGATCTGGAAATTCAGTAGGTACTCAATGTAATTATTTCTGAAATTAAGATACCATATTTCAAGTAGATTGTGGAGCATAGGACATAGTTACATACTTCTTATAACTGCGTGATTTTTAAAGATCTGATTGAAATAGATCGACCCACGTCTTGATTCGAGAAAATCGTTGCTCCCCATAATCGACTAAAAGAAATGTCTATAAAACTATACTTAATACATATAATTCATTGTTACTATCATATTGTGGTATTATCAGTAACCGGTTTCGCTTTGAACAGGATGTTGTTTAAAATGTTGGCGACAAAATGCTATATGACTACCTTCTCTAAAAACTCGCATCTATCCCAGAATAAATTATTTTTATAGATTTAGTACAATTCATAGATAAACATAGATTTTTGCTGTATACTGTATACGCAATGCAACCACTTTATCAAGAACACGTGTAAACTACTTCGGTATAGGTATACAGTTATGCGAACCATCGAAAGTCGAATGGCCATAACGCGTACAATACTCACATATTTACTTACACTCTTCATCAAACGGTGGTTCTACTCGTATATTTTGCATTTATTTTTTCGCCACATTTAGGTATTATAAAAATATAACTATTTTTTTCTTAATGAAACGACATTGACATTTAGTGTCACCTTAAAATTTAGACGATGAAAAAGATTTTCTTGTTCTTTTAAACTATCTTTTTCACATTCTGGGCTTTTTTTAATAGGGGATTTTGAATTCAATTCGTTTTTAAATCTATTAATTTTTCAATTATAAAATTATTTTTAGATAAAAAAAAATAGAATGGCAGATGGTACTACCATATGAGAATAGTAAATGCCAAAGTGAAAAATAAAACGCAGAAAGGACTTTTCTTTACTTACATTTCGATCATGAATATTCTCTTATTCTCATTTCCAACAACAGTTATAAGCCTATACTATTAATTTTTAAAACTGTTTATCCGAAGGCCAAAAAACTGAATATCAATTATAAGACCAGACCTTCAACAATACTCGCAAGACACCATACATGTAGATATTGTAAAATTATTGGTATTTAATCTCTGAACTTGCTTCTCAACTTTCATGCAACACTCCTAATTGCTATAATTAATATTTTATTCTTAACGAAACGATCAATTTTTTTCTTTCTTGTCCGTATTTTACAAATCAGACTCGGATCAGGAAGCTCTGAATTAAGTTCCGCAGTCTCTATGAATCGACCTTGTAGATGCATACTTGTTTTACATGATTAAATTAAATGGACATGTATCAGAAATATTATTTAATATGTCCGGAAATAAAAATTGTTGAATATAGTCTTACTTTTTACGCCGCTTTTTTTTACTATCCACGTTCACTTTTTTAGTAAATGGTTTACACACAAGAGAGGTCGGGAACTTTATTTAAAATATATTTCGCTTTCTACGCAATAACAATTTTCCAATATCGAGTACCCAACTCAAACATCACCTTGAAAGTGTAAATAGTCATGTTTATCCATAGGTATCTCACCACATTATCAAGCGGGATATTTAACGCACACTGAAATAAACAGCGGATTTTAACGAAATAGTAGAAACCAAATTTTATAACAAATCTATTTAATAAATATTTTATGTTGACTCTGCTACTGTGAATTGAAATTGCTACGGTGTAATCCATACTAAACTTCATAAAATTCAGATGACCGCTGTGTTTTCACAGTCAATGCATTACGTTGGTTTCCTTTTCAATGTTGTCAAACTTTTAAATGCTGGAATCGTCAACTTGTTAAATATCTGTATAGCCTGAGTCATTATCGTTTACCTAAATATTTATAGTTGTTTGGAAAAACCATAGACGACATTGTTTTAAATAATTTCAATAATAGACAGGTAGATTATGTATGTTGTACCTACGTCCTACGACATAATATTTAATCTTCAATGATGTCTGTAGTCTGTACCATCCTAATTACCTGATGCTTACATTAAACTATATCCGTCCACCATGATAATTAGCGGACCATAACACAACAAGTGACAAATAATAATTGTAATAACTTTAATAACGTCTCGTAAGTATACGTCATGCCTCCTCCTAAGTATATTTACCCAATTGTAATTTATCTAATGTGGATTGCAATATCTCTACGACCATGTATTTTACTGAATTACAAACACAAAAATTGTATATGTTGATGTTACAATATAATATTTCAATGCGATGTGCCCTTGGGGAGATATTTCTTACTAAACGGCGCCAAAAATGGCCTGTTCTATAAAAAAAATACTATGAATCCACTGCTAAAAATATATTTTTTTTAACTTCTTTAAAAAATTATATAAGTACCTATACCTATTATTTATAAAATAAAATGGATTATAAAGAATCTACTAAGATAAATTCATAACATAATATAAAGAAATCAATTGTAGGAAGTATAAAGGAAATATCCTAACATAAAACTATTATACTTTTTTTTATTTAGAGGCACACAAAAACCATGATATGAAAAATTGCTATATCAATTATTTATCTGATTTTCTAAGAATTAATATACGAGATATTTATACACCAATCAATAAAGTTATTCATTCCTTTGCGTCTTATTTGCGTACCTATAAAGGTTAAAAGATTACGTAAAATATTGCATACAATAAAACAATAATTATTTATCAATTTTTCAGCGATATAAAAACATACGTGAGTGATTGTTAATAAAATTCAGACAACACCTAGACAATGCATAATATTTCTTACTAATCACAAACATAATACATAAAAAATAATAATATTGATTAGCATCTGCTTAGTGAAGATCATTAATTGACAGTGTCATAAGGTCTCTTACAAAACCTTGTGGTTTTTGCACGAGGATAAGAAACACAGATCTATCATTATCATAATTTTTATGAAATTCGTCGTAGAACTACGTCATGAACAATTTTTTTTCACGGTTTTGATAGTTAAGTTAACCAGCTGCACAGCCATTCTCGTTCCGACCACGATGAGGCAAGTTCGTTATACTCCGAAGACGTTCGTAAACATTCCAATCTTATATTGAGCTACGTAAAGATTCGCGGTACCAATATCAAACGGAAAACGAAACACGCCGGAAACAAGTTCTGTTTCCGAGCGAAAGTTTTATGTATGACCAATATTTATTAATAATACTTTATATTCTATTCTCAGTAATATATAAGTTTTTAATTCAATAATATTTTAATTAGTTTATTTCATGAAATCAGTTTCTAAATATTTTTTGTTTTTCTTTTTCAGAACGTCACGGTATATATTTGCAGTCGTCAGTCGGAAGTAGATCTGCCACCTGTTTGAATACTTCAATGTGCTACTGAAAGTGTAAATTAGTGCCTTCTCTGTGCAATACAGTGTAGTGTTTATAATAATTTTATATTTTTTTGAAGATTTGATAAAAAATAATTCAAAATGTCGGGATTCGTAAAAATTGCTATGGATGATTATTACTCCGATAATAATTGGACCACAATTATTAAAAAATATTGGATGCAAGCAGAGACGATAGCTGGTAAGTTACTCACTGAAATATACATAATTAATTCCCCTAATTCATTTGCTCCATACACTTACAATTTTCATATTAAAACTAAATATATAAAACTATGCGTCTCTATGTGTAATGTGTACTTCGAATCTATCTAGACAATTTCAATTTTCAATTTCAAAATTCTTTTTATTTTTCTTCAATATTTTACACATACAAATATGGTTCCTTAATAAATGTTTCGAGATACCTCCCCAATAGAAACAAACCTCATGTATTGGAATGAAACTATATTATATATCATCCTGTAAAACGTATAAAAATCACGATATTGAACAATAAAAATCAAATAGATACAAAAATTTAATTGTTTAAAACCGGAACATGATTTGTTCATCTTTTTCTCAAGCTGGAATATTTTTCATTTAACGTACATATAATCTATGCATTACAATGTTTACGTACAAAATAAAGTGCGTGGGTACTGTGTAGTTAATTGGACGTTTAGTGAATCTGATGTCCCATGATAATAAGTCAAATATTTAAGCATCTATTATATTCATATTAAGATGGGTGTAGTAGCATTTCTTTATTGTTAGTCGTTGGTATCAAAGAATTGTATAAGTAATATAATATAATGTTTACTTTCACTGACGTGTCTTAACATCTTATATTGATTCTCATCAGTCATCAGAACTCAATTACTAACAACAAGGTTAGAATTACAAAGTAATTAATTAAGTATCTACCATACTTACTGTATAATATTGTAATTATCGATTAGAAATCTCACTTTTCTAAATAAAATATTCAATTTTTTAATAAATCTATGAAACTAAATCATTACGAGATATTCTGTCCCAGTAATTTTACCCTATACGTAGACGATTACATTTATCCATTCAGATATCATCCCTGATAAAGTAATATTCGAAGTAGGTAATAAAAAATACATAGCATAGCATAAAAAATAGTATCAGCAATAACATTTTATTATCATGATGTTCTAACTTCTCAAGGAACTATTGTAGTTTTCACTTCACACGAGTCAAATTTCTTGACCTTAGTGGTCGGTCTGTGCCAAATACCGTAAACATGCGTGATTACCCATAGTTAACTAGGTACATTATCTACTCACTTTTATACACAAAATGATTTTTTTGCGAATATCCAGTTTAATACACTTTAGGTTACTCATCGACTTCATTATATACATCGTAGTATAGAGTTTCGTGTGTAACCATTAGTTGATGTATTAGGATTTAAAGTTTCATGTGCGTGTATGACGTACGTATCAATAATGAAATCAACGCACATCTACGTGTAAAGCTGCATACCTACGAGGCAAAGCACTGATCTCACAAAGGTTCTTATTAGCAGCCTTACATAACTTAGAGAATTACTTTTATAACAAAATATTTTTAATATGATTGATGCGTAATTGATGAATCGCTTGAAAACAAAAAAAAATTAATGAAGTTCCAGAACTGATGTTTCATAAATTTATTTAATAGGCTCTAATTGAATAAATTACTTGTTCATACATCTGGTAACCTTAGGCACTTACAAGAATGACCGTTGGTATTGCCGATAGTAGGTGTCGGAGAATTTTATTGTATTATCATTATTCGAAAGTGTTAGATGAAGGTCATTGACGTATGGGAAAAACGTGAAATTACAATTAGTAGGTATATTTTATTCTCGTAATACAAAATTCCTAATAATGTAGCGAGATATCCTTCGTCACACTCATTTCGTGCAATTAGATTATATTATCAATAATAACTGTTTTGCATTCATTATCTCTGTATCTAGCTATTAGAATTAGTAGGTACCTATTGGATAAATACATATTAAAATAAAACACTATAATTTGAATTGTTAAGACTTTAAATATGTACCTACATGATAAATTCCTAATTTGATAATATTGATAATTAACAATAAAATAATTATGCATAATTTTGTATTTATTTAATTCAAAATATTAATAAATCTTAGATGCTTTGAAATAATGTTAATGTTATACGGTCGCCAAAATGCATTATTTATACAATCACCTGTTGCTATAACAGTCAATACTTAGACATTTTGTTGCAAAGATTTTGTACCATGCTTCTGCTACACCTTTTACGTGTACCAAATATTCACTTCCCATTGAATTTTAACGATTGCGAATAATTGATGTTTATAAGTAATTAAATAAAATCCAAACTTTTGACTCATAAGTTTTAAAAATATGCCGAAAAATAATCAAAATTAATTATCATCTTCGAGAATACTGTAGAGTACGCTGCTAGTACAAACTTTCTCTCTTTAAGACAACCGACATATTAATATTTTCTCGGTACTCGTACGTCCAATCAATAATAAGATGTTTTGACATTTCCATTGATTTTAATTATCTGATGAATATTTTAGTGTGGAAAATTGTTAAACCCATGGGCAATTAATTTCAAAATACGTACTTACCTAATACGCTGTAATCACGTATTAGCATAACGCATTTTTTCTGCGTGGTAAATGAAGTTGCAAGTTTCTAGTAAACGAAAATTTTAGTTATGCATAATAGTAACCAATACGTGCTCTATTATTGCCCACTAATGTCTGATAATATCTATCTATTCTAATAGAATATTTTTCACTACTATCCGAATATGCGGTGCATACATTCAACAGAACGTGTGTTATTTTAATGTTGCAATCAGCTGCCAAATTTCAATAAAGCAGGTAATTTATTCTAAAACACAAGTGAAATTAAATCATTCTAATTTGCTATGAACTGACAATATTATTTTTCCACAACCTGTATAAAAATAATAATGTATATAATAGGTACTATTTCTAAACGTTAATCGTTAAATCGATAAACCTATCGTCAATAACTCTAGAGACCAAGAAGGTCACTCAAGTTTAAATCTTATGGTATGAAAATCTATTGGTCACATGTTTTTATTATTTGGAAATCTTTATCCATATTTCGTAAGTAGATAGACACATATAAATATAGTTTTATTATTAATATATTAAACTTTTAATAGGAATAATAAACTTATTTACCTATCAGAATTCTGTAACTTCCTGTTTTCATTTGATTAATCACAATTAAAACATTACATAGATAAAACTTTTTAAGACCCATATCATCAGTAATAGATACAGAAGCGTAGAAATGATACACTGAGAAATAACTATTCTAAGTAGAATTATATTAGGTAGAAGTCATCCAATTTACACCAGATTATAATAAAAACAGGACGTCATATAGAATAGAGCATTGAACTAATGTTAGGTATTGAACAATGGCTTATAAAAAACCGATCCAGTGACTACTGTTTCTATTATCTAATAATTAACTATTCTAAATTCCATACGTCACGATCCTTATTACGTCAAATCTTGCGAGGTAAGAATGCTGAACCTCACGTAATCCAAACTTTGACCATAGAAGATCTATTTGATCGAATCAGTTGATAATTTAAAACTTTTATTGTTTCTCTTAATCTACGGTGAACACTTCGCTATCCACGTAGACACCCATTGATATTCTGAAGCGTGTTTCAACTGAGATGGAACATTTGTAATCACTATTAAATTAATCTATTTGTGTTTTACGATCTATTAAATGATATTTAACACATCATCTTCTCAACTACCTTACAAACGTACACGCGTGGATAACTTTTAGATGTTGACATAACATCGAACATAATTTTTATATCTAATAATTAATGTCAATTTCAACCTCCATTGAGTCGTAAATATGAATTTGTCGATTTATTATTATGTCTTTCTTTACTCCGTCAAGAAAAACCGCATATTTTATATTCAATAGCTTATTAAATCTCCTCTAATCGAAGTGCGAAGTATAAAACACAATCAATACGCAATGACGATATCTAGGACTAAAGTAATTTGTTTACATGTCATTGAAACGTTCTATGTTGCTCCAATGAATCTAATATTTTATTTAATCCCATACAAAATAATTGAATTAAAATTCCAAAATCCAGCTGATTTTGAGTTACACAATCTAAAACATATTTGCCACAAAGAAAATCTATGTACCTGTTATACTATATAGATACCCACACTATGGAACCATGTATATGCTGAAAGCCTTGTACTCCGTTTTAACTTCTGACGATGCCACTATTCGGCGACTGAAGCCATACGAAGATAATATATTATGTAATAATAATTATAAGTTCACACAATTGATTCCTTTATTAGTTTCTACCACTCAGCGGCAATTTCAGTAATGAAAACAATAACAAGGCCCACATCTACGAGAGCAACATAAAAATTGGTAGATACCTACCAACAATTTAGGATTATTTTATCACTATAATAAAATAACAATATTTAGTACACATATCTCCCACTGTGTTTTAATTTATTAATAGTGATACGAATAGATAATTTACGAACATTTCCGCATCTTTCGTAAAAATGAGAGGATGAGGATAAATAATAGTCAATGGAATATATTAAATGCTAATTTTGTCATTAATTTTCATTTTGTAAGAGTGAACTTTTATTAAAACGTTTCACATATTACATTCTGTATTGTAAGTGCAACTAAAAACTATTTCTAATCAAACACCTCATACTATAACAGTTACCTCTAATACTTGTTCTACGGCACTGGAGATCTTTCCCAACAGAAGTCACGACACTCCCACTAGATATTTCAAGTGTTCGAGGAATATGTATATTCATACCTAGTATTTAATTAGATCCAAACAACCATCTGTAGTATATTATTATGAACTAATCTTCAGATAAAACAAACTAGTTATTGAATATACTTACAGATGTAAAGTACTTAGTACAGGAAACGTTGCACAAAACTGTTACCTTGTACCAAATAATCTCTGCACCAGCGCAGCATTCAACTACCCAATACTAGATAAGAACTCGTTCAGTAGGTATTGCAATAGTGCAATGTGCATGCATAGATAGTTGCAAACAAGACCAATAATTCACGTAATTACTAGTCAGATAAATGCATCATAGTATACAACAATTATAATATCTGCTAATAAGTCTCTGATTTAAACTTGAATTCGAGGTGCGTTGGAATTACCTGTATTTTAATTATACTCGTAGGTATTGCTACATTTTTCTGGTAAAAATTTCCGCTTCCCTGAGATTATTTTTTTTAATTTCTTAAAATCCTTTAGATTACTGCTGTGGCGGCTACTTGCCACATCATCATTTCAACATTTTCATATAAATTTTGGGAAAATTCTTTATTAGTGCAAGACATTTGAATGTATAGAAAAAATATTCAATCAACCCTTCCTTATTTGCCAGACATTCAGGAAAGGACACCATCTGAAAAAAAATATTTGTTTTCATTGAGCAGATACGAGTAGATAAAACGTAAGGAAGTTACAACTTTCACGGACTTTTAGAAAAGCTTCTTTCCGTTTCGTGTCAATTATGTAAAACTAAGTGAGTTATTTTACTGTTTTATAATTCACAATTATAATACCGA
Source organism: Ceraclea dissimilis (assembly GCA_963576895.1). Taxonomy (NCBI): domain Eukaryota; kingdom Metazoa; phylum Arthropoda; class Insecta; order Trichoptera; family Leptoceridae; genus Ceraclea; species Ceraclea dissimilis. The sequence goes on from OY756359.1 coordinate 15,236,347, forward strand.
CTGTCAATTAAAGAAATCGCAGTTTTCTAAAAACAAATATGTGCACCATGTATGCACTATGATGCACATTAAATTCCGCGAGAAAAAATCATTAAAATGATGCATCCGTCCCAAATGCATAATATTTCATACTTTTTGAGAAAGTTACGAGTAGAAATTTTTGCATATCTGATGCACTGTGGATATTAGAAAACTCATAATAATCACACACTAAAATTTCTTAAATAATCTCTACCTACTCCTATTTTGCTATAAAATTTAATATCTCAGGTATTTATTTAATATTCAAATTTCTTGAACTTGGAATGAAAAAACTTTTTAATAAGATATGGCCGTCTAATTTGATAAATCTTAGACGTTGCTTTATATTTAACTCTAAATTATCTATGAACAAATCGTCTAAAAAGCCTTTAAACTTGAACAGTAATAATAAACATAAGTAATATTTTAAATAAAATAAGTGAGAGAAAACTCTAAAAAGTAAAATACTGATCCCTATTTTTTTCCTGAAAAATGTTATGAAAACTATTTATATTGTATTATTTCTATTTACTGTATTCGTAAATATTAATAATTATATTTGATTACTGCATTTTACTATGCTTTTTGCAAAAAACTGTACTTGTTGAATAACAAAGAAGGATGCTCTTGAGAGATTTCTTCTATTTGTCACAATTCCTTTGATATAATTAATATAAATATTTAGGTGAAGGCTGAATGGACGTATTAGGTTAATGTCATGTGCATATTACAATAATGTAGTTTTGCGGTTGATGATGTATTGTGCTTAGATGACATATTCTTTTGAAATAAACTTAAATATTGACTTTACACGAACTATCTAGGTACCTAAACACAAATGTAAACTGTGTAAACACTATATAACCATGTACATGATGTTGACATTGTCACGAGGTTTATTTATAATGACACTGTATCCAACAATAGAAATAATTATTACATCTTTAGTATTTTAGTGAAATACCTTTTGTACTGTTTATTATATTTATAAGAATTTAGGATCTTTCCATGAATCGAATATCCGTATTTTAAAGTTCTCTCTAGGACCTATTACATCATCGTTTGTATTCGCAAATATGTACACCGGTATAATTACTATTTAGGTACTAGGTACCTATGGATACGTAGATATGATTACATACCTTGTTATTTAAATTAAAAGACATTTGATTCGAGCGAAGTCAATTTTGACATAAATCGAGAACATTATTTTACATAATGAGAGTTTCTCCTCATCTACGAGTTCTACGAACAATGTTCTTCCATGTCCCCATAATTTCTCACCGTGAAAAAATAAATAAGTACATGAAAATCCTAGATAGACACCATTTTTAGCAACATTCGTGACCATGATCTAAACTAATGATTCAATCAATTTTTTATTGATTTAGCCTTAAATACCAAATTATAGGCAATAAAAAAATAATAGTATTGATTCGAAAACATTTGATTGAACACGTGCAATATTTAAAAACTATTTAGGGAGATACATTTTTTAGATAACTGGACTAATAAAATACAATTAATTTTATTTACAGATCCAAGAGTTGAAGGATGGTTCCTGTTCGATACTCCTCTTCCCACACTAGTGATGGTCCTCATATATTTAGCTATCGTCGTAGTAGTTCTACCACAGATAATGAATAACAGAAAGCCTTTCCGTCTCAAGAACACTCTCATCTCCTACAATGCCTCCCAAGTTCTATTATCTAGCTACATGTTTTACGAGGTGAGTCTGCTTCTCAATCCACATATAGTATTTTGTAAATCTTATACTCTGTTTGAATTTCATCGATAAGAAAAATCTATCAGTTTTGAATAGATTTCCTTTCCATTCAATACTGAAAACCCTGCTTCAGTGCACCTGCACATAATACATGGGTATTACATAGTAATATAGACATATGTATATCATTAAATGTAGCACCCATAATCTACTGGATCAATGCTGTTTAAATTCAAATTTGAAAAACTCTATTTAAATCGTAAATAAAATAATGCATTTGACATTTGTGAATATTAAATAATCTTGTCATTTCAATGCGGAGAAAGTGAAATGCAATAAACTAAATTACAACATAATAAATATTGTACAAGACATTGACTGTGATTGAGCGGAATTATTTTATTGCAGTTTTTCCTCGAGAGACTTTTCCTCGTCTCTCACAGTGTAGCATTGTATAAAATCCCTGGAGGAGAAATCAATATATAATAGCGTTTCGGTGCTTTATTCCCAGAAAAAACAATTTCACTTGTAATTCCTATAATGATTTTGATGATTCCCATTTTCCCATAGAATTATGTGTTTATTATACTTAATTATTTTGCGGATATTTCCCGCATTATATTTTTATCGGCACCACACCTACAGTCAAAATTGATTACAATATTTTAGGAGAAAGTTCTAGCATCTCTCACACTGATGATAATACTGTCATATAATAATATTAGCACCTGTCGTTTTGTATTGTTCTACGGGTATATGATTTGAATGAAATTGTTAACACCAACAAAATTAAGCTTTGGAATTCACATGAGTCTAGTAATATAAGTAACTGGGAATTAAATACTTTCCCTACCACAATATTAAAAGCAGAATCCATTACACGTCGTATTCTTATATCTCTATCAAACTTCTTTATATGAAATATTGGGCTTAATTTCTTATTATTATTTTTTGTTATTTTCCTAGCACCTCATGTCAGGATGGTGGAGGGACTACAGTCTGACTTGCCAACCAGTTGATTACAGCGACAGTGACACAGCCACAAGGGTAAGAGTACTTTATAACTGAATATTAAATCAATGTTCATCACCATAAAAATATTATGCAAAGCTCTATAAAATACAACGTTACAATTAAACTCATGATTGTCTACCAACTCAAGTGTGCGATATACTTACACTTTCTTTTTATTGATAATACATATAACAACATTCAATCGTAGTCCATTACTATATGTTTTCGTAATGTCACCATTCATTCAGGTCCATACCTATACTACGCAGCCGAAATTAATGTGCCAGTGTATATTTAAAAAAAAGTGTCACTTGAGATGTAATTATGTAGAACAGATTTATATCAGATTCACGTTATTCTGATCTTGAAACAGTACGCGTTGAATTATTTCGACATGAAAGCTGTGAAGCTTATCTCGTTTTTGGGTCGTATTTTTAAAAGCGTTGCAGTGAAATTCGTTGTTGTAAATATACATTTATGTATCAAACTATAGACACTTATTACAGTAGGAGAAATACAGCTACATTTATCACCATAATTTTTAGTACATTGAAAGTGATTATAGCAATTAAACAGTACTATTAATGTGTACTGAATTAAAACTGTTATTAATAAATTAGTAATTTACCTGTTAATATTAACACTATCATACTCGTAATCGTATTTCAACGCTCCATATGACCATTCGTTATAGCTAGTTTTTGTAATTGAAGCTAAACGGTATTAGAATTTCTATGGATGAAATTACAATAACTCATTAAGAAAAGGCAAACTTTACGAAACTACGCTACAATATTTACTGTCTAATGTAGGTATGGTACTGTGGTGCAAATAATTGCTATTTATATGATAATATAATAAGTTTCTATGCATCAATAATACGAGTATTGTTATGAGTAATTTACCTCTGATGCACTTTGCTGTGGGCGTATCTCTATTTATAATTAAAATCAATAATACTCACATTTCTTTATTTTAGCTCAGTCCTTTTGCAGCACGAAGTCGGCAAAATTAATAACAGATGGGACTCTATGCAGTATGATACCTTAGGGTGGGATGTTTCAGAATATCAGGCGTCCCCCCCGCCACACCTGACGCGTCACCCCCCTGGCCCCCCGAATAGGTCCCCCTACGTGGTTTTCATCTATTTATCAAAAAATTGTAACAGATAGAAGGAAAATGTTAAGGACAAAAATAGTCCTTAATAAATTCTCTACAAAATAGGTAAAGCACATTTTTTGATAGGACTAGTAATTTACCCGCAATAGCCGGTGAAAATATCGTAATTTTTTAATAAGAACCAAAAATTTTTTATTTTACTCAAATTGCTGAAAATTCATAAGAGCTACAAGAAAATGGTCAAAGAATGAATTAATTGCTATAGTTTTAGCTATAAAATGAGCTATTATTTATTTTTGCACGGCTCATAGTTTTTGAGTTATAACATAAAATTCCAATGACAGAAGTCTTAAAAATGGAACTTTTCATACAATTTGTATTGAAATGCTGTGATATTCAAATTTAGGTTACGCCTGTTTTTCACAAGTATGTGAAAGATAAAAAATGTATTGGAGTATGACTGGATTTTGTAAGTATTTTAAGGTATAATTCTTTAGAAGTTCAATACACTTTTGCCAGCCATATTTCAAAGCCGTATCCCAGTTTTGCAGAAGGATTCGTCAAGATCATTAAAGAAGAAAATTTAGTGTATGTCTGTGTAAGATACGAGGTTCGGCTGAACACTTCGTAGCCCTGAGAAAAAAATGTACAGACCAGTTTAAGTTCATTATTGATATAGATAATTTAAACTTCATTAGGGCTATTTACAAAATTTGAGATCGATAGGACGACGCTGGCACTCTTGGCACCATTTTTATTTCAACGTGTTTGACATTTTTGTGAAAATGTGAAATTGTCAGCTGCGATCCGTGATAAAATATTATTTTATCTAAGGTCATAGACCGACACGAACCATAAAAGAAATATCGGGTTCATTAATGGAGTCTGTTCCATCATATGCCATGATTAGAAAGTAAGTGCCAGATTTTGAATGGGCACAGCAAGGTGTCAAACACAACCCTTGAAGCGGAAAGCAATAAAATGCAGTAGTTCTGGAGAACGTCGATAAAGACATGGATTAATTTTTCAAAGATCGCGGAATTATTAGTTAGGTGATAGCAGAGATTCCAGTGATCTGATTTTAATCAGTAGTGTTCATCTTAACTTCAGAACAGGACTTGTACAAACCCTCGAATCGCCGGGTGCCAATGCTTTTGACCCATATCCTAACCTTGAGGAATCCTTCTGGAAAACTGGGATAATGGCTTTGAAACATGACTGGCAAAAGTGCATTCAACTTCGAAAGGATTATATCTTGAAATACTAAAAAGACCCAATCATACTCCAATACATTTTTTATCTTTCACATGCTTGTGAAAAACAGGCTTAACCTAAATTTTAATATCACAGCATTTCAATACAAATTGTATGAAAAGTTCCATTTTTAAGACTTCTGTCATTGGAATTTTATGTTATAACTCAAAAACTATGAGCCGTGCAAAAATAAATAATAGCTCATTTTATAGCTAAAACTATAGCAATTAATTCATTCTTTGACCATTTTCTTGTAGCTCTTATGAATTTTCAGCAATTTGAGTAAAATAAAAAAAATTTGGTTCTTATTAAAAAATTACGATACTTTCACCGGCTATTGCGGGTAAATTACTAGTCCTATCAAAAAATGTGCTTTACCTATTTTGTAGAGAATTTATTAAGGACTATTTTTGTCCTTAACATTTTCCTTCTATCTGTTACAGTTTTTTGATAAATAGAGGAAAACCACGTAGGGGGACCTATTCGGGGGGCCAGGGGGGTGACGCGTCAGGTGTGGCGGGGGGGACGCCTGATATTCTGAAACACCTCACCCTAAGGTATCATACTGCATAGAGTCCCATCTGTTATTAATTTTGCCAACTTCCCCATACATTGATTTCCTAAAGTGACTGAACTATTTATCTTTATACTCGTATCGACTCATAAAGAAAACCATAGTTAATATTATTAAGTGCTCAAGTAGTATGTACTGTATACTAGTAGTATTCTCATAGAGAAATATGTAGCTGCATACCTAACAATACTCACAACAGTCTGCAAAGAAAGGCTTACTAATTTTAATAACCATTTTTATTTCACCCATTCACTTTAGTCGCGAATATATAACATTATTCATGATAATAATATTTGTTTAATAATTTGACGTGTGTAAGTAGATGGGAGTATTAAATAAAATACATACCAAAATTACGGCCAAATGCGACGACGGCCGAGCGAAGCGAAGCGGTTTGAAACGGAACATGTTCAATAAACTTTCTTTTTGTGATTACTTATGCGTGTATGTAGTGCCGAATATTCATTAACGCGACCTTAAACTTGCCATACGAGTTTATATTCTATACTTATCTAGTATTTTTAATATTATATCTATACATGTAACACCTATGACAATAATTATATGTGGATAAATATACAAAGCTGTTCTCTAATTAGGTGATGTCTACAATATTCAGTCCAATATAAAAATAGCTAATCATGTGTGTAGCTAATAGTAAATACTTTCCCTCTAAATTTCAGATGTTACATCTATGCTGGGTATACTACTATTCTAAGCTGTCAGAGTTTGCAGATACAGTTTTCTTCGTTCTTCGTAAGAAGAACAACCAAGTCACATGGCTGCACCTGTACCATCACAGTCTCACGCCATTTGAAGCGTGGGTCTTGGTTAAATTCATTGCAGGTAAAAAAATTACAATTCGGAATATTTTTGATGCATTCTTCTATTGGTCTGTGTATTAATCGTACGTAATTGATGACTTCCAGGTGGTCATGGTACCTTCTCAAACATCATCAACAACCTGGTCCACATCATCATGTACTTCTATTACATGGTGGCTGCTATGGGACCTGAATATCAAAGGTTCATCTGGTGGAAGAAACACCTTACAACATTACAGTTGGTAAGATATATTACTATTATCACATCAGTAGGCTAATTGACCATGGGTATGTAATTAACCTAACCGAATAATGTACGAGTATATGTCCATGTCTACCCCCACACAACTCCCTAATCAATGGAAAACTTCATAACGACAGTTGAACCTCATTATGGGATATTTATTTTGTTCCATACATTGTCGACAACATAATTCGATGAGAATAGATGGAGTGGAGACATTATGTTAGATAAACCTTTAGACATGAAAAACGTATCATAATAATATAAAATTATAAGTATTAATTAGCATCAGGAAGTTTAAAATTGCAATGTACATGAACGTTTCGAAGTAACCTCTAATTTGATAATTTGATATCTCTGATAGTCTGATATGCCTACTAATAATATATATATATGCCAACAACTCGATAGAACGAGTATTGTGAGCCCAGGAGTTTCACGGTGGATCCCGCCGTGCAGCCTCTGTTCTGTCATGCCACCTCATGTGGCTAAATAAGCCAATCCTAGACAGGCATATCCTGCCACACTTGGAGCATGGATGTTCTCCTCCGGGTGGGCCAGGGTGTCCTCTGTCCTTTGGCTGGTATTCGCGGATAGCTCGTCTCCACTTGGCTCGGTCCACAGCATCTTGTTCCCAGGTGTGCTGGATGTTGCTGTCCTTCAAGATGTTGTGAAGGACATCTTTGTATCGCTTACGCTGGCCACCCTGGTTTCTTCTTCCGTGCACGAGCTCCCCGAATAGGATGTTTTTTGGGAGCCTATTATCGTGCATACGGATGACGTGGCCTGACCAGCGCATAGTGTTTTGCGATAGCAATATTCCAACACTACAGCAATTTGCTCTTCTGAGAACTTCTGTGTTCGACACCTTGTGGAACCACCGTATTTTCAGGATTTGTCTTAGTTGGCGTTGTTGCAGTTTCTCTAAGGACTTAATGTGTCTTCTGTAGGGTACCCAAGTTTCACAGCCGTACATCAGTGTTGGCATTATAACAGCTCTATATACCGATGTTTTGGTCTTCGTTGAGAGATTGTTATTATCAAAGACTCTTTTTCGTAACTTCCAGAAGGAATGTGAGGCTGCTCTTATTCTATTTCGAATTTCATCATCTATGTTGCATGCATCGTTTACAACGCTACCCAAATAATTGAACTTATTTACCTGTTCTATAGGTTGCCTATTTGCAGAAAGGCTACATTGTGCTTGGCTGTGGGGAGCAGAGAGAATTTTAGTTTTGGATGTGTTTAATTTCAGTCCCAGGGATGAGTACGTCCAAGTATACACGTTCAAGATATCTTGCAGATCTTCGATTGAATGAGACACGAGGGCGCAGTCGTCTGCATACTGAATGTCAGTTATAAATCTTGTACTAGTTTTAGCTCGCAGACGACTTAAGTTAAAGAGTCCGCCATCGTGCCTATATCTAAACTCAATACCTCTTGTGTGCAGTTTTCTATCCACTATTATTGAGAGAGCGATAATGAAAGTATTGAAAAGCACTGGAGCCATCACACAGTCCTGTCGGACTCCTGTATTGGTAGGGAAGGAGTCCGTGAGCTTTCCATTGTGAAGTATCTGTGCATTATTATCAGTATGAATAGCCTTACTAACTGCGATGAATGTAGGCGGTATTCCCAGTCTTTCCATGATCGTCCACAGCGCATTGCGGTTGATAGTGTCAAACGCCTTTGTCAAATCAATGAAGGCCACATGAAGTTCTGTATTATGTTCTATTGCTTTTTCTTGCAGCTGTCTCAGAGTGAAGATCAAGTCCACTGTACCCCTTCCCGGCCTAAAACCACACTGCGAGTCAGGTAATAATCTCTCCAGAACCGGAATCAATCGAGTCACCATAATTTTGGAGAGTACTTTTCCTGCAACTGAAAGAAGCGATATGCCTCTGTAATTGTTGCAATCTGCGCTGTCGCCTTTGTTTTTGAATAGATTTATAATAATAGCCTTTTGTAAGTCTTGGGGTACTGTGTGAGTGTTCCAGATCTTGTTAAAGCATGCAGTCATATGTGCACCTATATCGTCCGACAGAGCCTTTATTATTTCCGCCGGAATATCATCGCAGCCAGGGCTTTTATTGTTTTTAAGTTTTCTTATTGCATTTTTAACCTCTTCCACGGTAATAGGGTCGTCAAGTGAAGTATTCACTGGGTATTGAGGAATTAGATCTAAAGCCTCTGGATTTACCGTGGATTCGCAATTAAGCACAGCTGAGTAGTGTCTTCTCCACCTCGCCATCTGCTCACTATCGTCTTTAAGTGTGTTTCCGTTTTCGTCATAAATTGGTCTGATATTTTTATTTCTTGGGCCATAAATCTGATTAACTGCTTGAAAGAAGCTTTTTTGATCGTGTTTGTCTGCGAATTCTTGAATCTCTTGTGCCTTCTTCATCCACCATTCATTTTTTATAGCTCGTATCTTTCTCTGTACTTCTGATTTGATCGTTTTAAAATTTGCTATAGCCACATTACTTGAAAGGTGAAGTGTGAGTGCTTGGTATGCTTCATATTTTCTGTCCAACAGAGGTTCAATTTGTGACTTGTTATCATTGAACCAGTCTTTTTGTTTCTTTGATTTGGATATTCTTAATGTATTTTCGCTGGCACCCTTTATAGCATTTTTCATTTCATTCCATAAGTCCTCTGGGCTGTCAGTGCTATCTAGTTGAGGCAGTTGTGTGCGAACTGTATTACGTAGATCATTTTTTATATCTGGGTCATCCAGTTTGTGTATTTGGTATCGTTTTCTATTGTTTTGCCGTTTGTGTATGATCTTGGGTTTCAGAGCGACATTTAATTTCGTCACCACCAGGCGGTGGTCCGTCCAACATTCAATGTCTATTCTTGCCTTAGTTTGTATGACATTGCTCAGATCTGATTTTCTTACAATAACATAATCAAGAGTATGCCAATGACCAGATCTTGGATGACGCCATGTTCCTTTGAATTTATCGTTCATAGGAAAGAATGTATTTGTGATAGCTAAGTTGTGTTCAGCACATTTAGACAGGAGCAGTTCCCCGTTAGAATTCATTCTGCCCAAACCATTTCTTCCTATAACGTTCCTCCACAGCACTGAGTCAGAGCCGACTCTCGCGTTAAAATCTCCTAGAAGTATTATATGATCATTCCTGGGAACCCTTCTGAGGACATCCTCTAGTTGTCTATAGAAATTTTCCTTAGCCTCTTGGGAGGCATCTAGTGTAGGTGCGTATGCAGATATTATTGTCGTGTAATTGTTGTTGGCCAGTCTGTAGCGTAATGTCATCAACCTCTCTGAAATGCCTATTGGCATTTGATCTAGGTTTTTAGCTATTTCAGATCTGATAGCGAAGCCAACTCCGTGAATCTTTTTTCTCTGGTCGGAGGGGTACCCCTTCCAGTAGAAAGCCTACTAATAAGTATATAATATCAACAACTTTTAATACGATCAAATAAATAATTATTAACATTGCAATAAGAAACTAGTTTACTCAGTGTGGAAAGTAGATTGACTGAATGGTATTTTAATCTATTAGTCATTATCAAAACCACAAGATCGTTGTACAAATAATTGGTTTTAAAAATGTTTACATATTATTAAAAAAACTCTATAAATGATCCTTGGTGTATACTAATTTTAGGTATGCAATATTATATACCCACCCTACTTTTCTCATTTTATGGGATTTAAAAGCGTAGAAAATTTTAAAGACATGTTTGTGATAGGTACCTCCAAGTATTGGAAGGTCCCAGCAGGGGACAGGAGTAGTTAGATGTGAAGTTTGATGGAGGCCAAGGCGTGATTTGGGCTGAGAGTCATCGAAGAAAAATAAATTTATTTGTGATACGTATTGTATAGAATTGTTAATTGATATTAATCTAACAAAGTGCATTACTGTGTAATATGAACTAGGAAGTAGTTAATACTTAAAAAGTCATTAGCATAATGTCACACAATATTAGCAATTATACAAAGACGATAAAAGATCATCATATACAATAGGAGAATTGTTATTATTAATCAAATGACGAATAAATTATATATATTATGATAGTGCATTCATTAAAAGAATACATGACCAACAAAGTTGTACTAATTAGGTAATTATATGCAGTAGTACAGAATAATTCATTGTGTGACGTAAAACTCTTTCAATAAGGTTCATCAAACATCATTAGTCTAGTCCTGCGTCACCTACACCCTACACGTCGAAATTACTGGTGTACTCGTACGTTTGTTAATACATATAAATCTCCTGTGCCGTAATTGAACCTGTACCTGTCTTTAAAGAAAACATCCTCGTAATCTACTTTATGTCAGTACGAATTTCAGATTCCTAAATTCATGTGTTTGTGTTGTGTTGATTCATGTATTGTATTATCTTTTTACAAGATAGGCAAGTTTATATGTACATATCGAATTATCTTGTAATATCTTTTTTTTATTTTTACACATTACGAACAGACAATTAGAACCAACTAACCCTTTATTTTTGTCATACAGAAATAAATAAAGGATAATTATCGCATTAACTTGTCGTTAAAATGAAATACATAGTTTGGTAGTCATATTAACCTGGTAAATGCTAAATAATCACAAGAATGATTATTTGAGTGTGCTTGTTGATGCGCAGAATAAAAATATACCTCCTTTGATTAAATTAATTACCTTGTAACTTAAACCAAACTAGTAACTAACTGCATTTCATATACCTCTAGGTACAATGTGAATATAACGGCTGCCTGTACGCTATACAATAAGTAATCAGTGATCGAGTACTCAGATAGACAATGATCTCTGTTGTATAGTTTCCGTGAAAAACAAATAATTAAATAGATAACAAATTATAATATTGCCCGACCTTACTACGTCATTGCATAGGTACAAACTACGATGCAGAAATCATATAGTTACACTCGGTGGCGTATATAGATTTTCATTTCAGGGGGGACCCAATCTAGTATTTGACTTTGGGGCTGGGGGGAAACTAATCCTGACCATTCTTAAACCGAAAAAACTCCTGTCAACGGTTGCGACAGAAACGGGAAAAACCACGGGCCTGCTTTGAAGCTGAAGGCGGAGGAGATTTTTATAATTCTAACTCGCAGTCTTTGACTAGAGTTTATTTTGTTTTTCACATATGTATATGTGATTCATTTGTATGAGACAACTTTTTAAGTTTATTGTAAAATGGAGAGGAAAGTATGCTACTTGAAAATTTCCTGAAATAAAAAATCCAGCTTTTATTTATTTTTTATGTAATAAAGCGTATATTTGCTATGTATCATTTTATAATATGATACAATATAAGAAGTATATATATATTTTCATATTTCCGGTTGACTTACTAGAAATGTACATATTTAAAAGTTGATAACCCAGCGTTAAGTGACATTATTATATTATATTGAACAAAATAACATCAACAGAAATCGTCAACCAGCTGTGCTGAACAATTTATTCTGTCAAATTATAATATTTGGGTAAGAGCGAAACCCGAAACCCAAAGATGACTAAAAATATTCAATTTACATCCAGCAATTTGGACAATTTTACTTGTTTATTGTTTAAATAAACAAAGTACATACAATGCAAAAAATAATTATAATATAACAATGGACTTAATTGAAGGACTCCCACGGGCTTAAGGCCCTCCGCATCCCCGGGTAGCACAGGCGCATATAGCGTCCTCTTTACCATAACAATGGACTTATAAACTATAGATATATTATACTATAAACTTCATCACATTGACAGTCTGAAATTAAAATAATATTGCAGTACGCGCCTATATCCGCCGTCCAGTTGCTTAGTAGAAAAGTTATCTGAGATGGGTAGAATTCTCATGACTCATGACGACTATAAATATTACAAAGATTTTACGAACAAAATATTTTACGCTATTAAACCTTCACACCTTAAAGTTTGCATAGCCCTGGTAGATATTTCAATATAGTGAGTATTGAGTAAGGTGAGTGACAGGTGTTAACATTTACGACGTCCTTATGGAACTGAAGGTCAGTGTCACAGTATAGGTAACTTAATAATAATCTCAAATTTATGACAATACCCCACATGCTCAGTCAAACGATACATCCCTCCTAGAGCAAATGTCCATCAACATTAAAATACTTATATAAATAATAACAAAATACCAACGGTATGTCTGATGTAGTTCATTAAGTCAATGTATTGACTTACCTTCAAGGTTATTATATTAGTATGAATGTATTCTTTACCTACAGTTTACATATCAAAACTATATTTCAAATTAGTTGTACAACAGTGACTTTTTCATCGTGAAAAAAAAAATATATATTTAGCAGAGTGCAAATGCGCATTTTCATCCCTACAAATCTCTGTCCCAATATCTGCTGGTTAAAATTCATATAAAGTCTAAGCTTTTGTAGGTACGCTAGCCTCACGATAAATTCGAACAACACTGAAACATTTTTGTAATAATCTTTAACTATCAACCACTAGATGTTTCCGACAAGGACTAAGACTAAGCATAACTTGAAGTACTCCTAATAAAATTCTCGTATTCGCCATGATATCCATAGCGTGATATATGCATATTAGGTAGGCACATATACCTATGAAGTATTTATGATAGTCACGCATATGTAGAATATAAGCAGGTACCGTATAATTGTCTACTCATTAAAGCATCCTGCTTTACTTCTCCTTGACTCGATTATTTAAACAAAAAGAAGACGATAATTATAATAAAATATTTTCTGATTGCATCTTACGAGTACCTACATAAGAAGTATTGCTGATGCAACTAATCCCTCGCTAATACTCGTAAACGTCTTGACCTATAAATATGGCGGCACCAACCCTCTACGAAGTTCGTACACAGTTAGCTCATTTGCCCTTTAAGCCAGGATATGTAGCATAGATTCAAAATCTTCTTGTTTATGAAAAGGGCCTAATATAAGTCGATAGCCTCTTGAGAGGTTGACTCCTAGCTGTTAATCACTCTTTGATTATCGAAGTATCTAATCAAATTATTTTCATTCCACTATCAATTTATATAGATTCACTGAAATATGTAAGTGTAAGTACAAATCACATTCAAAGTTTTTGAATGGAGAAGCAACATAAAAAGTTCTTCAATAAATCTGTCCTATGAAACTGGTTGTCTGGTGGAAAGTGGTTGATATTATAAATATTATGTAAGTACTGTGTACTCAACTTCATTATAAACAATGTTTTAGTAACGGAAATCCTTATATACGCGGTTAGGCAGTGGCGCATTGGGACAAAATGTTACTTCACAGAAAATAATACGTGACTAAAAGAATTGTAATTCAATACATTCAGAACTAGCGCTGTACCTAAATAAATTTGTATATAAAGCAAAAAACACTTGCGAATACAAATCCAAATACTTTCCTGAACATTTCACAAGAAACTTAAATGTTGTATTGTAAAATGTGAGTTAACTTAGAGACTCCAAATATTAGAGGCACGAGGCGTTTGCCTCTTTGGTTATTGGATATGCCGACACTGCGGGTATAGGTCACTCATTGTACACACATGTTTAATGATATAATTGTTGTAAAGCAAAGGATGTTGCAGAAAATACGTAGAATTTGTGATACTTACAATAATTGAATACCTCCATGAAATGCAACAGGATGTTTCATAATTCGTACTCACTGCAATAAGGTCGAATGACACATAAAGGTTTCTACAGTGACAAAAAATCATGCGATAGAATAAATAGAATTTATGAATGTTCACACATAAAAAACGTATGCCTTGTAGGGAAAAAATAATATATTTTATTCAAATATTTCTATCAAAGATTTTTATCAAGAATGCAGTAATTAGTAGGCACTGGCAGGTACCATCCCTAGAACAATAATATAGAATAGTATTGGAGTTGCCACATAGGTACACCTAAATGCTGAGGAAACCTTACAAAGTCTGATTTTAATTAACCTTGTAAAATGAAAAATTCATAAAACACATGATTTATTATTGTGCGTTTAATGAAAAAAAAAAATAACAATTAATAAGTTAGTCATAATTCACTAAAATTAGTCAGAAATGTTGTTTTTTTATACTGTCTGTAAAAATACTATCAATGTGTGCAATATAATGCAATAATTTATGTTTAAAAATATACTATCTATTTTTTAGTATATTTCAGAGCTATTTTGTAGTCCATATGGGAGGCTGGTGTATTAGTGTAACTGACCTGCCGGTAACCAGACAGAAACTCACAATGACAAAATCTCAACTGTCAAAAGGGTAACCTACTATTGATTGATCGCAACTCAACACCGGAAAACCTGTTGTCTACAATTTCAATATTATTGGGTTAGGTTCGTTAGGTTGTTTTTTTTTTGCACACAAAAACAAATAAAAAAAAAACAACGGCATCAGATTTCTCGGTGTTGTGTTGCGATTCTGTCAATAGTAGGTTACCCTTTTGACATGTGAGATTTTGTCACTTGAGATTTTGACATGGAACCGACCTGCCTTATTATAATAAGTATTTTCCTAGAACGTTTTGGGCTGGATTTTCTTTGACAGATTTCTGTGAATGTCGAGCTTGATATGACAAGATAATACAGACGTATAAACTCGCATTGTAAATAACGAGCTAATGATATAATGTAACATCGGACAAACCTCTTATTCAGGGTCAAATAAGTCACACAAAGATGACAGTTTTCGACACTTCCTGTCAAGGTTATTATATTTGACACACGCGCACTGCTTCGGCAATCTTTGTATTTTTTTAATAGATAACTACTAACACATATGCTTACCTACTTGCCTGATTATTACATAATCTAAATATTACTATGTCTATAAAGATGAATATTATACATACTACACTATCGGATGTTATATTTGACATTCAAGTTATATTTGCAATTTACAGTTTTTAATAATAAAACTAATTATTGGCTATACTTATAATACAAAAAGACGATCGTCTAATAAAGTGTTTTCATTCTTCTTTTCAGCTTCAGTTCTTCCTCGTGTTCTTCCATTCAGCCAGTGCGCTTGTCTATGATTGTGGATATCCCAAGTAAGGATCGACAATGGAATATTTATAAATTATTAACTCCATCAATTTATAACACGTTTCTAATGTTAATATAATTCGTGATTACAGGCTCATATCTGGAGGACTCATGTTGCACTCTGTGATATTCATTGTTTTGTTTACAAACTTTTACGTTCAGAGTTACAAGAAGGAACCATCAAGACTAGTTGAAGCCAAGAAAACGCAATAGAAGAGAAGTCAAGACTTTACATTTATAAGATATTTTGTATTTATATAATAAGACATTTAACATTATTTTTCAGTCATTGTATTAAAAATAATTATCGTATTATGACGCAGAAGTCTGTTGTACAGAGCTTTAGTGATTAAGAGTGGTTTGATAAAAGAAATGATTGATTAATAGACTCAATGATTAAATGTCGATGTAATGAGCAAGATTTTTCTTCAGTATAGCAATAGCATAGGTTAGCAAAGTAAGGGTGAAGTTACCACTACGCGATGGTGTTAGTTGCGAGATGGTAAAATAGTTGAGAACCTACAATGTATCGGTAGGTATAACTATAATATAATTGCTACTGACACTTCATTACCGTGTCCAATCTGAGATTTCGCCCTTTAGTGTCACAACATAACCTTATTTAGATCATGGCAAAAAAAAACTATTGCGATAAACCTTTGTGTAATGGACCATTTAGTAAAAAAATATTTAGTTATACATTGGAGTACGTTACGTAGAGAGTAAAATGTTATAAAAAAAAACTTAAAGTTCTGTTTTTTATTAGGCAAATTAAATTAATGAATTGTGGTAATAAATGTAATTCTCTATTACATTATAGTTTAAATTAATAGCTAATTAAAGTCCATATAATAAAGGGCCTTATTGAAACGAATTGCTCAAAAGATGGATGAAAGGGTACTTTAACATTTTGCATGTAGGTATATCTAGTTATTAGTATCTAATTTTTAGGTAATATTAGAGTGATTACCTATTTTATTTTATCTTTTAGGTATACGACATAATACATTCCTACAGAATTCCACGTAGATGAGTAGATAGATTTTTTATATACTTTGTCGGTTTTTTATTATTATTTTATTTGGTCCTAATTCGTAGGTATTGATGTTTTTTGTATATTTATATTGTTTGTGTGTGAATTAATAATACTAGGTATAGATATTGTGCATGAGTAGGTATATTTTAGAAAATTATTGGTATGTTATTCTAGTTATAACATAAATCATCTAATTTATTTGTTATTAATTTACAGTTGGCTCTTTTCAGACGACTAATTTTGATTCTGTATTAAAAATTATTGTAGTTTCTGTTTCGTCAATTAAGTAAACTCTAAACAAAGTATAAACCTATAAAAAAATTATGCATGTAGATAAATAATTTTGGTACTTTACCTATAGCTACCATACTTGCTGTCTGTATAAAGTTAATTGTCTTTTCGATGTCTATTTCTGATGAGAGATGCCAATTTTTACTTGTGATAGTTTTAGCTGTAAATGTACGATTATAATACCTAAATCTTTTGGTTTAAAACAGTGTGCCAATCTAAAAATAGCATAGGTTCAAACCTTCAGTAATGAATCATAATATAAAATATTAATAAATAATTATAAAAATATAGATTTTGTATATAATGACAGTTAATGAGTGAAAATAAATTTATATTCTTATAGTTCGTATGTAATTATAACTATATAGTATTTAGATAATAAATATGTAGGTGCACCACCCATAAAATAGAATTACAGAATTATTCAAATCTAACTTCTTACTTACTACACATAGTAAAATATGATAGTTACCTGGCCGGTGCTTTCAGGTCATATAATAGACCTACTAATCTTGGGTTCCCATAATTTGATGATTAAATTTTATGTTCCGTAACTCCATTACGAATCATACACAAGCAAAATGAAATAAATTTTCTATTGCTGACCAAACTTGACCATCAAGTCAATGAAAGCATACCTCAAATTAATTTAAATACTAGATACATAATGAAAATATTATAAAATTTACCCTTCAAAATACTAGGAAGAAATACTTGAATAAAAAATGTATATTTCAGTAAATTTTCTTCCCAATATTGTGAGATCGTGAAAAATTCTAATAATGTGAAAATTGTTAAATATATTTTTATGAATATACCTGAATATATTATTAAAAAAGTATTTATTTAGATTTACATACATAGATAGGTTCCGCATCTGTGAATAAAATATTTTTATATAAAGTAGGTATTTATGATTAGTCAGACCTTTGGTGAATATGACCGACTGAGCATATCAGAATAAACGTAGCAAGTAATAAAATAGTAAGATCGGTCATATTCATCAAAGAATGGTAGCATATTAAATTAATGTAAGTATTCTAGTTAAGTTACATTACATAATAAGATAACGGAGATTTGAAACTCGAGGAAAATATGTACATTTGTGTATGGCATATTAGACACACAAAAATCTCAAATCTAGGAACTTTTGACAGCATTTTTATTAATGAAAAAGTTATTAATTAATAAATAATCCCTAACAGCCTACCATTGAACTATCAAGTTTCATTCCAGGCTGTTTGATAATCGATTGGTACTCACCATTTCATTTATTGGGTGTAGATAGACCAGATTTCTCTATCTAAAATTCACTCTTCACCTACCTGATACGACTGATTGGTATGCAGTACCTACCAGACGCGAAGCTACTTAAGAACTCGATTCCCATCGAGTTACCTTTTGGAAAAAATATAGATACAATAGTGTCCAGTCTGACGTAATCCCATAAGAAGTGTTAGCCCCGGCTTCCCTTCTGCAGAAATCCACCCTTCGCCACTGGTACCTACAAACAATGTTTCGCTGAATAATTTCTGAGTTCTGACATGTATAGGCTGTACAGTGTACAGTCACCACTGTAATATCCACTGTACCTCCTACTTACTTTTTATTAGTAAAATTTCATATTACAGGAATTTCTACTTATTTCTCCTTCAGTTTCACTCTCCGCTATTTTTAAGAGATTTATAATGACATAGGTGCCAGACCTATTACGTATTAAAAATTGCTCAATTATACAATTTTATTTTTGTGGTCTATTTATTATATTCACTTATCTTGAAAAAAGGTATCTTATAAACAAAGTATTGAAGATGTATGTACCCAGAATTTTATATTTAACCAATCTATACCTATATTGTATCTACTAAGTATCTAAATAATTTTATTAAATTGTTCATTAGCTTACGGTTTTACAAGATAAAATTCTAGGCAGACGTTTATGCAAAAGGGTGGTTTAAGTCTATTTAACAGGTTAGTTAGTTAGTCGATTTGATGTAGTAGGTACTTTAACAATATGCGAAAAATAAGGGTTCATGAAAGAGCTTAATGGCGTCACCAGCTTTGAAGCTAGTGAGAAAACAGTAATTTTGATACAGATGTGGCATGCACAAATTAATTTGCAACATATTTTTGTGAGTCTCCTGAACATCACGCAAATCTAGTTATGAACCACTTTACAACATTCAGACAGCGCCGCAGACAATTTTTTTATAAAACAACTGTAACTGAAAGGATTTTCATAATAAATAAGAAGTTTACAAGTATGCAGATGCACCAATGGAGAAACAACATATTTTAGAAAATAAAAACATACGTGAAAATTTACTTGTTTGGTTGTATGTAAGAACTTATGAAGCTTGTTATTAGATACTCCTGATTTTATGCAACATCTGATGCTTGTGCCTAGAATTTAATGGGACTAAATTTTTAATACCTACTTGATAAAAAAAAAATATAATTTCTATTGTATCGAATAATAGCAGGTATGGGGATAACTGGAATATATCTCAGTAATACGATAAGTTCGTCCTTGTGAAAAAAAATGTAGGTATCATTACACTGAAACATGATAAATAGCTATTTTACCGAATGATGATTATTCTTTTAAAACCTACCTATTGTTCAGAATGTCTATTAAGATTGTGAATGATCGTGAAATAATAAACTTAATATTATGTCAATATTACGCATTGGTGTTTTATTTCTATTTGATATACCTAACATATCTACTTCCTGACATGAGAAATGGGTCTATTTTGTAAAGCACAAATTCTGTTTTTGTCAGGTGTTGGATTTTTAGAAACCATTAAATAGTAGGTAGGTACCTATATGTGAGTACGTAACAATAAAAAATAAGCAATACACTGAAGCCACGTAAATATGACGGGCGTACTTAAATTAATAAATTATTTTAATCAGGTACCTATATGGATACAGTAGGTACGTAGTATTTATATTATAGCAACACTGATGTTTCTACTGGCAATGATTCAATTTTTTGAACTGGCAATAGTCACAATTAGTATGACTTGGCAACACTGAACGTGAATGTCAACGGATTGCTGTCATTTTTATAAGAATGCCGCTCGGTGCACATGTGGTTTTGATTATCCGTAAATAAAGTTTGATAGTTAAATAAATGTAATTCTTCTAGTTAAATATTCTTAAAACTTTGTAAAGTAATCCACGGCTCTGCAATGGCAAAGTTTTGTTTAAGTAAGTAAAACGTTACGATATGATGATTTGAATATTGATTCTAGGTTAAGTTGCACGTTTGTTAGATTATTTTTTATTGTACGTCTTTTCGTTTACTATGTTATCTGATCGTAAAATTCGTTTAACATTTTAAATCAACCCTAATTTTGTACAGTTACACCGTCAATATTAGTAATTACATTTTTTTAAGTGTGTAGCCTAATAAAAAAGTAAGCATTGTCTAAAGTTGTACTGCATCTACTGACCACACATTTTATAGAATGTGTGTATGGTCTCGCCAGTTAATTGTGTCGGTTATTTATACATTCATATAATATGTACCTAACATTTTTCAGATAAGAAATCAAAGAGGGTGAAAGCCGCTATGCGGTATAAAGTGGAGAAGAAAGTACGACAACATAACAGGAAACTAAAAAAGGAAGCCAAAAAAAATCCTAAGAAAGGAAAGAAACAAAAACCTGTTATTATTCCTAATATTTGTCCGTTCAAAGACGACATCTTAAAAGAAGTTGAATTGGTCAAAAAACAGAAGATTCTAGAAAGGCAACAACAAAAGGAACAAGCTAAGCAACAACAGGAACAAGTCAAGGAAATACAAAAGCAGAATAAAGCAGCTGGTGGAATGGAGTTGTTGGTATGTTTACATACATTGTTTTTTATTGTAGGGAGCAAAATAAACAGCCTTTGAACTCCTTAAAATATATGATAATGATGAAGTAAGCTGTGTGTGCGCATTTCACATGTAGTGATCCCTAAATTATGAGAATGTTTATAAGTATCATCATTTAAAACTTTATAGGTACCTGCAGGTGTAAATCACAAGATATGCAGTAGTCAACAGAATTTTTATAGCAAGGACAGAACTAAAAATTGAGACATAGTGCACTCACTGTCTTCATGTTAATTTATAATTAAGAGCACCTATAAAATTGGTTTAATTTGGTAGTATAATGACAGTACAATGTTTGTTACAGGTAAACAATGCAGATGCTAGAGGCAAAATACACGATACTATTGCGCCTTTAAAAGCACAAAATGGTAGTGATGATCAGTATTCGACAAACAAGAAGCAGGAAAATTCTTTAAGAGCCTTTTACAAAGAATTCAAGAATGTTGTTCAGGAGGCAGATGTTGTTTTAGAAGTGGTTGATGCTAGGGATCCTTTGGGTATGTATACAATTCTAGTCGAATAATCTACCCAATGTATGGTAGTAGACCATTCGTCATTACACTAATGGGTGAATGTTTGTAGGGACACGCTGTGCTCAGGTAGAGCAAGTAATCAGAGATGCACCGGGGAATAAAAGACTTGTTGTGGTTTTAAATAAAGCAGATCTTGTACCGAGAGAAAATTTGGATAAGTGGTTAGTTTATCTGAGGAAAACAGTTCCAGCAATTGCTTTCAAAGCTTCCACACAGGATCAGCAGCATAATTTAGGGCGGAAAAAGATGAAAAAAGTGAAACAGAATGAAAAAATCATCAAAGGTTTGTGTTTGTGTTCGCAAAGTTATGTAGGTAGTCCCAAAAATTGAACTCATTTTTACACGAAGTCTCATCTTTTACTGTCTATTTAAGAAACTTATCCCATTTCATAATTTAATACAATAGTGATTTAATAAAATGAGAAAAAATAAATTACTAAAATTAGTGACGGATTGCAGTGAAAGGCTTAGCGCCTTGTCGGGCCTTAATTTGGACAGCCCTGATGTACAACATAATGACAACATTATAGTATTATTGTTTATAACCATTTGGAAGCTGCACCTATATGGAGTTATTCATACTTTTTTTGTATACTTTAGGATCAGCTTGTGTCGGAGCGGAACTATTAATGTCCTTGTTAGGAAACTACTGCCGCAACAAAGGAATTAAAACATCCATAACTGTAGGAGTTGTAGGACTACCAAATGTGGGTAAAAGTTCCATAATTAACAGTTTAAAAAGATCAAGAGCTTGTAATGTGGGCAGTACACCGGGTGTAACCAAGTGAGTAGTAGTTTTTATCTCTCATTTTATTAATCTCTAAGTTTCAAATATTGTAAAAATATTTATACTACATAAATTATTTTTAGGCAAATGCAAGTCATTCAGTTGGACTCCAAAATTAAATTACTGGATAGTCCCGGAATAGTATTTTCTAGTAATTCCTCTGATAGTGATAATTCAGTTGTTCTGAAGAATGCCCTGAAAGTCGGCAGCCTTAAAGATCCCGTTACTCCTGCTTCTGCCATATTATTGAGAGCTAATAAGAATACCCTAATGGAATTATATAATCTACACACATATGATTCACCGCAGGTTTGTACAAATAATATGTTATTCTGTCTTTAGTTTATTAAGGCGTAGAGAATTGCTATTAATTTCACGACTGACACATGTTTCTAGGATTTCTTTGCTCAGTTGGCAGCAAGAATGGGTCGTTTCAAAAAAGGTGGAATCCCAGATCAAGTAGCTTCTGCGAGGCAATTAATACAAGACTGGAATACTGGAAAAGTGAAATATTTCACACTGCCTCCAATAGACACGACTTCCAGCGATGTTCACCTGAGTGCAAAAATTGTATCCGAATTTGCAAAAGAGTTTGATATTGAGAGCTTTCAAACTATGGAAACTGAAACTTTGGAATCATTACAAACAAATGATTTAGGAGACACTGCATTTCAGGTGAGTTTCCTGTCTACGTTCTGTATATTTGTAAATATGTCCTACACATAGCATAGTACATATTTATTATGTACCTACATCTGTATGATTGCTTGTTAAGCTAGGTCCATATTATCATACGTTTTACAGCAATGTTTCATGGATATTTCGAGCTATTATTTTAGTACATAGCAACAATTACCCAATTCTTATTATGATTACATTTTGCAGATGGACAGTACAGGACCAGTGAGACTAAAAGAAGACATGCAAATTGATGGAGATGAAGTAAATCCATTGATTTCATCATCAGTTAATATTGTGTCTTCCAAAAAGAAAATGTTGACTAAAGACAAACAGTCAGATTCGAATAGGAAAAAGAAAGTTGATCCCGAGATGGAGTTGGAGGGGAATGGTCAACTCAATAAGTTGAGGAAAAGAGAAATAAAGAAAGCCAAGAAAAACAAAGTACGGTTGGATAAAAAAACTATCGCATTGGCTGGAGTCTTGGAGTCGGTCAATTTATTTGACAACACTGCTGATGATAATTATGACTTCACTGAACATTTTACTGAATTAAAAGAATAATTTATTTTAAAAATTCTTTCAAATACTAATGGTTTTACCTTTCTATCACTAATGGTTTTATAATCTCAAACACAGTCGGGGAATTTTACTATCTTCCTACTTCCCTTACTTGTCTAACACATTCACTGTGTTATTTTAACATGGAATGATGAAGCGATGCTCAGAAAAGTGCGAAAATACGTCATTTTCAAAATGTTACTACGTCTGAAAAAAGTGACTTACATGTTAGGTACGGTAGCAACCAACCTACGCAATATACAGATGTATAATGATAGTTTTTATGTGCAGAGATTAGCATTTGAACAATCCCTGTGGTGCTGAGAATTTTTTTTTAGTATTATCTTAAATATAAGGTGCCCGCACCGCATGTGGTGATGTTTGTATCGCTCGCACATGCTGCATGCAGCGCACGGAACGTGTTACAATGTTAGTTATTTTAACACTAAATATAGATATCCAGCTCAAGGTAAAATATGTAATGCAGGCTTATGTAGAGGACAAAGTCTCATAACAATGACTCAAATATTGAGACAAGTGTTTTATTCTCAATTGCATTATGTACCTACATCGTACTGTACATAGCCACTTAAAAAAAGGCATTTAGTATCATGTGCATTAAACTCAATTCTCTGCAAGATAAGTAAAGGGTCACTTTACCTTTTTCATTAAAAATTAGGTATTAGTCAATAAATTATTTGCATCACTGTCAATATAGTATATGGATGGCCTTGGAGAGACCAGAGTCAGAGACTAAGTTCGTGAGAGCTCAGGCCAAGCCAGCGATAGTATACAAGCCTTCATCCACGAATTCCATCACCACCATGATTGATGATGTCGGAATATTTTTTCCCATACATTTTCATGGTGTCATCATCGTCAAATGTTAGTTGAGCCCGGCCTGTATGACCAATATGGCGTCGACCTCGGCTCAGGTATTGAAGTACCTCAGGTGACAAATTATGAACCTAGTGAACTGACATTCTTCGACTTATATTTTGTATTAAAATATAGGATCAGAATATATAGTATATGGAAACATTGTATCAGCTTGATGAGTAAAATAAGGCAAGGCCTTTAAGATATCCTAAGGCAATTTAGGCTTCGAGGTCTCGTCCTCAACTTAGGAATGGTGTTAATTTCTTCTGATAAATGGGGCTGAGTACATATTTTGTCAGCCAAAATGACAAAGGATCAGTCACCGCCAGACCAGAATAGGTATTTGGCACAGAACACAAGCGAAGGAACAGACCTACTTCAAAATAAGATCACAAAAAGTTTCCATGTTGAACATAAATAGAATAGGTACCTAATGGAAACTTGAACTCCTTCCTCCTCTTGTAAAATATAGCTTCTTGATATTATTCTAAATCACTTCCCTGTAATTCCGAAATGAGACCCATGTAAAATGTTTTCCTATGCGGAAAATAGTAAAAGAATTGTAATTCGATACATATTGTGATAAAGTCGCACATTGCATGCTTGGGGAAAGGAGAAAGAGGCCTGAGGATGTGTGTTTTCAAGTCAAATTAATCAATAGATATTATTAGGCTTGTGGTGGTGATAAGCCTTCACTACTTTCACTTTTGCAATTATTACTAATTTCCAGCTCCGGCCCGCAAACTTGGCGCCCGTCGGATCGGAACGGCACTCTTTTAAGAGGAAGGGGTGGTGGGGGAGACAGAACTAAATTTGTAATGTTGTTGATATAAAAAAGGTTTAATTTGCGATTTTTTTATGAGACTGATTGAAAAGGGTATCTATCTAGCAATGCTTGGTCTGTAAAATGTTTCATCATAAAAAACATATCCCAAAGTAGCGCCGCAGTCGAAGTTTTTTTACAACTTTTTTTTAAATTTTCTTCACTGACTACCCATTTGCTGTGCCAGTGGCGCCCTCAAATACGAGCGCCCTAGGGATTTGCTTACATGGACGGGCCGGCCCTGCTAACTTCGTAATATTATAAACAAGAAAAAACTATATTTAGGTACCAAAAAATAAATGGGGGGCGTATTTTTACCACTCACTAGATGGCACTGCAGTAAATGGAGGTCATCACAAAGCAAAATGGGGTACCTTCCATACAAAACGGGCTATAGGAAACTGAGGTTTTCACATGGATTTTTGGTTTTCACTGTTTATATTTTAACTGAAAATGAATTATTGACATAATTATAGGACCAAGGGATGTAATACTTAACACATTGTAAGCAATGTTCATACAATTTGTTCACTGATTATTAGATAGTACCGATAGAAGCAAAATTAAATAAATATAGGTGGGTGGGTACCTACTACCTCGCTAGTGTAAGAAAAAAAAATTCCCTAGCCATCCTTCATCTTCGATGATCCAAATTCAAATCTTGGCAGATTTTTGTAATAAGGCGGGAAAATAGAACTTTCTCGAAAGTTTTTCCATGAAGCTGATTGATGAATGGGGATTGGATGTTGAGATTACCTATTTTTAAATACCTTAAATTGGGTTACTTTCCTGCAAATTTACATGCATTAATTAGCATTAGGTATTGTTTGATTAAACGTGACATAATATCACATGACTACTTATATATTTTTGTACATTTTAATTTATTGTTATAATTACGATGGCAATAAAACACGCAAATTTAATATCATAGTACCTAATGTAATAGGTATTCTCTAATCAGCTGTAGGAAACATTTTCGTCACAAACATGTAAAATTATAATATTTGTCATTGACATGAAAACTGACTAGGAATAAGTGGCGTAGAAATTATTTATAGATTTTCTTTAAATATGTTATCTCCTAATCGTCATACTCGTTACTATTACTACGTACATACAGTGGCGGATCCAGGATTCAATTTTTGGGGGGGGGCTGAAGGTCGTCACATGCAAATGTGACGCGTGTGGTTTTAAAAATGTGAATTGCGGCGCAGGCGACTATTTTTTTAGACTGAGTGAAGAGGGTTATGTTATGATACCAATATCTATCATTTGATTTATTTTCTTCAAACAAAATATGTATCAAACGAATAGCGCCGCAGGCAATTTTTTTTTAGAAATGGTGTGAATTAGGTTCTCCACACACGTCCGGAAGTTCAGTTAATGGAATCGACCGTTTGCAAAAAAGTTCCGACCAAAATGTCTCTCTGAATTCAGTGTTACCCCGATTTTGAATTCAGAAAGAGGTTTTGGTCGGAGCTTTTTTGCAAACGGTCGATTCAGCTAACTGGACTTCCGGACGTGTCTGGAGAGCCATTAATGAGCCTGCTTGTCTTTGCATGCGCCGCAGGTGATTTTTTTAGAAAAATGGATGATGTGATATTATGAAACACACATTTTTTTTAGAGAAATCGGTTAAGAGATAAAATAAACGTAGCAGATTTCATTAGCGCCGCGGGCGAATTTTTTTACCAAACAATATAAGTACTTAGTAGTTTTAGAAAATTCATGACCTGATGAGAAAATGATGTAGCAATAATATGATTCTTCGGAATCTAGTTATGTATAAAGTACTGTCACTCATGGTTTTGCTAGGGCTTGGGGGCTGAAGCCCCCCCTGGATCCCCTTGTGCGTACATATATAGCTTTAGGTCATTTTCATTACCTATTTTGATTTTAGCTAGCAGCGTCTGATATGATAAGTATGTAATTAGAAAAAGGCGCATTAAGGGGTTCCACACACGTTCCAACATTCAGTTAACTAAATCGACCTTTTGCCAAAAAGCTTCGACCAAAACCTCTCTCTGAATTCAAAATCAGGGTAACACCGAATTCAAAGAGTAGTTTTGGTAGGAGCTTTTTTGCAAACGGTCGATTCAGTTACCTAACTGAATGCTAGAACATGATAGCCCTTAAATCCACTAAGGACGTCATCAAAAATATTGCTCACGAAAGTCACTTTTTCGACCAATGCTCAAAGTTGTATTCTCATTATTACCTATTATTTGGCTGACGTTTCAATTCAATAGCGAGAACCTCAAGCCTCGTGTGGTGTAGGAGGCTGATTTGTCCAACGCCAACCAATGAAAATACTCCATCTGTCTACTAGCTTCATTCCTATGATAATATGTCTATATATCTTTCTCCTTTACATAAGGAAAAACAGAATGGGATGCATATAATTTATCTTGTCGTGCACAATAGATGCAAAGAAAAAGAAAATGTGCATATAACAGAAATATATATCTCTTTCCCATTTTATAATGAAGATATGACAAGGATAAAACATAGTAGTACGTTCTACGAGTATACAGTATTTAATTGTTACATAGTCGGCATTCAATTTATTCGTGGCTTGTCTGTTTGTCGGGTTAGGCAGTGCGATTCAAAATGAAAAGTTTTCTATTATTATTCGCCACATTTGTGGCAATTTCTTCGGTAAATTCAGAAGTTTATTTCGAGGATAACTTCTCTGATGGTATGTATTAACAGTTAAACATATTATAACACAGAAAATCGCTTACAAAATGTTTATTATGCCGGTATCCGCCTACATTTTGATACAGGCGAGTAGAGCACACATCGATTATTTAAGTTGTGTTTGTATTATATCCATTTACACATTACTTCTTTCCAGAATCGTGGGAGAAAACTTGGGTATATAGTGAACATCCTGGAAAAGAGTTTGGAAAATTCCTATTGACAGCTGGGAAGTTCTACAACAACGAGGAAACAGATAAAGGTTTGTCATGTTCAACTTCCTTCTTACTGGTTTAATTAAACACAAATAATATTATTGCTAGGTACCTTCAAAGCTATAATGCACCACTTATTTATTTGACAGGTTTAAAAACATCCCAAGATGCCAGGTTCTACGCTGTCTCCAAGAAGTTCTCACCCTTCTCCAATGCTAAAAAGAATTTGGTTGTCCAATTCTCTGTAAAGCATGAACAAGATATTGATTGCGGAGGAGGTTACTTGAAAGTCTTTGACTGCAAACTCGATCAGAAGGACATGCACGGCGAATCTCCCTATGAAATTATGTTTGGCCCCGACATTTGCGGTCCAGGCACCAAGAAAGTCCATGTTATCTTCAGCTACAAGGGAAAGAATCTCTTAATTAACAAAGACATCAGGTGCAAGGATGACGTGTACACACATCTCTACACTTTGATTGTTAAACCTGACAACACTTACGAGGTCCTCATTGATAATGAGAAAGTTGAATCTGGCTCTCTGGAGGCTGATTGGGAATTCTTGGCTCCAAAGAAGATCAAGGTAATGTTCATACATATTGTCATTTATCTAAATTTATTGGCACATAATGTAGGTACCCAACATGAGAGCTACCAGGGGCAGAGAGGCCACACTGTCCTATCTTGTTATTCGTGCAATTTATCTTTCCTACATGCTCTCCTGTTCCAACAATGCAATTTCCCATCATGATATAGACAACACGATTGATTCAGATGGTTCTTCAGTGCCAGTGTTCCATTATGGTACTTCTTCTTTTGTCAGTTGTGCAATCGTCCTTCATCCTCTCAACATGTCACTCCCTTATTATCTTTTAGCCAACATTTTCACATTCATCGTAAGGATCTCACTTGTATAGCATTCAGACTAGATTCTTCTACAACCATCTAGTACAATGGAGTTTGATATGCACTGCCGCCTTAACATTTGTTGACTCATTAGTCATTACTCATTTAGTACTAATTATAATTATTTACATATGGGCTATCTTTCAGAATAATTTTGTCTGGTTATCATTGGAATTTTATTATGAAATACTTTCACAACAATTAATCTGTTTAATAGCCTTAATGCACTGAGACAAAATGAGTAAAGTAATTATATGAATCACATTTACGTTTACCCTCTGTGTGTCATATTCTAATAATATTTTGTCCATTTCCTGCCTCTGTTTTGTGTTGATTTAATTTATCAACTGATTACTCATTTATCAATATTCTTCTGCAATCCTATAAAGATAAAATCACCATAATATTTTAGTACCTACTACTACTATACCCTACCGCCACGTCCCTTGCAGGGTAGGCAGAAAGGACAGAGCGCCAGAAGGCCCTATCCTTACACACACTCCTAGCTTCCGTCACACTCATACAGTTTGTCATACACGCTCTCCGATTCCTTTTACTCAAAACGCTTCCATCCTTGAGGATCTGGACATGATCGGACCTGGCCAGTCTCGGGCAGCCGCGCTTCCTCACACCTCTTCGTTCATATATTTTAGTACCTAAGGTTGCATAAGTCCAGAAATCATTTAGGTATCCACGAGAGAACTCTCAGACTAAATATTTTGAGTAATGATGAGCAAAATTCTGGTTAGGTCATAGTCTATTAAATAATCAAATACGTACCTCTTACGCTTAAGGAGAAAAATGACTATAATTACCTACAATATTTACACCAAATTCGGTGCATCAAACCTATATTCAGATACAGACCCACCAGACACAAAAGAAAGTTAATTATAACTATTATACACGGAACAACTGTTTTTTTAAATACATCCGGGTTTCGAAATTGAAATTTACCCTAATACATTATGAATGGGAAATTTATTACATTGCGAATTAGAAATTAAAGCCAGTTGTATAAGCTTATCGTTTAATAAAGGAATGGACACATGTGCATAATTGGTTAATCATCTATTGTGAGAAAAGATATTGCTGAATGGATGAACACTACCTACCTAATTTAATTATTTTAATAATTAAATTCTGTCACATTTTTGCATACACTATAAAGAGAATACAGTGAAATGTATGGGAAAGGCTATACGAACTGATGTGGGTGATTCTGGTTTTAAGTTTTTTTTTTCAGTATGTCGTGGGCAGAAGTAGTCATTTGTTTTTATATAAAATAGACCACCTACCTACGCACTCATTCCTCATTTGCGAGAGACTGCACAGTGCACAATGTTTTAAATATTTTATTCATACTTCATCACATTTACAGATTAAAATATTAATGCATTCATTCACATTATGAATTGAGTCTGTTTTGTATGGCATGGTGACTCTCTCACTTACCTATTTCAACCTTTTACGTTTCTCTTGAAAAAGCAGAATTTTGCTACTGCAATCCTTACCACAGTACAAATAAAAAATAATGTCTCTCAGTATGAACTAATCTTAATTTTGAACCCATGTTTTGTTTTACAGGATCCTGAAGCTAAGAAGCCAGAAGACTGGGATGAGCGTGCAACCATTCCCGATCCTGATGATACTAAACCCGAAGACTGGGAGAAGCCTGAACACATTCCAGACCCAGATGCCACCAAACCTGAAGATTGGGATGATGAGATGGATGGAGAATGGGAACCACCAATGATTGATAATCCAGAATACAAAGGAGAATGGAAACCTAAACAGGTAACTATACATTCCGTTGACTTGTATTCTGAATCACATATTATATGGCAGGGGTTTAGACTGTTTAACAATCTACTATTGGATGTTAGGAAGGCCACTACTCTTTCGATTTTTCGTGAGATGGTACAAATATTTCTTCGAAAAAAAGTGGTAGCGTTGATATCGTGACACCCTATTTATGAATGAATGAAATGTAATGAGTGCATGGTTTGCGCAGTTGGTTGGGGCGGCGGTCTTGCAAGCGAGAGGTGCCGGATTCGAGCCCCGACGCTGACTGTGTATTTCGCACTTTGCGATACAGGCTTTTAGCCTAGTGCCAAGTGTACAGGAAAGTATTAGGGTGTGCGTATAGTTTGGATATGCAAGCCCAGATTCTTTTAAAAAAAATATGTCCATATGTGCACTTTTGCAACAATATTGTTAGTTCATAGCAGTTACGTAATGATGTCTAATTATTATTGTTATATTGCATAATAAGAATATTCAGGATATGGACAGGTTCTAGAAAGCTACCACATAGAAATTATTCTGCAATTATTTGGTGGTTATTGCAATGTAACAAAAATTTACTCTACCCACCACACATCCAGCATACCTTGGTAAATAAACTTGGTAAAAACTCAATAGAGAGTGTAGTATTATGTACATAACAACATTAACATTATTGTTTTCAGATTGACAACCCAGCATACAAAGGCGTTTGGGTTCATCCAGAGATTGATAATCCAGACTATGTGCCTGATAACAAGTTGTATCAGAGGAAGGAAATCTGTGCCGTAGGTTTGGACTTGTGGCAGGTCAAGGCTGGTACCATCTTTGATAATTTCCTCATCACTGATGATATTGAACTCGCCAAATCTGTAGGAGAGAAACTGAAAAAAACACAGGTACCTATGTTACTCAATTACAAATGTTCAAAATAAATAATCCAAATATTGGTGTATGTCTATTCAAGGACACTGAATCCCTAACAGATTAGCTCCGCACTGGATCCTTTCTAATGAGTCTGTTTTATATTAATGTACAGGAAGGTGAAAAGAAAATGAAAGAGGAACAAGATGCTGAAGAAAGAGCGAAGACAGAGAAAGAATCTGGAGACGCAACACCTTCAGATGATGAAGATCTTGATGATGATGAAGACAGTGAAGAATTTAACAATCTACCATCAACAGAGGTAAGCTTATTACATTTATAAGCATACGCTTTCTCCAGTATGTTTGTTTTTCACTTTTTTTAATACAATATTACAACTTTATGTACAAGTCTATGCTCTCTTATTGTTAGTCATGTATAGCGTCAAGGTTCAAAGCAGCTCAAGCCCTTCTTCCATGAGCAATTTTGCTTTATATCTTATCGTAAAATTCGCCAAAAAGTTTTGATGATAAAGCAAATGATTAGTATGATCTATTGTATATACTTATATGTATATCTTTTAGGCGTATTGTATTGTATTGTATTTTGAATATTGTTTAATAATGAAATGAATAATTTTATTCCAGGATGTTGAAGAGCACGACGAGTTGTAAAAACCATTGCCATTAGAATGTATGATGATGCTGAGCTGATGATGTTTCCACCATACTGGTGACATGTTGTATAGAAGGACTGTGTATCTTATTGTGTGTTTGTGTTGTGTGAATTATAGAACAATGTTAACATTTTGTTTTGTCACTTTTATGCTGGAAATGTGAAGAGAAGTTCTTTTAGTGCAAAACATAAACCTCTCCAGTCTGTAATAATATTTAGCATTCTCCATTCATTCCGTTTCATTTTCGCAAATGGAAGAATGGCAGCGTGGTTGTTTCACACCTGATGAATTCTACTTTTCAGTTAAATGGAGACATATGTACATGATATTTAAATATGTGTAATATTTAGAGAATGTTATTTTATACACACATGTATTTATTTTACAAAACAAATTAGTTCTATGTATTATAATTTATGTATCTATGTTTATGTTCTCTTCACTGTAAAGTGATCTTGTATAGCTCTACATATGATTCCCAGGGAATGTATATTTCACAAATTATAAACACCTACATGTGTATTGTGTTTCTAGGCTTGTACTATTTGAATAGTCATATTTTTAAGTTCCAAAGCATTATTATTACACCTACAAAGTGTAAAATCTTCCGAACCTGTAGGTGTACTATATAATATATGTATCCCTTTTTTACTAGATTTTTTACGACTGATTACAACTGATGCTTGGATTGTTAAAAAAGAAATATTAAAAAAAAATGTTAAAATATATTTTTCGTTTTATTTGCTTTCCTTTTGCTCAAGTTTTTTAGTGAAACTTCAGATTTTATTCTATTTTTAAAATTTACTACTAAGTTACTTTAACTGTTAGCTTCTGTTTTTTTTATTGGCAAGGCACAGATCACAACTGATAATTTTTTTAACTGGATTTACCAAACAACTTTCCAATCTATCGTGGGATGTCTGATGCCATGGGCAATGTCAAATAGCAGAGCAACACAAGTAATTTAATTACAAAAAAAATGAAGTAAACGCATTTAATTAGGTAATAAATTCTATTGGTATTGCATATGTGTTTGATTAGGTACTTCAATAATCAAAGGTATTGCACCTGTAGGTAACACCATTTACTCCTGAATTTATACTATCTACTAAGACGTTAACAAATTATGATTTGCGTTGGTAATTTCATTATACCTACCACATTATTTAATAAATTTCATGTATTGCACCCTTTGATTATTGAAGTACTTAATCAAATATTTTTTGTCATACTGATTGCACCCGAGTTAATTTCTATTCTATTAAGTAGATACCTAATTAATAAGAAATAATAGGTATTAGATAGCTGCACAGTGTGCTTTATATTATAGGTATACCCATGTCGCCTATGTTTGCAACGATAATTTAGCATCGTATTCAGTCAGAATAGATTGCGAAACTCATTGCTGAAAAGATGTGAAATGTCTTATAAGTTTTGCAAACACAAACACAAGAAAAATGTGTGAAGTGATGAACCTGGGATCTTTCTAAAACAGATGGCACATCATTGTTTGACATTTCGAATGGAGGTCTCCCCCCCTATATACGCCACTGATAAATATAGGAACTCTAGTTAAAATTGTAGTTATGGATCGATGGCTATAGATGTATGGTCGATGGTTGTATTTTAAGAACCCACATACAGTAGTCATTACCATACCTCCCATAACTATATGATCGTGTTTTGCAATATCCTATATTAATGTATACCTAATACTCAATAACAATAATTTAGCGCATTTAATTTATAGATCATCGCCCCGATGATGCATGACCGTGTTTGTGTTTTGGTTATACACTCGTTCTCCAGTTCCAATACCAGTTCAACACCAACATGTACCAGAGGCATACCTACACTCCCTGCAGATATCAATATACATGTATAGAGATCACTATACTCTGCAATAAAATATATTGAATACCTATCTTGTGCCCACATACATATACGTGCGAATGTGACACTTTGTAAAAGTAGTCAAATATGAATCAAAACCTCCCGTAGCAATGGAGTTACGAGTTTATGTGGAACCTCCCAAAATAATGCTCCCAAACAATCCAGGTGAGTCGTAAATTACACGGGCTTCCAATTCTGCGATACAACGAATATATTTCACTTTTCGATATACAAAGCAAATTTAATAATACACGTCTTTAGTTATTGAATCGGTAGACGAGCGCGTTGTATTCTATGAATGAACTTTTCTGATGTACCTAGTATATATGTTTCTGTTCTACTAATGAGTAAGTAGGTATATTAGCGGATATTGCTCCGATTGCTGCAATATTACCTATAAGTACGCATATAGGTACGTATAAAAAATAGTAAGGAAATAATGGTTATTGTAAAGAAAAGAAACAGAAACGGTCTGAGCAGGTTTAGGTAGGCATTATTTTATGCGTAACTAAACCTTTTCACCTTTAATAGTTCATGGCATCTTCTTCTTCTTCACGAGCCCTGCAGCTTCCATTTCTGGATATAGGCCTCCCTCATTCGTCTCCATCTCTCTCTGAATTTTGCATCGGATGTCCATTTGAGGCCAGCTGTCAACTTCAGGTCGTCTCTCCAACGCATCTGTGGGCGGCCTCTAGGGCGTTCACCGAGACACAGGAGCTTGTTGCTCCATTTGCCATCCGTTGCTCTCGCTACATGACCTGCATAGTCCCACTTCACCCTTCGATTCGTTGTACAACATCCGCAACTCTGGTCTTATTCCTTATCCACTCGTTTGTTTTCCTGTCTCTGAGAGTAATGCCAAGCATCACTCTCTCCATGGCTCTTTGTGTAACTGCTAGCTTATGTACAATCTTCTATGTCAGTACCCACGTTTGAGAGTTTGAACCATCATGGCATACCGATCAATATAATAATATTAAAAAAATATATCTTTTCACATCCAAGAAACTTACATTTTGTTGCAGCTGTATTTCACTCAAAACTCATTTCTATCCTCCTAATCAGGACATGAGAAGGTGAGACACGGGACTTCGCTGAAATCCAATCGTACCTAATTATTGAAACTAGAGGGAGAGATAAACCCATCAGTTATCAGCTTGGCTATTTAATAGATCCACTAGGCTTAGTTAGATGAAGAGGGCATATATGCGATTATTCACGTTTAAACATAAAACAAAATGCATTTCGTGAATGAAAGGTTTAGGCAGTAGGTAACGTGCTGTATTTATTTTCAATGCACGAGACGTTCTATAGCTATCCAAATATATTATTATACCACAATACCTACATGTATAACGAGTATGTCCCGAGACAAGAGGAACAAAAACTAGCGGTGGGAGGACCGCTTTTATGCTCCAAACCGAGGTAGATATACTGACTCACAATACCTACAACTGAGTAGTGACTGTAGTTAGTATATGTACTATATCAGCTACTAGTATACAGCCATATATTTATGTAGTATACCTCTACATAACATTCAGTTACTCTTACAGAAACCTACGACTAACTTCAACAACCATCAACTAACTACCTAACTATTTTATTTTCAATGGCAGACACACGATCTCCGTCGTGCGGTGGTGTTGTGTTTCAATAGTAAATTATCATTAGCGGATGATAATATTAAAACGAACGAACAAAGAGAAGTGAATGTTTGTGTATTGTATTAAATAAAATTCAAGAGAATAACTTAATATATTATTTTCTATAGTGAATTGTATTATAGCATTGTAGTGCCGAGTTCATAAGGATTATAAGATTTTTGTGTGAATACACACTTCGTGAAAAACTTAGGTAAGGAAGTACCAGGTGACTTATTATTTTTCTATAGTTAATAATAAAGGTTAACCCGGATTTGTATGCATTTGTATTAGAGTTTAGAGTGACATATATATTATATATACCTAGATATAGTAATGCAATTCTCTACACTTCTATACAGTTAAGTCATTAGTTGAGTTCCAAAATTATTTTACTTTCCCAAATCAATTATAATTAGTACAAAGTACGATCATTTAAGCTTAAGGAGTCGAATTTATACACGATGGAGTATAGGTACGTAGAGTATTGCAAAACCTATTTTGAACTTTATTATGCGAAAAGGTCATGCTTCTAATAATAAAAGGTTTTATAACAAATTATATACGAACACGAAGTGCTGTGCTGGTGCAGCATTAAAAAAAATCTGTACAAAGTTCGTAATACACTATTCATATGTATGGTAGGTATTATGCAAGTTATGATTTTTTGCTGGAGGAAGGTACCTACGTCAATAATTAATCTTAAATTGTAATATACCTATACAAGTTCAATATAGATATCTGCATACGTCTAAGTAATATTATATGTACCAACACAGAAGTGCTTTTAATCTAATAGCTGCCTGGTGTATACTTATAAAAGTAGTATACCTACTATATAACAATGTAGAAATTATGACCAGCACTTACGTACTTGACTCCTTTGATCGATTTAACAAAATACTAGACATACACCATACATACTTACCTACCAAGTCAAAAATATTATAGCAAGTAAGCGCAATATACTTCAAAGCAACTAGCGCCAATAATGTAAACCTGGAAATATGTTTTTTCTGCATTTGTGCAGAATCCACTCTCAACGGAGCTTTTATACGATACAATATATAAATGCATTCTCTAAAATACGGATTTCTGTACGTGTTTGACAAGGAAGACCCAGAAATATGGGTTTTTCTTCTTGCTCATATATTTATTGTTCCTTTGATATCAATCAAAGGATATCAAAGGGATCTTATATAGGTACCAGGATTCGTTGCTCACAATAGATTTATGAAGCTGTAATTATCATATCTTATTATGATCGATATTCCCTTCACGTTTTTCACAATTCCAACTCATGGTTTCATTTTTGTTGTTAATTATTCGGGAGATTTAAGGACCACTGATGGTTTTTCAACAAATCTATTAAAAGACATTCTTATATAGATTATCCCACCACTTAAAATTATAAAAAGAGCATAACGTTGATAATCTCATTTATGTATTATTATTAACCGCCACATCGCAAAATACAGAAGTAATGAACTCTTTTTGATAAATGTAAGGTACAACTTAAATATCCTTTCCGTATAGAACCTCAATGAAATTCTAATTGCGTAATAGGTTAATATACGTATTGATTGTTTATAAGGTTACTGTGTATCTATCTAGAGGTATGGCATTATGCCATCCATATATTACGCCGTATCTCATGATAAGAGTAAATTACCTTGGGAACGTAAGGAAGATGTATATAAACATTCAATTCATGATAAATTACTTTTAGAGTTAAAACGTAGCTAACACTTTTGTAAGTTGTACCTGAATAAAAACTATTACATCATTCTACCAGCAGAAATCTATATTCGTAACGTTGTATAAAAATTATCGCAAAAACTTAGGTATACCTATTAATTTATATGTGGGCTTTTATCATTACCTATTCTGTCTAATTCCTTTTGCTAAATACTTGCATAATTCAGATGTTCAGATCACTTTAAACACCATTCAATTATTTGCTAGATAAGAAAAGCCTGCACTCTCTAGGACCACATTAAATTTGACTGATCAAGAATATTTACTTCTAAATAAACTCGTTATTAATTCAAATTCGTAAATTTGGACAGATCTTTGGTTCATGAGAACATCTACACGGCTTGTAAAAATATTCTTTCTGCAGAAATGCCAAAACACACACACACTTTCCTCAACAGAAGTGAGAGGGATCTTCATTCACATAACGTAGCTCTAATGTGAACTCCCTTGGGGAGGAAGCCGGATGGATGTTCCGACGACATCCATCCTGATTCCTGTGAATGAAGATACCTCTGGCTTCTATTGAGGAAAATCCTAATATATTTCCATCTGTGCAATGTAGATAAATCCAGTTCCATTACCTAAAATAATTCAGGTTTTTCTCCAATACAATATTCTGTTCAACGCATACCAGATAACACCCTTTATAAATTAGATTTTTTGTGCTATAGAAAGTTACGTACCTCAGATAAAATCCTCCTTCTAACAACCGTTGATCCAAAAACGCTTGGGTGGTATATGTATATGTATAGTTAGTCATTCGCGTATGTGTTGAAAACGTAGATATTTTCTTGAATTCTATATTGTATTATATACTCGTATATGTAAGTACATAGATACTATCTGTCACAAAATTTGCTTAATCCAACCAATTTTCTACGGTCTTAGCGTGGCAGGTAAAGCACCTTTTGTGTAGTGACGTAGGTTAAATAATACCTACAATCTACGTACACACAGCATAATGAGTTTATGCCGTGAACCTATATACCTACTTGTATATGTACATGAACGCTTTGTTAATGTATCACTGATTATCATATATATCTGGTGAGTTTTAAGAGATAGAGGTACAAAATATAAAGTAGGTACCACATACCTCCCAGTGGCTAAGGGTGGATTCCAGCGGAAGGGAAGCCGGGGCTAACATTTCTTATGGGATTAAGTCAGATTAGACACTATTATACCTATCATTTTTTTCGAAAAGATAACTCGTTGGGAATCGTGTTCCTAGGTAGCTTCGTGCCTGGTACCTACTACAACACTGCAATGAATGATATTAAAAACGGAGATTGCACATACATAATTAAAATGTTAATTGAATTTAATTTTTTCAATGATATGTCATATATATCCACTAGCGGATCCAGGGGGGGCTAGTGGGTGAAGCCCCCTCCCCCCCAAAACCATGAGTGACAGTACTTAATATACAACTAATCTAGGGGTTTCGTATCATATGTCATACCTATATCTCATGTATTTATCAGTTACTCCTTATCACATGATTGAATACTTAAGTAAATAAAAAAATGTTTTTCTTCACAATAGAATTCCTCTCACATAATTGAAATAACAATCCTATAGAACATATTATGTAGTGCCACCATATCTAAGTATCACAGGAATGCGTTCATATTCAATGTATGAACTTATTATTACAAGAATGTAAGCCATAACTCCCCGTGTCAATAGATTGACATTATAAAGCTTTACGTCCTTGGTGGTACAAAATATGACATACGATGGACTGACGTAAGATATTATCATCATTAGGATACACTACACAGTGATACTAACATAGAATATTTATAACAATATCAAAGAATGTAAGGATCGATGTGATATGAAGTATGAAGCAACCACCACAAAGCAATACAAAACATACGACATTTATTTATATGATACACAGGTACAATAATATTAGCTATTTACGTGTCGGATTTGATGTTATTTTTTTTTGCAACACGTAATACCTTTGCTAAGATTACTGAAAGAGGCTCAAGGCGTGGTGGCTGGAATCATCTATCTATTCCACTGATTTCAATAAATTGACAAAATAATGTAAGCAGTAAAACTAATGTGCAGATAGAGAGAATTGTGCGCCATAATGCAGTGTCTATCTAAACACTCGAATCGTCATACGACTACGATGGGTAAGCACGAAACCCAAAAAACATTTTAATATTAATCGATACCAAACGAAATCTTCTTATACACGAAATCATGAAATTGTATGTATACATCTAATAAATTATTCCTTTAGTATTGTAACAAGGGTTTATATATACAAATAGCATCCAAATTAATGTAAATATTGCTCAACTGGTAAGATATACCTATATTGAATTAATCGGTTATGCTACCGCCGCGCCGAAGCTATCAATATATTACTCGGTATTTTAATTTCCATATAAACAGTAAATAATAATATGTGAGAAAACTAACTGTTATTTCATAAACAAAAAAGAATATTGATATAAAAATTAAGCGGCATCATACAATCCCGTTAGTGCTCAGCTGGGTTTAAAATCGAAATACTAAACTGTAGCATCTTAATTCTACCTACCTGTGTGTCTATAAATATACAACCACATCATGATAAGTTCCATATATACCTATCTCTATATAATAGTGTTAGTAGTTATAATACAGGTGTATAAAGTATGTACTATAGGTATGATCTCTACCAGAATCCAATCAACACGAAATGCTTTAATCAGATTCATTATAAACCTCTCTTGATAATAATGTAACATTACATTTTATTAGTTATACTTATAAACTATATTTATATAAAAGCTCTTTGTTCTTGCACTCTATATAAATTGCTAATAAAATCATCCGCCGTACGAGGAATTTCAGTTGTTTAATGGTAAGACGAGTATCCAATGATAATATGCAGATACATATTTCTCTATTATTTTGCCAAATGCCAACGATTGGTGATTTTCCAACTCATGTCCGTACCTATAATAAACACAACCTTCTTTGCTAGTTTTTTATCTTTGAAATTGATCAAAAAAATACTGACAACTATTCAAGTATTTACTAAGACAGTTTTGTTACTCAAACTCAGAAATAACGTTAGGTTCGCTGGCAGCAATTGCCCCTAAAGGTAAAAGCCCCCCTTTTGACGTAGGTATATAATATGGTTACTAAAAAAGTATTTTATTTTAATAAAATAGTTATTCGAACCTAGTTTACATAGCCCAAGAAACCATTTCGGTCGCAATTTGGTCGCCGTTCGCACACGTTCGCACACTACTGTGTGCACACTAATCGGAAATTCGGTCGCTGTTCGGACACAGTTCCGGAACCGCAACCAAAAGTGGGGAACATTTGTGACTAAATCTGGTCGCATTCGGTCACATTCTGGTTACAAATGCGACCAAATTCGGTCGCATTCGGTCGCATTTGTAACCAAAATGTGACCACTTGAATGGCCCGCCGGTGCTGGCGCGTACGTATTTGCGGTTTCCCGCAAAAATAAATATATATATAGTTATAATTTTAACATGGATGCGCAACAAAATTCTTAACACCAAAATACTTTACAGCCATGATATAATATTAATGAAAACAAAAACGGACGGGTATAGCTAAATAATATCCAAATTTCATTGCGAAACAAAATTTATCGTGTAATTTAGTAAAGTAGGTGGCTTATTTTTAACGCGCCTTTTTAATTATTAATTTTAACAACAAATAATAAATTAATGTGATAGTCATATTTATTTATATTAAATTCTATACAACTTCCAATAAGTCCATTGTTTCGCAGAAACCTTAATTTTGACCTATTACGCTATAATCCAAAGAAATTTCATCCTGTAAAACGATTAAACATGCATGTTAATGAACATAATTATCAAAATTTCGTAGAATATGGAGTAGTCGCAAATGTGACCACTTATGACCACTTGTAACCAGTTGTGACCGCTTTGTGACCGAATGTAACCAAAAGCGGTCACAATGCTTTTCATTAGCTAGCCGCCATAGTTCTTGATCTACTATTCTCAAACAGTTTCCGGTCCTCATGTCAGAACGTCTTCAGTCTTTGTACAAAATGCCGTATACGCTCGTCGCAACAAAGGAAAATTCGGCAGTTGTGATTTCTGCTGTTCCTAGTGGTTGGGTGAAGGAGGGTCTTTTGTATTGGCCAAAATTTATACGGAAAACTATATTGGAAGAGGCCAGGAGAAACGAGGACAGTGTGCCTGAAAGTGGTTGGATGCGCATAAAATGCCGAATAAAAGTTATAGATATTCCAACATATGAAAAAGCCATGGATTCTATTCGCTTCAATACTACAAACACGACTGAACAAGAAACAGATTGAGAACTACTTATAGCGTGGACTAATATATTTTGAACAATTTGAACCAACTTTGTTCGGACACATTCACCACACAGTGTGCACACTCCGCGACCAAATCTGGTCGCAAAGCGTACACAATGTGTGCGCTTTGTGACCAAGTTATGTTCGGACACATTCACCACACAGTGTGCACACTCCGCGACCAAATCTGGTCGCAAAGCGTACACAATGTGTGCGCTTTGTGACCATGCTATGTTCGGACACATTCACCACACAGTGTGTACACTCTGAGACCAAATCTGGTCGCAAAGCGTACACAATGTGTGCGCTTTGTGACCAAGTTCTGTTCGGACACATTCACCACACAGTGTGCACACTCCGCGACCAAATCTGGTCGCAAAGCGTACACAATGTGTGCGCTTTGTGACCAAGTTATGTTCGGACACATTCACCACACAGTGTGTACACTCCGCGACCAAATCTGGTCGCAAAGCGTACACAATGTGTGTGTTTTGTGACCGGGTTTTTGTGTGCACACTGTGTCGACACGGCAACCACATGTGACCACTTGTGACCGAATTGCAAATTTCGCGACCGAATTTGGTTTCTTGGGAGCTACATATTATATTCCTTGATTGTCTCTTTATTTATTGATTATTTAATTAATCGACTCGTGGGAATAGCTTCAAAATGTAACATATTAAATTAATGGAGATACCAAGTATAATTATTTTAATATAATATAATACTTCTTTCCCATTATATCATAAACATCACTTCATAAGATGCGCCTGAGAATGATTTGAAACACTTTCATACTCACGTTGACCACTTTAACCTTTTTTGTTCATAGTAGAAATACTTACACTATAATAATCTCTATGTTTTTTTTTACAATATCCCGTCTTCATCACAACACAATGTATACTGAAGTAAAGTTAATATACTTACATTAAGTAATTATATTATGTTTTTTGCTACGTTGATGACATAACTTAAACGTTTTATAAAAAAGAATTATTATAAAGCGGCGAATTAAAATTAACTTTTATACAATCTTGTGAAATAATGTTAGTCTAAAAATATTAAATTATTCATTTACATAAACGATGTTATAATAATTACTGTATAACTCGTCATTTTAATTAGACTTTTATTCTTGTGATGAAAATGTAAATAATGCCTAGTTTATATAAATAATAATGTAAGTATTTGTTGAGCGTAAAATTTCACCACTAGCAGTTTTTTATGCAAGTATAACAAAAGAAGAAACCTATATAATATATGTACTATTTATAATAATTCTATGGAAGTAACATAGGAAAAACTATATTATGAGGAAAAGAAAATGTCAAGGAAATCCGTAACATTTCTGTTTAAAGGATTAAGTTTTCGTGCAACATTTATAAATATGTATTAGGAGTAGGTAGGCATATTGACATTAAAAAAAAAAGAATTTTGAGACCTTGTATTTCAACAACCTTACTAAATATGCTTTGGAAAAAATAGGGTAGATACATTGAACCTTTATCTAGTGAATGACAGTAAAATATTTTTCATATTTATTGTACAGATTTCTAAACAAAAATGTAAAAAACATCTGTAATTTTCTTTTTCGAAAGACTGAAACTCGCAAAGTAAAATTATTTTTCGTATTGATAATATGTATTAAAATCTACATCATGACCGTAATTTTTTTTTTTGATAAAGCGAAATTAACCCAAAAAAGTAAAAAAAAACATTCGCTATTTTTTACATTTATCATGCGATTTCGTAATGACCGTGACGTCATATAGTTGGGCTTTGACTAATAACAATAAACATACCAGGACTAATTCCAAATACTTGATGACATAAAATTTACACTACAATTGAAAGAAATCCATTGATTAATCTAACCAGATTGAATTCATTTATACGACTCCTACATGTACGAGTATGACTTCGATTAAGATACGTATTTTTAATAAGACACTATCAGCTCGCCACTTATTTTTTACTTGCAATGAAACAATCATAGATTATTCCATATAGGTACATAAACAATCATTATTCCTAGAATAAAGTGAGTATGTTTCACGAGCGTAACTCAACTAGTCTAACAGATTAGTAGTATTTTTGTGACTAACTTCAATCTACTATTACATTATTGTATGTGGCTGCCTAGACCTACCTGTACTCACGGAAGTAACTCGAAGCGTGTAATTTACTCGAGTAGTGCCTCAGTATAATGAAGTCCGTGATTTTATTTTTAGAACATGAAACACTTATTTTTCTCTAAAGTAAAAGACGTCAGTTTTATCTGTC
This sequence comes from Ceraclea dissimilis, assembly GCA_963576895.1. Taxonomy (NCBI): domain Eukaryota; kingdom Metazoa; phylum Arthropoda; class Insecta; order Trichoptera; family Leptoceridae; genus Ceraclea; species Ceraclea dissimilis. Next base: position 15,280,707 of record OY756359.1, read on the forward strand.
AATACATTTTAATATCAATTAAATCCATCTTCCCTAATACGAATCGAACTTGATTTGTTCTAGAAATATAAGTACATATAACACATAATAATATATAGGTAGCTATAGGATTTATATTCCAAACATAACATTTTTCAATGAACATCCTTTAAGTACGAAATGTCAAATCCCATGGATCAAAATTACCTAATACAAATATTAGCAGTAAAAACTTATTATACTGGTCAAAGGATTGAGTGCATCTTGTGATGTGGACTTCCAGCTATTCTTCCAACTTTGGGGGATCTTCCAGGTATCCTTTTACCCTCTGGTTTCTTATGTAGGAAAATGTGTGATAGTCTTTGGGAAACCATTCTATTTACATGGTCTCTCCAATACATTCGCCTTTGTCTCCCCTATAACCTGACAACATCCTGACCTGAGTAAAAACTAAAGAGTATATACAAAGTATGGCAGTACTCCGTACAGGATATTTTTTTTTACCTTGATAAGTTTTAACTTAATTAGTCATATACCAGTCGCTGACTGACATAGGTTCTTCTTGGTCCTCCTTAAATGTAATTTATTCGTAGTTCGTAGTTCTTACCATAAGCCAAGCCAACACTCCTTTGAAGTGGCATAATATATAGTAATTGTAATGATCTGCATATGAGAATATATGTAAGTAGTTCGTACTTTGAAGTAGAAACTCGTAATAATATAATTTGTACCTTACCTACGTGATACCTACACGTTGGTGACTCAGAGCAAATGGCGAAGTTGTTATACTTATATTGAATTATTCAATAGTTCTTACTCAGATCTGTAATCTATGAGGGTTACAGGTCCAGTATTGTATGTTGTATAATATTATGCGTACTTCCATCTACATCCCAAGATGCATCATCAGAGATATACTTGTATTATTTGTCATCATGTGCATGAATCGATGTTTCATATTGCAAGTCTTTACATTAAACATATACATTAAAAGGATTTAATTATGGATCAATATAATTATCTCCAACTGTTATTTTATTAGAGTATGTTATATGTAAGTACAAGATAATTCCCCATCCACCTGCGTTCGAGATTCATTATATTCTTCAAAGTATTGAACTTCGACTCTTGGTTGATAGGCATGTATTGTGTCATGCCTGTACAAATAACCATGCATGTGCAATGTGCATGTATACAACAGGGAAGTATTAGGCTTTTGAACTACAGATCTCCAAGCCTTCCTGTATCTGGCAATAGATTCCCAGTCACAAGTCACACACTAGTAGAGGTACTATTAACTGGTACCTACATACTACACATGAATTACGGAACTAAGTGCTAAGTACACGCCTCCAGGTAGCACTAAAAGAGATGATATTACAAGACGTATTTCCCTTCGACGAATCGAGTGACTCATTCTGCATACGGAAAATACTATCCCATAATATTATACAACTCGTTGTAATGTAAAGTAGTATTAATGCTGTTAGAGTGAGTACTGCTTCATTGAAATTCAAGTATCTTGACTAGCCAATAGCCATATAGTTTCATTATAGCGCACGGTCCGGAAGTAGGTACTCTGGACTGCAGTAATATACTCGTAATAGATTAATGTATTTTACCTGCCTACTCGGTTACGTGCTTCGCGGTTTCATTTCAACAATATGGAGTGAAAAGCCTATGGAAGGCTTCTTTATGGAAGTAGGTACTACACTTTTGAGTATTTCGTCGTAATATTATGTCACTTCCATGGTCTGATGAGCCAGTATCGATGGGGAAGAACCGAGATATCTTATTTCATGTCTAATTACGCCGGAAACGTTGCAAGTAAACCAATGAGTAATATCAATTACCTACTTATATCTACACTACATTCATATCCCTTTTTAAAATTTGAGTATGTATTGAGGCTTTTCTAAGTGCCTGGATTTCTTTTCACCGTACCTACCGTGTTTGTTAGTTATAAAATTATTCTTATACCATTTCGGACTGACTTGGTCCGATCATGTCGATCAGATCCTCAAGGGTGGAGGCGTTTTGGGTAAAATGAATCGGAGAGCGTGTATGACTAATTGCATGAATGTGACGAAGGATAGAAGTATGTATAAGGATTGGGCTATCTGGCGCTCTGTCCTCTCTGCCTACCCAGGAAGGGACGTAGCGTGAGAAGCATTTTTTTATCTATCCATATCCTATTAATTAATTATCTAATTGTTATCATCATTTAGAAGAAGAGAAAAAAAGAAGCGCTTGTGTAATTCGATGTGTATGAAAAAAGAAACAGCAATTATTATCCTATCCTATTGATATCATTGATGACAAAACACGTATCGATGGAAAAATATTTATTCTTGATAGCTACCGGAATTATCAGACTTTTAGATGATATTTTTATTTCTCTTTTAACCATAATGAAGCCTTATAATGTGGTCAGAATATTTATTTTATTTTTTATGCCAGAGAAAGTGTTGATATAGATGTGTAAGTACATTACCTTTGGTCACTGATATCTTCAATCAAATAAATTAGAGTTTTTATGCAAGCCTTGAATAAATTCTAAAATTCCGTAATCTACCTACGTATAAATAACACTATGATGTAAATATTTAGGTTACATATTCTGTGTAATGGGCATTGGTATTATAAACATATACACAAACTTATAGTCACGTACATCAGAGGACAAAACGTAGAAATTGGTTTACTTTGTATACGAGTTATAAAATTAGTGATTAGATAAAACACTAAACCTGAAAACATAAACGCGTCGCCGTATCTCTACCTAGTACTTACATGGTACTTACCTGCTTTTAATCGTAGAAATATAAATCATCTTCTTCTTCTTCTCTACCTAGTACTTACATGGTACTTACCTGCTTTTAATCGTAGAAATATAAATCATATCCGGTATCAACTACTTCCCTTTTTAATGTTCCTCGAGAGTCAAGAGAATACAGGGAGGTCATAATAAAACAATACCTGCAAAACTGGGATGTGTAAATGCCCTCCTATTGCCTTACACACGCTTCTAAATTATATAAGCAAATCGTTTGTGCATTGTATTGTTTTTCAATAACTAATATTCTACAGAGTAGAATAACATACCTAATAGGTTGAGAAACTCAATTGATTTCACTTCACTTATTGATGATCTGTACTTGCGGTAGCTTGAAGGTCTTCTTTGTTTTTTTTCGTCATCATAATGCAACAAATAATTACCATAATATTAAGATAGATTTTCACTCTAGCAAGCTTCTATTCACCAAGAGACAATAGGCTCTCAGGTCTTTTATTTCTGTTAGTATGACTACACTCTACAGTGACTACCCTCAGGCCTGATAAGACTCAATATTAGAAGTTTATAGAATGGCATAATAGGCATCTTTTTCTAAGGGTATGTATAGATTATAGATTCTTATTGAGTGAATACTGGCACTAATAACAATAACATACATGATGCATTTTGTGATCCGCTATAGTGATGTAATATATAAGTACCTGCATGTGATGCAAACTGATTATAATTAAGTCAATTGGGTAATACAACACGCATAAAAAAATTAATTCATAAATTATTATATTATTACTTATTATACCTTACGTGTTTATTCATTATCCATAAACATAATTTATCATTGTGATTTTCATCTCGTGTAAGTGAGCATGATGGCGTGTTTATTACCCATGCATAAAGCGTTAATAATAATAGACTCTGATGATGTGGTATTACCTCAGACATAACAACCATTTCAAGGCTTCTTCACATACTGCAGAAGTTCATCTCACAACAGTCACAGGTAACCCTGAAAGTCGGTTTAATATATCTATAGCTATACCTACATCTAGTATTTTACTAATTACAATTAATCCTACTCTATAAATGACACAATATTGTTCCATGTGCGTGATATACAACTGGCTTAGTAAAGCATTTAAACCATTATTTGTATCTCTGAGAAAATTGTATGTCGTACTTGAAAATATTCTAAATACCTTCCTTTTTCCTAATACGTAAAGCAAATATTATTTTACCTTAATCCATTCATTTTGTTAATCTCATATTCATGACAAAAAATTCTCAATGCCAATGAACTATAGAGGCATTGAGAATAATCCATTGGAATAATAAAAGACACATAAAGTTAAATGAAAGATACTCATTTATTGAGGAGCAAGTTGTATTTTCTAGATAGATTGTTTTTACCAATCGTTTCTACTCTCGCGAGTGTATGAAAAGCATTACGTTATCATTACACATAATACCGATACACAATATTATATTTACACGAATCTAAACATGACTATTGACTATACCTCATTAAGTAGGTATGTTTAATATACATGTACCATACCATTATGAATCCACATAATATCACTGAAATAGTTTATGACACCAGCCAATGTTCCTAGTAAAACCTACAACAACTTATACATATAGTAATATGTACTTAGGAATAGTAATGGAAAATAGAATGTTAGATGCACTCATTAGCTATATTTCCTAAAAAGAACAAAGTAAGATCACCGTAGATGTGTGGATCCTTAGTTCCTTCATAGTCTCTGCTTACAATTATTAATTACCTACTTTCATATTACAATATTTTAGTTTTTAATATCTCCTATCGTATACTAATTTAGGATTAAAAGTTTGGATTCAATATAGTTGTGTATACTCACATACATATAGATATGTGGGTAAACGAGTATGTTATTATTTTATTCATAAATAAATTATTTTTAGTTATAGTTTCTCTTACATAAAATTATATGTAAATGTAGATTGTAGAATCTATTATAAGCCAGGGCTGAATCTTATTTTACTGCACAGTGCACATTATAATATAATTTGTATAAATGATATGATTTTCTGAAAATGCATGCTTCATTATTAGTACCAGGTCTATTTCTTACAGAATTTTGTATAACGTTACAATTTTCATAACAGCACGAGAAGTCAACTCATACGAGTACTCGTAGCTCAACAGATTGAAACTAAAAAATTCACAAATATTTCCAAATGATTCTTGTTCGGCCCAGAGCGTTACATCATCCTCTCCATGTGTGTGGGAGTAACAATGGCTTGGTCAAACCTTGCACTGGATCTAAAGACGCAAATGACCTTATATTATACCTACCTACTTTTGCTTTTATTTCTTAACAATAACCACATATTGTTGTACGATGGATCATTAATAAAATTAATTATATATCTATTAATAACAGGGAAAACATAAGTTGTGCTAACTGCTAATGTATACATGTGTGTGAATTTTGCGTTCACGCGAATTTACAATTTCAAATATTTATAGATACTGAATAATCGACCACCTTATGAGAAACCATGCATTTTCTTACATCCCATATTTTACAAAAATATATCCACATATCGAGTTTACGACATCATACTATTTCATACGTCTGATTAATTATTATCTATTCGTCATTAGATTAGTTTGAGCAGAAATTGCAGACTTGAAAGTATAAACATGCGAAAAAAACGTCCTGGTGTGTTTGTTATACATAAGTTTTTTTTTAATCTACACCTACATATATTTACCTACTCTCATCTAGTTGGCTCCGATTCCTTTCATATTAGGGTAAATTGCCTTCTTTTATTAGAGTGTTGTGTTGTTTTTTTTTTCGTGTTTATTATTGTTTTATTGAAACTTGTTTTGTGTGCACTCTTCGGCGCAAAGGGTGAACGCTGTAATGCCGAAGAGTGTAATATTTTTACTTAAATAAATAAATAAATTACGTGGCGCAAAGGTGTTTTACACTGTAATGCCACACAATGTTATTAAGTACTATCAAAATAATTAATAAATAACTTTACCAATAAGTAAAACCCAATATGTAGAATTATGCAGAGGATATTTTCAGTCAAGCTTCAATTGATCGGAATGAGATACTTAAGTACTATTCGCTAATGTGGATCGTATAATAATGATAAACCACCAAATTATATGCAAACACATAGGAGGTTTGATATATAACATCTATTACTATTTTTTATGGCTTTCATTAATATCACGATTTATTAATTCAAAAAATCATTGTTATACATCACGCTACATATGTGTGGGCATATAAAAGAATCATTCTAATTACTATACCATTATTACTGTCTATTTATCTATGTAATTAATTCACAACAATATATACAACAGTTAAATACATACCTATCTATAGCATTACGTCATCTTATGTAGGGCAAAGTGGCAAACAAATTATTATATTCTGCACTTATTATTCTAGCTTATAGCTTGCACATAAAAATGCAGTAAAAAGTTGCAATTTTTTAGTTTGCTCCATATGAAATTTTTACGCATGTATTGTCTTAAACGAGTTATTTTAATTATCTTATTGAACTACTTTTCATAATTTTACGTAATACTTATAGCTACATCTACGAGTATATAATTAAATTGCATTGTATTAAACTGACTCAATCTGTATAATAAAACGCATAATATGTTCTGTTGTTATAATCTTCGATAGATGGATGTATTGCAGATTTTTGAACAGTTTTCAAAAATAAATTTCAAAATTAAAGAGATAAAAAGATTAATTGTTCGAATCGAAAGAATTTCAGAAGAATTTTGACACGTGACGATTATATTATTTATTTCAACTTTTGATTTACTATCGTACGCAATCCATGTCGTAGACCTTACCATAAAAGTGGCTTCCCTTTCGTGGTCACATGAAAAAATGTACGTCTCTTCTAAGTAGCGTGGATGAAATCTATTATCTAGAACCACACACGTAATCTTCCTACTGCCACCCACATTAGATTTGAATTAATTTTATTACGATACAATAATTTACTGATATGTTTTGCAATGCAGATCAATAACCTTTTCCAAACTAGTGCAATCATAATTTTATTCCGATACATATTTAAATAAAACTGTTACATGCTGCTGTACTTACTCGTACTACTGGCACTCGTAAACTTTAATGCATAACAGTTATGTATCTACATACACCTACTTATTTATTTATTTATTAAGGCAATCCACCCGAAAAGAGGGATTTGTGCCAATACAAAAATAAATGAAATTAAATCAATGCAATATTAGAATAATTTTGATAAAAAGATGAAAGATGATGATGATGATGATGATTACAAATAGACTTATAAAGAAAAACAATAAAATAAACTGAACATATTATTACATGAAAGTAAGTGTTAAAAGTTTCTATTATTTTGATGAACGCATTTCAATACAAGGATAGCTTAAAGTTTTATTTCACTATTTTATCTATTTATCGTATGGCATTTCACTATCTACGTAGGTTAATAGATTATACTTATTTTGGTAAAGAGAATCCTTGTGAATGGTAAATATGAAAATATCCGATTACTTTTATTTAATGCGTGGTTCCAAATACCTTATTTATGCAGTATCGGCATATCGTCTATTCTAGTAATAAAATAATAGCACTACTTATAATAATTACGTTGGATTGGATGATTTAATTTTCAAGTAGAAAATATCAGTTAGATACGTAAGTTCAGAAGTTTAGTACACATTCTTATTCAATTTCTCGATACATAACAACTAGGATAAAGGTATTTACTTACTATGTACGATTGTAGATAGGTACACATATAAATATTTTTTCACATACATTGTCATTAAAAGTAGGTATGTCACTATTATTTCAATATCTCATTCATTATATTACCTCTACATATACTATAGTATAGGTATAATATGATTAAATCACTTTGCCTTCAGAACACTTGACTTGAATGAAATGATATAATATAACCTTTCATTATTTACAATAATTTAGCTGGTATATTTATTTACTCAAATATCTTCTATGTACTTAGTTTTTTTTTTACTTCTTCTACGCCTTAATAATTGCTATTCCTCATTGTATTATTATTACATTATAATGATATGATACCACTAGGAATGGCAGTGACACCATTGAAACATTGTATCTATATTATAACAAAAGTATTGAAAATATGACCCACCCCCTCATATTGTCGAACATTTTCTCAATCATTAATACGTACTATAGTATTCGCAATTCCCTGCTTTTCCAGACATTCTCGTCGGGGCTTTTTCAGTTTTAGGGTGCTCTTAATAATCCCTGTTTCTAAATTTATCAATCACAATCTATGTGTCATCCGCTGTTTTCCATAAGTGAATAACAGAGAAACAATAATACCTGTGTGTTACATTGTTTTTACTTTTTACTAAACAAAAAAACACGGTCGATGATTTGAATAGGTACAGTATGCGCATCCCTAGGCACGCGGGCAGAGAGAGATCATCGCCTACTACTTTACAAACAATTACAATAATTTATTATCTTTTCTTCATATCCTTGACATAAAAAAATAATTTTACCACACTCACAATCATTGTTTGTTATTGTAATTCTTGCAACAACTTTCGTGGTGACATTCGCTTTCATTTACCAGTGGGAATCATTCTTCTTTTCCACAATATTAACGTACAAGTATATCAACGTCCTTTAGTGGTTGTCCTCAACTGAACAAATTCTTTAGAAACAGCGTATATAGACTCTTATTTTGATTCTCGGATTGCCTTCCATTCCAGACTTGTACAACAGATTAATTATTTGCATGCACCTACTTATACTTACTTACTGCTAGCCACTTGCGTTCCACTGCTGGACATAGGTCTCTTCTAAACTTTTCCACTGTCTTCTACCTTATGGGTTTCCTGCTGCCATCAATGGCCCGAAAGCTGGACAATGTCATCTGTCCACCGTTTCCGTGATCTTCCTACGCCTTTTTTGTTCTCCTATCAGGGCCTGCACTTTAGGATTCTAGGTGCCCGTCTGACACTGTCCTGTATGTACCTTGCATGTATCTTATGTTTTTTCCCGCTATTTCTGGAGCAGCTCAAATTACCACACATGCACTGAATAATAATTATTAAGTATACCGAATCGATTAATTGCAATCATCTGTTTCGATAGTATCTTCATTTACCTAATGTGTGTTTAAAACAATACAAATTTTGGAATTTAAAACGGATTTCTATGATTAAATCTGCATGGAGTAAACATAGTATAAATAATGTTCCCTTCACTAATTTGGCAGCCTTTATTTTATGGTGATTATAGCATGGAGGTACATAGGTATAGAATACCAAATAGTAATAGGTATTGTTGTATAGCCAAGTATTACATTATTTTATTTGTTGATTAAAAACATTGCTATTGTACCAACACTACCAACTCGAAGTACGATACACAATTCGTTAGTCTGACGGCTAAATAATTAGGGCGAAACGTTGTGGAGTAACGCATCGCAAGTTGAATACAATACATTGCATATTATCCGCGATTAAACAGGTGCTTCTATATCCGGTCAATATAATAGTTTTGTATCTTATTTTCCTATAAGTGAGTAATTAAGTACATTCTATTCTAATAATATATTGATATAATTTCATTGTCATTATGTCTACAAAACATTTTCTTCCAATCCCGAAAGCTATCATTTTTTTTTTCTTACGCTTGTTTTTATGGCGAGATATTCAAAATTATAGGTACATATGTTTCAAAACCCGTCTATGATGATAAGCCGCGTTTTAATCTGCTGGGCCAAAAATATGAAAAAGTGTATCGCAAAAGGGCAAATCGGCTAAAGCCTAGTGCAAGGTGCCCGCCCGTATCCTTTTTTTATATAAAAAAAACAAACGCACTTCCGTAAACCAGAGAAAACTTACATTGGATCAAATATCGATCATAGGCATAATCGTATATCACACCATGTTATGCGCATAAAAAAATATTATTATTGAACAATGTTCTATAGATATCAAACTAATAATCACAAAGTTCGCATAGAGGTTTGGTTTAAGTAGATACATACTTACATAAAGTTAGTATAGGTATTGTCTATTGCCTCGGACATCGCGTAAGTTAGAAATGTTGGAATACATTACGCAAGTGAACGGGTAGAACAAAAGATTTTCTTGTTACCTATAATTATTCTGCATATCAGCTATTGACTTACGATCCGTAGAACTCATTGGAAAAAACCTACTTATCATGATTCTATTTTTTGTTTCCAAAGAGCTTTTTGACTTTAACGGCAAACTTGCTTCAATTTAATCCACACATAATTATTAGGTGTGTACTCATCAGAATAGAAGAAATTCCATTGAAATAATTAGGTATGTGTAGAATTCAGAATATCACTCAAGATTCACGAAAAATGCTTCTAAAATTCACGTACGACACGTAGAAATACATATATGAAACACAATATATCACAGCAGTTTCGAATATTATAATAACATGAAGTATTATGAAGAAGCATAAAGCACCTGTATATATATAGGTATATTTAGTTTAGACATATATTATATACTCTATAATCTGCAATAGCATGTCTAATTACACGACAAAGAAATTATATAACTGTACCTAATAACGTTAGGTATATAGAGCTATGCTATATATAGCTTTATTAAATTGCATTTATCTATCACGACTATTATAAAGCGAGAATAGACGTTTTTTGTAGTCATTCATTCCGTGACATTTTTATGGATTTTGTGAAACGGCAATCAATTTTTTACACTATGGCAATCTATGAATAAACGAACCGAATTTGTTAGTTAAACGACTCTTTCAGGTATTGCAGTTTCCAAGTTTCACAACAACAGTTGCATGATAATTTTATGTAGGTACATTTTTAAATCAGCGTTTATTTTATTGTCTCTTGACGAAACTGTTCTTTAATTGATTGGAAAAGAAAAACAGACTATAATTAAAATCCGCGGATGAAGACTAAGGCAAACTCAAACATCATTAGTTGATCCTGAAAAAATCAACCTTTCTCAAACTTAGGTGAAAATCAACACTTTAATATACGAGTATAGTTGTCTCCTGATTCGAAAATATCCCTGCACTAAAAAATAAGTAAAAAAGAACAGATGATATTAAATTTATATCAATATTAATGCTAATGATATATGCTAATGTTAATAATCATGACATAGTATGCACTAATTGTAAACACTCCTCTCTCTACTCAAGTATTTATTTACTTATTGAGAGAGAAGGACAACATTAAACTTTGTAAATCTTGTACCTATCTGCTGAAAAATTACAACTGTACTTGTATTATATTACTAAATAAATAAAAATTACTGTTTTGGAACATTTCGCCTAGAATTCCTGGCAATATTGAATTCCTTTCATTCCTACTATATGGGCAAATACTAATAAATTATAGTAACAAAAATGATTTATTGGGTACTTATTGGTCAGAATATCTCGACTTGTCCATTGTTAATGCTTCACAACAATGGACAAGTCGAGATATTCTGATGTGTTTCTTATGCATTTTATAATAGAACAGTGTAGAACATTCATATCTTATCTGCGAGTGTACCTACATTACAATAGAAATAACTCTCATTGATTTAGTACGTTTGTCCGTGTAAATAAGAAAGGGTGAACTCATTGCCTTTTAAGCAGTATCCGAGAGATAAATAACTTCCTATATATCAATAATGCCTTCATCCCATAAGTGTTTATGGGATGAAGGATTTAAGTACGGTGTACCTCAACCAGCACACGCAATATAATTTTGCATGATGTATTGATCAAAGGAGAAGCTACATTTTCTGTAAGAGATCGCACTAAATGTGATGTGTTCTTTGATTTATCTTAGTTTTCAATTATGTGTTCATATTACCCGATAAAACTTATTTGTTTTCGTGAGTCTGTAATTCACTGTGGTAGTTGCATGCTTATACAATATAAGTATCCTCTAAAAGTCTAATATAATAGGTAGTTACATAATATATAGGATAGTTAAAGTTGTAAGTTGAAAGTCTCTGCGGTTCACATTTATCTATCTTCCATAAATCAGCTGTGAGAGAATCGTGATATTGCTCCATTGTTGTTAAAGTTTTTAGTGCAATAAGGTGAAGATTATATTCAGAGATATAGGCGTACTATTGATGTTGTATAGGAATGATACTTTTACCGGAAATCAATAATTCATAGTACCATCTCTCAGTCGTTTTATTATCTGTCTCAACCTCTATCTACACTATCGAGTCTATCTATAACTTAATACTAATGATCGCTTTTCGTCAGATACGAGAATGTATATCTACTCACAACGAATTTTCAGAAATTATTGTGAAAATCTATTAGGTGTATCACAAATATTTCATGAAAAAAAAAATCCTTGTGGCGGCGCCGGCGCCTTGGTACATCAATATCAAAAATTTTATTTCCCTCCCCCTAGCTTAGAACCTGGCGGCGCCCCTGAATATCTTGTAGATATATATTTTACTATACAATGTGAATTGCTTGCTAAAGTGTTTGCAACATCGCCGCCGCCGTTACAATAAGTATGACCTTAAAAGTAAATAACGATACCTTTAACAACCGATGTAAACAAAATAAGTTATACCTGCATAGATATATTAATGTACCAAATTAGGTATATAACTTAACCTAAAAATAGATATCTCCTATAAATATTTAATAGGTAAATTAAATACATAATGTGTACGTACATACGAGTTATCTCAAATTCCTTGCAGTGTAACTGTATGGGCAAACAACCTACACAATGACACCAATCAATTGTAAATATAGGAATACCTATTATTGATTAACCCATCAACATAATATTACTATTGTATCCAAATCTCTCTGCTCTAGGGACTATTGGTGCTTCGTCTTTACATGAAGCACGACAGGAAGCCACAGAGGCTTCGACGCTCAAAGCGATTTTGTACAATACCCATACCTACCTATACTCCCTCATCACAATACATAGTATATCGATTTATAGTTATATACCTAGTACAGTAGTACCTAACTATCCACAGAGAATCATGCTCATTATTTTGTTTATATAGTAGGTATGTTATAAGTAGGTGATGATAAGTTATGTTCACTCATATCTATAATGTAGTGTATTAATAAATACGTTTTGTTTGCAGACGTTGGAGATAATAAAACATTTACAATGAGAGGAGCGGAGTACTGAAGCGAAGTATTCAAGAACAAGTCTCGTCACAGTCACACGGAGCGAAACATGACTTCCGAGAGGAGCATTCCACACTTACGGGATATCTTCGGGCTAGGAGGGCAGGCTTTTCATTCTGGATACAGCGAAATAGGAAGCTATCAAAACCAAAAAACATTAGATAATTTTGACGATAAAGGCAAGTCAAAGAAATCTCCCAAGAAAACATCTTCAAAAGGAAAAGACAATTACAAAACATTAACAAATGGAGATGTCAAGACTCTAGAAAGGCATTTGAGTATGAAAAAAACAATTAGGAAAAAAATAATGAGAGATCTACAGCAAGCTTTTGTTGAAGATCCAAACGAATTCAAAGTAGAAAATTCAACGCCAGAGCAACTGAAAGCTGAGCTTAGTGCCGAAGCGATGAAATTTGGTGAAAAACATAATAGGAAAACCGGCGCTGATGCTAATTTCTTAGATATGCTTCGTGGTGAATCAAAATCTAATAAAAATAATAATGTAATGCAACAAGAAAATGACTATCTGGGGAAGACTGATCAAGGAGATGGGTGTGGAGGACAAGGAAGTGAGAAGACAAGCTTCTGGAGACGGTTTACTATAAAGAATAAAACAAAGAGATAATTTATAAAGATTATCATACATTATATTATATATACCTACACTTAACTATTAATTTAGGAATGACTATTAGTAATAGTACTACTTGTATATTTAGTCGGTATTACTTACCTAATGTAAGACTATATTCTTCCTCGCTTAATTCTGAATAATTTCCTTATTAAGTGCGTGGGTGTTTTTCATAATAATTATCTGGTTATAATCAGTGATTGGAACTCTAAATAAACTTGTTTTCTATCATTTATATGTTATCTTACCTAGCAGGAGTAGGTATTGAACTAAATTAAAATATTGCAAGAAATATCCTTTATAAGGAGGGTAAGCAACAGCAGACAAAATATGAAACACAAACTACAAAATACAATCATTTCATAAGGTGTATCATTCAAATTTCTTAGATGCCATGTTTTCGTATGAAAAGAATTAAAAATAATACAACAGCATAAAACCAATTATGTTATAAAATATTTGGAAAAAGCGATAAGAATATAATACATACGGTAGCAGAAATACTTAATGTCTCAATAGCTGATACCTACTGCCGCCTTGGTCACAGATTGTGATCACAATCCGTGACCAAGGCGGCAGAAGGTTCGCCAAAACGTCGGAGCATCTGATCACTACACGATTAACCTGAAAAACAAATCTATATATTAATGGATCATCGTGAAAACCTGCAATAACTATTTATGATCTAAACTAATCAGGCACAGAACCAATATTTTTAGGTATAATTGTGAACCCTATGTCCCCCTTGACTCTCTTCATCAGTTTTTAGGTACCTATTTATGTTAATTTATTGTGATAATTTGAAAGCATTGCTAAATATATATTTAATAAATATGATGAAAATATCTGAACATTATTGTATTATTTTAAATATGGTATGTACCTTAGTACCCATCATGTATCTAAACTATTCAGACTTCCTTGAAGTTGAAGGTCCTGAAGGAATTATTAGTAGCGTGGACTGGCTTTCTGCTGCCCGAGCGGAAGCTAAATAGGTATAAATACCTATGAATCCAAAATTCTCGAAAAAAAATGCAAGTGTTTTAACTTCTAGCCTGAAGTGGGACAACTAGAATGTTGATATCTAATGACATAAAAAGAGTAAAAAAGGTCCACAAAGGATTTTTTTCCGAGTTTTTCGACTAGGACAACTAACAAAAAGAGAAGATTTTTTTCGGGATTTTAATTAAAGATATGTGATTTGTGAGTGTAGTGAGTGAAAGTGAAAGAAAATCCAATGATTATCTAATTTTTCCCAAAAAAAAACCGCCCCCAGAAAATGCCCCCCCCCCCCTTCCAACGCTACTTTAGGTAGGTGTACCTAGTCCACATACTCATAATAAGGATAGATCATCTTGAAATTGGGAATGGGAAGAAGTTTTGGTTAAACGTCGGCTAATCCCATAAGGGAGACTGTAATAGAAAGGGGACCCAGACGAGGACGAAATGGATACGCATCAGAGCCACAAGACAAAAAATGAGTTTTTTATCACAAAGTGGGCCGCTGCGGCTTGAGATGTTACATATTATTTGGATCTCACATTACAGTAGGTACGAATTCTAACAATATACCAAAAAAATTACTGCCACTGGCAAGTCTAACTCAGGTTCCTGTTTGCAAAAAATAAACAGGACTTCTCATCTACCAAGGTTTTCAATAAACACAAAATATTTTTGTGTTTATCCCCATCCTAACAAGCCTACCCTTAGATGATAGAAATACTTATTTGAAAATTATTTTCATTTACCCTGCTACAAAGTTAACATGCAACACCTGATTATATGCAACCACTACTACAAAACCCATTATATTTTAACCCATTTTTTGGATTACTTACTACATACTTATTATTATTATTCGTACCTTCTACCTACGTACTATTTTGCATGTGCGATCACAAATATTGAAGTCTATCTAAAACAGGGTATAATTAGTGTTCTGTAATAACGGTAATAACTAACAGCGTTTAATGAGTGTATTCTGTGGTTTTGATAAAAAAAAACACTTTGCTGTAACAATACTACTAATGAGGCCAATGAGGCTCCGCGTTAAAGTCGTTTCATTGTGATTTCGAGTTTTCAAATCTTGGAAATTATTAGTTTTATGAGTGATTCTCAGTGATTCTATCACCGTGTGGTAACTGGTTAATGCAAGTTTTGTTTGTTGCACAAAAGAATGTGTTAGCGCATGCTCAAACTCGCTGCGCAGTCGACAATGGTCATTATTCGTCTTCGTGATATTGTATTAATAACGCGAAATGTCAATTTTTCAACTTTTGGCGCTTAATTATAATAAGGCGCATCGAATACACTCGGAGTTGTCGACGATTTAGCTCATAGTTATTTCTTCCTTAAGTTGTCAGCTTGTGGGGCTTCATTGTCACAAAGTTGCCATATTTGAGACAGTATTTTTCTGGTATATCGACATAGTGTCAGTATATTTCTTGTATATTTGCCGTTTTGGATAATGGCCACATTGACAGAGGTATAGATCGGTATAGATAATCCCTGGCTAAAGGCGATCGCCAAGCCTGTCACTAAAAAGTGACTTAAAAAAAAAAGATAATCCAAAGAAATTTCTTTCAAAGTTATTTCTGTGGTTTCGTGGATTCAACTTATGTGTTCTGTGTTGGTGTATTTCGGTGTCGCTCGTTGCATGTCCTATTTTTTGTTAAATAATAAGTAAATTCAATAATATTATGGCTCAAAACCTTAGTAAATTAGTTTCGGACCCTAAAGTGCAGGTGATAAGTGCGGCTACTGCGGCAATCATTGCTTGGTATATTAAATATGGCTTTGCAAAGAAACGGTGAGTACATGCATGACGTTTCGAGTGGAAGTATTTCTCTACAAGTATAAGTAAAAGCAACATTAAATCTTGTTTTATTTCGCAATGACCTGGTTGGTTATCTCACAGCTTACTGAATATATCCAATATCGACAAAATCGAAGGACCCGCAAAGTTTAACTCTTATCAATTAACAAGGAATAAATTGTGGAATATTATTTTTTTCGACCTTGACCTATGGAGTTTGTAAAGTGGACAGGACAACATAATAAATTCAAATTGTTTTGGCACTTTATGTAGCACCTAATGAATTATGATAAATAAAAACTTTATTGCACATAAATATACACACAAAGGGCGGATTTATCGCCTATTGGCGATTTCTGCCAATCAACCCAATGATGTTCATTATTTGTATTATAAATATTAATAATTATTGTTTTCCATAGAGTGTATTACCAGCTGCAGAAAGTCTGTAATCAATAATTAAAATTTAATAAATTTGATTTGCCCCCATATTATATATAAAAATATGAAAAGCCAAAATTAATAATAGGATGGAATATCCAAAGAAGATTTATGAACAATAATATTTTAGATGCATCTGAACCTAATCCTTTGAATAATCTATATGGGTAATAGGGATAAACCCCGCAGTATTGCTCATGAGATAATATTGAGGAGTTCGTTAACAAGTCTTGTATATACTACGGAATGTAGCAAAAATCCAACGCTTTACAAGAATAAAATTTGTAACTCAAAAATAACCGAATCTAATTCTGTAAATCTGCATCTATCAATATTTTTTTGAACTTCCAGTGCCAGATTAAACTTCGTAAGAGCTAAAATAATGTTGAAAATTTTATATCGTTCTTCACAAAAATATATCTCCGAAAGACTACACTAATTTGCAGTGCAGATTAAATTTTTAAAAAGTTTTTAAGAAGATATATAACTTAATTCTATTTTCCACATTTATACACACAAGATGAGGACGGACTTGTTAACGAACTCCTCAATATTATCTCATGAGCAATACTGCGGGGTTTATCCCTATTACCCATATAGATTATTCAAAGGATTAGGTTCAGATAATAATTCAAGTTCACGTTGGTAAATGTTAGATATGACATAAATATGGTACTTGGTTACCTCTCCTGCCATTAGCCAAGTTGATTGTGAACTATGTTCTTCGGCTTGACATTAATAGATGGCGGGTGTGTCAAAAATACCACCCTCTCCCCACAGTTAGAAATGCAACAATACATGGGTACTTAATATATATAAAATTCGACAACACAGCCGTCGCTCCTCGTGGTGTAGTGGATATGATCCCTACTAAGCGAGACGAAGGTCTGGGTTCGAATCCCAGCCGGGGTTAACTGAAATGGCGAATGTTTCTCGAGTGTAAAGTGATCACTTAAGCCAGCCGAGGTCGGTCGTAAGCCCGACAATGTTCATCCTTAATTCTTCTACACTGTTGTGGGAAACTACATTAGATTCGGTCTTTTTATATTTTGATTGTGTATAGTTGTTGATTGTATAGAAGTCACGCAAGTTTAAGACCCTTTTTTGTAGTGCATGGATATATAGACGGATATACCTGCCTAACGCATCTGTCAATCTGTGTGCATTCTTGTTCATTGTACACTCACTAATACTACTATAACTGCGTGTAGTTACGCTGTCTCGCATTACAAAAAAGGCTCTTAACCTCCCGCCACTAGTATAATACCCAATGACTCCAATAAGCAGTGATTGCTGTAATAAATTTAATGATTGGTCACCATTCAATAGATTGTATACCTAATACTTAGGTAGATTGTGGTGGATCTATAATCTTATGCCACTTGATATCCTGTACCTACCAAACTAATAACAGCTCACATATTATAATACTGCTGTGTTTACATGAATTATTATGTTAGGTCAATATGAATATTTTATTCCACGTTGCGTTGGATATTTCCTACTTGTGTACTTAATTACTAAGAAAGGTTATCATGTAAATAGTACTTGTTTGTAATACAGATCCAGATATACAATGCTAATTACCAAGAGACTAGATAATATGCAACAAATTAATAAGGGACATGTTTATTGAGTCTTCATACAAAAAAAAGATTCTACCAAACAGTTGTGTAGAGGCATAGATGCATCTTTGCTAAAAAAGTAATGCACTCCCACATACATAATAATAAGTGTTGAATCTTCTTTGATCAAATGACCCAGCATAGTACAGGCTTCTTCTAGTTAGAAGGATTGGTAATGTTGTGGATATTTTTATGTGGTTTTGAAAGAAAAGTATTTTTTATATAATAACCGTTTTATTACTGGAATCGCTTCACCAGTTTGAAATATTCCGATATTAGTTGTTGTACACTATCATTGGGATATACCATGATTGTATAGTAACAGTAGTATAGGTAATTATCATGCACTTTCATTAATCACAATGAATACTTAATTATATTGTAATGTTTGACCTGTGTACTATTTGTACTACCTGTATTATTATGGAAATACACACACCAGAATAATTATTGTTCAAGTACACATGCAGTAATTTTACTTTCAGACCAATCACTAGGCGACCAAAGCCTCAGCAGATGAAACCGGAAGATCAGATCCAATATATGATAGTTGAGAAGGATTCAAAGAAACCTAAACCACAAGTGAATGCCAAATTTTTTGCGCAACTTAAAGAGTTGTTACGTATTATGATACCGGGACTATGGACTAAGGAATGTGGATATTTAGCCTTAGTTGCTGGTGCTCTTGTTATGAGAACTCTGTGTGATCTATGGATGATACAGAATGGTACTCTCATAGAAAGGTAAACTCTCATTATACTGGTACGGCTGCATACATATCCACTGGGCCCTTTACTAATATCTCTTGTTATTTTTAGTGCTATTATTAATATGAATAGGAAACTGTTTTTAAAGCGACTTCTCAACTTCTTCATTGCAATGCCCGTTGTAAGTATATTTACATGTACACCATAATGTATTCAGTATTAGACATCCATACATGCAGAGATTACTGTAGGTACAATATTATTATTAGTGTATGCAACACGCAACTAACTGTGTTATATATTGTCATTTCAGGTGTCCACTGTAAATAATATTATGAAATACTCTATAGGGGAATTAAAACTTCATCTTAGGACAAACATGACATACAATCTTTACAGTGAATATTTGAAGTTAGTACATTAACATCATCTGTTACATAAAGAATGTGTTGTAAATTAATATAATCATACATTATATTCATTTCTTATGTACCATCTTCTAGGGGCTTCACTTATTACAAAATGTCAAATTTGGATAACAGAATATCAAATGTGGACCAACTGTTAACTAATGACGTGGATAAATTCTGCGAAACTATCACAGATTTATATAGCAATGTGTCCAAACCAATATTAGACATTAGTATTTATGTGTATCGCCTCACCACATCTCTGGGAGGACAGGTATTTAACCAGTTGTTCCTACTTCATAAACCAACTAAAGTATTTGTTGAATATTCACTTTTCTGGAATTGTTACTAATCTTTGTGTTTTATTTATTTTCCATTCAGACACCAGCTTTGATGTTGAGTTATCTGCTTTTTTCTGGATTCTTCCTTACGTATCTACGGAAGCCAACAGGTAAAATTTTATGTAAAAGAAATACTTCCATGCGATGTTTTCAAATTTCGCTAAAAAATAATCTTAGTCATCTCATACTATGTAGTAGGTATATCAAGATACACAAGATATTATGACATTTTGTAATTAAACATTATGTAAATATTATGGTGTGTACAATGATTGATCATGTTTCTTACAAGTATCAATAGATTCCTTCATTCAATGCCTATGTTTATGTATTTTATATGAATTACATTTTCAGCTCGCATGACCGTTACGGAACAAAAGTTAGAAGGAGAATTCCGGTACATCAACTCAAGATTAATCACTAATTCAGAAGAGATTGCATTTTATAATGTATGTAAATTGATTATTTTAATATATTGACTTAGGATCTCAGGACTTGAGTGTGATTGTATTTTTGCATTTTTAGGGAAACAACAGAGAGAAACTGACACTCTTAGCTAGTTTTAACAAATTGACAAATCACTTGAGGAAATTCTTAGAATTCAGAGTGATGATGGGAGTTGTGGACAATATTGTTGCTAAATGTAAGTTCACTTATACTTTACTTAGTATACTATGTACCGCATTATGCTTAAGCAAATTTACAGTTGATCAGTGGGTCGTATTCCCTTATTATGCCGGGTTTCAACCTGCAAGAAGTGTCCGACAGTCCGTCAGACAGTGTCTTGCAGGTGTAAACTCCGTAGTTAGAAACTTAGCATCAATAATAATTATCCATACAACAGACTAATATGTGTACATATCTGTTTACTAGTTATATAATACGCTATCAAACATATTATGTACAAACCTGTTTATCTATTATTGCATATTTTATTTATACATAAAGACTACATTTTACTATCTGGTTTCAAATAATAATTAAAATAAATGACAATGTAAGGTCTCTAGTATTTAATTATTGTTATTATGTTATCAGTAAATATAATACACTCTATGGAACCTTAGGTTTGTAAGGGACTGTCTGATCGGAGAAAAATTCTGCTATGATTTTGACGATACATTCTCTTATAGCTTACTGTGAAGTCTGGAAGATATTGGGTTTATGTATACAATTTATATTTTCAGATTTTGCTAGTATTGTTGGATTTTATTCTGTATCCATTCCATTCTTTGTTAAGGATCATCCGATTTTAGACGGCAACCATGGAAGTAGATTCAGGGTAAGCAACTCTGCATTGGTTTTATTATACCTCAATCATTCATTAGCCACGTCATAAATAATTATATTAAGTACATAATTATCATAACTTTCCTAAGCAGAATTCCAATTCCATAATATATTCTGTTGGTTTTACAACATAAGAATTTTATAACAAGAGGAATAACTAAAGTAAAATTCTAATTCTAGCACTATTACACATACGGGAGAATGTTAGTGAAGTTGGCCGAAGCAATCGGAAGGTTGGTTTTGTCAGGAAGAGAATTGACAAAGTTATCTGGACTCACTTCCCGAGTGATGGAGCTAAAAACAGTGTTGAAAGATTTAAATAATGGCCACTACCAAAGAACTATGGTGGATGGTACTGACAGTAAAGATAATCAAGCTAAACAAGGTAAGTTGACAACAAAAATCACAAGATGAATCTCTTGTATTTTACACATATTATTACATATCCAGTTTTGAGCTGTTATTTGTATTGTGTTACTATGTGGATTATATTAATTACAGGTGCTATGATTCCTCTCATCCCAAATTCAGGCAAAATTATATTCCAGGATAATATCATCAGGTTTGAAAAAGTGCCTTTAGTGACACCAAATGGTGATGTTCTTGTCAAGGAGCTTAACTTTGAAGTCAGGTATGTCTATGAATTATGTAACAGAATATTTGTATTATTAGCCATTTTATCGTTCCATTCATGTGATATGTGTCTACTTCAGGTCAGGGATGAACGTCCTTGTATGCGGACCAAATGGTTGCGGAAAATCCAGCTTATTCCGTATTCTAGGTGAACTGTGGCCCATGTTTGGTGGAACATTGACTAAACCACCACGTGGCAGACTCTTTTACATACCACAGAGGCCTTATATGACTTTAGGAACATTGAGAGACCAGGTAAATGAAAAGATATACGTATATTACTATCTCTAGTATCTTAATTGTCATGGTCGTCTTACATGTTAATGTGATTTCTTTGTAGGTTATCTATCCTCACACACACCATGAGATGGTGAGAAGAGGCAAAAAAGACGAAGACTTGAATAAATATTTGTCCATTGTACAGTTGTCATATCTTCATTCACGAGAGGGAGGGTGGGATGCTATCGCTGATTGGATAGATGTTCTCTCTGGAGGAGAGAAACAAAGAATTGCTGTAAGCTAATTGATCATCTTTCACGTGTTGTACAACTAACACCATTATTATAATACTATGTATGTATTTTATTTTACAGATGGCTCGACTATTCTATCACGCACCGCAGTTTGCTATTCTTGATGAATGCACAAGTGCAGTTTCTGTTGATGTGGAAGGCTCCATGTATCAGTACTGCAAAGAGGTAGTGTATGCTAGCTTTAATCCATACCTTAATATATAATACATATTTGTGAATTGAGTTTTAAGGCATTTTGTGTGTATTACCCACTAATACGCATGTGTTTTTAGGTGGGAATATCTTTGTTCACGGTTTCACATAGAAAATCATTATGGACACATCACGATTACTATCTTAAAATGGATGGAAGAGGAGATTTTAAATTTGGTTTAATATCAGAGGACACTCAAGAGTTTGGATCGTAATAGTAGTGTTAATGCACAAGATGGCTGCAGAAAGAAATACATAATAAGAATTTACTAATTTCTTATGATGGTATAACCTTCTATATATTTACTAGTTATTTCATTAAGAAGACACCTGAAACTCCACTGGGCACATTTTATTTGTTTCAAAATCCTAACAATATTATTATTTAGAATAAGTTTTAACAGGCGCTGAAAGTACTCGAGGACCAACGACTATGTTCAGGTGTGTTCCTGTCAGCTGCAGCACACACTCCCTAGCGCCTGGACTAATACTCTAAAATTATAAATTTGTGCACTAATTTAGATGTGTATGTTTACTTTCCAAAATGAAACATTAGTACTCTGTGATAGTATAAATAATTTAGATATGTATTTGTATTGAATTCTTTAAGTTACTCAATCAGTTTCATTGTGTAAGTAAGCGGAAAACTTTGGTATCTCACACATAGTAAAAATGGATGTATGTATGTTCGTTCCACCATAACTCCGGAACGCCTGGAGAAATTGACCAAATTTAGTACACGAATACCTTGCTATCTGGAAAGGAATACTGTACAGTAAAAACTACTGGAAATGTGTAACCTGAGAAATTTTGCTGGAGGGAATCCAAGGGTTGTGTGGAGTCGTGTGTGGTATCTTATGAAATTGCATTGAAAAAGAAATTCAGATCCTAAGTCATATTTTGTCCAGCTCAAACCATCAGGAGACACCGAGTGATCGTTCCAACGACATCTCCCAACATGGCTTTATCGATTCGAAATTTGAAAAAAAGATCTGTTTTCTACTCGTGAGGCTCTTTCATGAGTCACCAAACACGGTGGTATGCGGTAACTCTCAGGTGGTAATTTGTTCTAATTATTGATACAGTACAGTCCCATCCATATTATCTAGGTACCTATCTCCGTTGTAGTTAGATTGTATTTTAATTTTAATAATTTGTTGGTGTGGTTTCCTCTGAGGAATATGTAAGAATAAAACATATTGTGATAAAACAAATTTATTTAGTTGTAAGTGGTATGGTTTTAAATAGCTAATTTAATAAACTTTACTTTTATATGAATCTATATATTATGTGAATCCACTTCATATGCCTTATTGTAAATATGATGTGCTCAAGCTATGACTATGAAATATGGCATGTAGGTTGTATATTAATTTTTGTATTAATGAACTAAAAGTGTACATATTATGTATCTGGATATTACATACTTCCAACGACTATATGAAACCATGGGGCACTTTGAGGTGGTCGGTAGCCTGGTTGATTACGCGCTCGACTGTTAATCCAGTGGGCGCGGGTTCAATCCCTGACTTACTCCACTTCACAACACAAGTTTTTAAGCTTTCTGTGAAGTATGCAAGGATGTATTTGGGTTTATTTCGATAAACCCAGATTCATTTAAAAAAAAAGAAAATAAGGAACTGCTATGTATGTATTTATCTTGAAGGCAGCTTAGGTTGTATCACCCATGTCGTATTGGAAATAGCATAGCCATGTATGTATTATATTATATACAACTGTTGACTACTTTGTATTTTCTATTAGCAAATTTATGTAAAAATGTATACGGACCTGTATAGTATATTTATTTCGAATTGCAAATTTATTATTTGTACAAATCCTTTATATGTACCCCCTGATATCTATGTAATATATAGTAAACATATTAAAGTTTAAATAAGATAATACCTTGTTTCACAAATATTTTTATATGTATGTATATTTGTATAATAAACACATACGTACATTATTTTTTTATCCGTTTGTTTCATTTCTTATTCTCATTCTACACCGACAATAACTTTACACCAAACGAAGAAGAATAATTCACCCCGAACCATCCATATTAAAATAAATAATATCTCCCCGCATTGAAATTTATATTTTATTTAAAATCAAAAAATAATTATAACAGGTAAGTGAGTATGTCAAAAAAACTAATGTGATGAATGCAAGGCACATTTTGGAGTAGTCATAATCCTAAAGTGGAACTCTGATATCGTCGGAAAGTGAATGTTCGTAAGTGGAACTAGAAAGAAGTAAAAGTAATGAGTATTATTTATAATACGCAAATTGAAAGGCATTTGTTCTCCACCTAGAGTGAAATTTTTCTATCCTGTTATCTATTCAAAGTATCGTATTGTTTTCACTGAAATTTCTGCTTGAATAACTTTCACTCTAATTAGCTACTTAAAATTTTCTGAAAAAACATCAAGCAGAAATACATTATAATCGAGATGGCTTCTGCGATAAAATTCACTATAATATCATGTTTTTTTGCATCAAGTAAGGTGACTTCTCCAATCGGGTGGAGTCTTTGATTATTGAAGTACCTAATCAAATAATTTTTAGTCATGGTGGGGTGAATAAAAAAAGTGGGGTGAGTTTCGTCAATAACTTCATTAGGTACTTCGATAATCAAAACCTGCACAGAACATCTCCCGACTTCGAAAACAGAAATTTTAATTTTGCCGCCAAATATTTAGTGTTGCTACAATGCAATGAAACATATGATTAATTCATGAAGGTAGGATCATATTATTTTCAATTTAAATTCGTTAATAATATAGACAGGTATTTTTCATTTCATAATAACTATCATCGAACTTAATCATATACATACGGTACTAATATACCTAGTCAAAATAGGCAGGTAGGTATTTTAGTTAAGTGCATAACAGCAAATAGGTACCTACCTAATATGTATTTAATAAGTATATATTTTTTAGTATGGCAATGTCTAAGGCCACATCAAATCTGGACCCTGGCGTGAGGTGACCCTGTTTTTTGTGCGAATGAAGTATTTTATCATATTTATCGAATAAAACCTACGCAAATGATACATTTATTGTTGGTTTATTCTAAAATTTTCCATATGTGACATTTAAATCATGGAAAAGAGTGCTTCAAGTGGAATACTTGGGTGTGGCTCAGGCCAGACCTCGGAAATAACGCTCAACATACAAACAACCACTGGAGGAAACTTTTTCATCACAGTGGAAGACAAGCATACTGTGGAACAACTGAAGAAAATTGTATCCAAGAAACTTAAAGTATCTAAAGATAGGATATGTCTGTTGCATCGGGAAAGGTAGGAGATTGCGTTATGCTTTATAACTGTTTCTGCGTAGCTTACTGTACAATAGTGCATCTATCTGGTTCATTAGGTATCTCACTATTTATGATTGTCATCGTGTACATTATGACTTTTCAGGCAATTAAGAGATGGTACATTGAAGGATAATGGTTTGGTTGAAGGCTCAAGGGTTATTCTACTACCAAGTGTAGAAACTGGACTTTTGGTAAGTTGTACTCTGCATGTTTGTATGTACTTTAATAGGTACGTAGGCAGCTATCTTTCTCCTTGTATGATAATGAATATTATATCAATACTTGTCATATACTAGGTGCCTATGTGTGTAATATACTATGTCACATTTCTTTTGTCTCCACAGACACAACGGCCTGAGAATTCAGTGATGCAAGCATTAGAGTCATTAAATGATTCACAAGTCAATGACTTTCTCAGTGGTAAATCTCCATTAAACCTTACCATGCGCTTAGGGGACCACATGATGCTAATCCAACTGCAACTCTCTACACTGAACCCAGGAAATTCTAGTTCCAGTGTGGGATCTAGTACTAAAGGTCGTTCCAGTTCAACCACTGCAGGGGCACGTAGTTCCTCCACCTCTCCGAGTGTATCCAAAGAGCGAAAGATACCAAGAGAACCATCACCGAAACCTCCAGTCACTGTTCACACTGCAGATGAAAAACAGCCCACTGATACATCGCCCTTTCAAGCAGAAGATGACCATACCCTCAGACAACCTGAACAAAACTCTTCTAAAGCAGATGATTTCAAGTCATTCCTACGTAAGCAAGATATAGAAACATTACAGAATGCTTTTGAAATATTCAAGTCACTTGCTGAGATGCAGGAAGGTGACTCTCAAGTTGGGGAATCAAATAACACATCGCCCGAGATTAAAACTCATATGGATATGTCAACAAGTGTAGATTTGTGTTGTGATGAACAGTCTCCGATTAAATCATTATCAAATTTAGTGTCGAGTCCTTTGAAATCATCTCAAGAATCCCCTCCCACTGGTGATACATCCACATTTGATCCCTTGTCAGATCCTCACAGTAATAATATAATTGTTGAGTTGAATGACCAAACTCCAACTACAGAGACACCATTAGACGTAGTGATGAGTGAACCGACACCTGTGGCAACTCCTCAATATGTCCCTCTCCCTAGTTCTCTTAAAAATAATCTCATTGAAAGTTTAGTGGGTGGGAGTAATGTAAAGAGCAATCTGGAAAGTGATATGATGTGTACAGACTCTGTAATTACAGATCCTATTGCTGCTAACCTCACTTCATGCCTATGCTCCACATTCAATACCGATTATCCCTGTACTACCAACTGCCATTCTCCTCACTCAATTAGTAAAGTTGAAAATGTTCACTGTGATTCGAGTAATTGTAATTTCCTCATAGACTCCATAAGTAGTGATCAGTTGTTACAAGATGAGACTATTCCTTTATCTACAAGCCATACTAATGTACAATGTGATAAACAGAACGTTGAAAAACCTCAAACATCAACAGCTCAAAATAAAGAATTAACTAAAAATAGAAGACTTCATTACCTTTTACATAAAACATCCAAATTAGTGAATCCAATAACACAAAGCAAACAAAAAATGTTTATGCAATCAGTTGTAAATAAACATTTAAAGAAGAAAACCCAACAGTTATGTAATGAAAATGTGCAAGAGGAATCTAAATCAACCATTCATGACCAAGCAAAGGATCCTGACAACCCGCAGCCTGAACCGACAGACTCACCTGATATCACCAATGAACCGTCAGTATTCCGTGTGCCCAAACCCCCTACAGTAAACAAAGTGAAACATGTGCAGGACACTGCTTCCAGTTCTGTTTCCGACACAAAAGCCTTACCATCAGTATTCCGTGTTCCCAAATCACCTACGGCAAACAAGGTGAAACACGTGCAGAACACTGCTTCCAATTCTGTTTCCGACACAAAAGCCTTAATTGAAGCTTCCAAAAATCTCACCCAAACTCTGAAGAAATTGTCCAAAGAAGTTCTCACAAACAAAGTAGATCTCGCAGATGAAGAGAGTACTCGGGCCAGGATGGGGCAGGGGGCTGTTATTGAGTCTATGAAGCATCATGGCAAAGGAATATATTCAGGCACATTCTCCGGTACTTTAAACCCCGCTCTCCAGGACAGGTATGTTAAATGTTGTTAATGTCAGCATATCATTTGATACAGAACTGAATTATTCAATGTTGGATTCATTTATATATGTAATCATAAACGTGCTTACAGATTTGGGAGACCTAAACGTGACATATCTACAATCATTCACATATTGAATGACTTGCTCTGTGCTACGCCTCCTCAATATAGGCGAGGTGCTCGAATTACATTTGAACCAACACATAATACTACCTCATCTAAAAATAAACAGGTAGGTACATAAGTATGACTGGTGCTCATTGATTGTACGTAATATACAAATAAAGTAAGTATATTGTTAATACTACAGATTACATATTTATTTTCAGCGAGAAAGTAAACAAGAATCTGGGCGTGCGTGTTCTGAGGAGCAAGGAGACAAAGGCGAATGTGGATGCAGCAAGTGTAGTAGTTCCTCATGTCCCTATGGAGAATGTAATGGACATCTTCCTCAACCCGATCCAGAAAGACATTGTTCATGTAGAGAAACTTGTCATTGTGCAAAATCTTCAGAACGTTCTGTATCACGCAAAAAGTGCATGGCATGTTCTGACAGAGACACCAATGAAAAGGTAAAAAAGAATAGCAATAAGAACTGTAAAAAATGTAACTTGGCAAGTGCCTTAGCTTTGGAAAATTCCAAAACTAAATGTAAATTAGATCAATTACGTCTAGTTATGCAACAAAAGAAGCAAAAACGCCAAGAGAGAAAGATGAAAGCAGCCCCGTATGTAACTAGTAATTCAAATGTAACCCCATTACAGACTGAAAATACAACTAGTGTGTTAGCTGAACAAATTGATACAGTTGCATAACTTATAGGTCATAAGTTATAGGTCCCCTCCCTCTCTCTCTCTCTACCTATCTACTCCATATTATGTACGTACTATAATGTATTGCACAATGTATATCCTTGGTTACTCTAACTCTCTAATAGTTATTTGTTTTCTCGTTGCATACTATCAAGTATTACTTGTCTCTCTAATCAATATGTGTTGCATTTCAATAATATGCTGTCTTATCACAATAATATCAAATATATTTAATTTATATAATTTAATAAAAAGTAACAAGTTTACATATTATATTGTATTCGTGAATTTTCACTGTCTAAATGTATGGACATTTTGAATTACTAGATTTGACTTATTGAATTAACAAATTTATTTCTTCACAAGCATTGATTCAATGTACACATCTATTTAATGTTTCATTTTATTTCTACCTAAATATCTTTCAAATCTCATGTTGAGACACACAATTCATGTTAGGTAATTTTTTCTCTCGAGCAGTCTCTTTAGATTAAGAATATTAAAATAAAATTTGTAAGTTAAAAAGTTGATTAAAGGCTATAAGCATTAAGGATTATGAATTCTAAATTATCATTGTAATCACATTTATGTAATGTAATTCACATTATACAATGTTTATATGTTTAGTGTATTCACACAATATTGCTGCATAGATAATATGTATAGTACATATATTACTCATTTAATGATTTTTATTTCTGTTACCACTCAACTAATTAATTTCTCTATGTTGATTATTAAATGTTATTTGTTGAGTATGTATGTTGTTATTACTGTAAATTAGTAAACGTGGATTGATAAAAATTAAACAAATACTGCTTCATAACCAACTGAATTATTTCATTACTATTTTCATAGACCTTCAGTTAAAATGTTGAATATGTATGTATGTAATAGTTTACACAGTTACTTGGGTATTTGAATAATTATTTTTATCAGCCCTTATTTGTCTCATGTCTTGTAATACACATACTATATTTATTTATTAAGAGCATTATTCATATTGCAATAATGCCAGGAGCCGCTGAGATTGTAAATTGCAGTCTGAAGCAATTTCATATTGAAATTGTTGTTATATTTTGTCAATCCACCGAAAATGATTGTGAATATTTTTTTTATATAAAACACGGCTATGTAGATGCGAATGTATATTGTTATATGCTTGTATTATGTAGAATAAGAACCATATTCTGACAGCCAGACAGTACGTACTAGAATATCCATACTCATAATGTATTATAGAACTCTATTGCACTGGAATCCGTACTTGTAATGTATTCCAGAATACTGTATGTACTGAAATATATCTGCATTAGTGTTGTACATATTACAGAATTCTGTATGTACTGGATACTGCCACCTAATAATATTGCGCTATGCATATACATATATAAAAAGTATTTTTTCTAAAAGCAATTGAAGGCTTTTTAAATAATACTGGTAGTCCTTGACATTGTTACAACATTATGATGCATAAAATATGTGGATAATAAATATATATTTTTTTTTAAATGAAACTGGGTTTATCGAAATAAACTAAATACATCTTTGTACACTTCACAGAAAGCAGAAAGAATATTAGGTATATTCATATAATAATGGAAATGACTAATGCGTGACTTGTCTTATGGAATTGTGAATAAGGTTGTATGAGACAATATTGTTGAAATTCTCCTAGTAGTTTCATTTCTTGGCCGTGGTATAATCAAGCTTCTCCGGTACCTTGTTCCCCAGGTGGAGCTTGCTATGGTCGGAGGCCTGTGTGCCTACTGGCTTGCAGTTTATGGTCTGGCAGACAAAAAATCATTGTCATGGAGATCTTTTACTGTCTATAAAAATTCATAAAAATGTGTTTTAAAACAAATTTTCTCATAAAGTACTTACATATTGGTGCTGATTGGGGATAGAGGAATAATAGATTTAAGGAGTGCTCTGGTACTTTTTCATTTAAGACCAACCACTGTTCTGTATCAAGTTTTATGAAAAACAGAGTTGCTGGTCTTACAGCGGGTATATTACAGATTTACTGTTGATTTAGGTACCTTGAATGCCCTTTACAATGTTTATTATCATATTGTGCCAATAGTTCCAATCAATCTTTAAAGTTTTACATGGATGTATCTTGATAATGTAACATTTACATTGGTGTATATAATTTGCGTAATATTGTGTCAAGGAGTGCCTTTACTTGTACTGCTATAACAAGTAATATAAATTGTAAAAATTATAAATAGTTTGTAATAATAATACAGACATATTGTATCTCAATATGATTTGCAGAAGAATGTTACATATATTGCAAAAGCAATGCACGCAATAAAATCTGGAAATATATGTATATGGGACCATTGCTCATTGTTTTCTTCAATTCCCTCTGCTGAATGAAAGTTATCTCAATTGGCAATACTATTTGTCAGGATTCTAACTATTTAACATGTAAAAGTCTATAAATACTTGTATTATTAGGTATAGTCTTAGATTATTGAAGTAGTACCTAATCAAATTATCTTTCATCATATGGTATAGTGTAAACTTGTTTATAAACAAAGTACTTGCTATAAAACTAGACCCCTTCAACTTGTAAATATGTTTTTTTTTCCGTGTATGTAGTGTCATCACTATAAGCTTACATGTGGCAGTGATTTGGCGACTAAAAACTCCATGGTAAAATATGTGTCCACACATAAACAATATTATGGCTGCTCGCGTAGCCTGATTTTTCTAGAATATTCATCACCGTTAAAACTCAAAACTGACATGCCTCATCGTTTCAAGGTACATACTAGTAGTGTATTTCACACTGGCAGAGTGATAGCTAGTCTTCCTATATGATTTTGATATTTGCCACTCCAACCGCCTTCCTCCATGGTTGGAACTTGCCAGATACTTTTACCTGCGTGGCCCCTTATAATCAGACACTATAATCAAAGAAAAAATATTCTCGTTTGCTTCGAGCGTCTACACGCGAAGCTGCGTAGATATTTTTTTAGTATGTATGTTAGCTCTTCCCAGTCACTTGCAAGCGTCTTTAGTTTTTCTACGGCTCATCTGGTAACCATATAAGTAATATGTAGTAGATAACATAATAATATATGTAAGAATTATACATTATCTTCCTCTGCATTCTTGATACCATGAATTATTTCTCCTTGGCGCTGAATGGGATAGTGATGGTAAGGCATTCAATGAAGCATGTACATTGTAAAATACTTTTTCAAATTTATTTAAATTTCTCTTAACAAAACATTTTACCTCTATAGTAGTGGTTTAGCGCTTATTACAAAATCTTATATAAATCTAACATGATGAGACAATGAACATAATAATATATTACAGTGAAACTCGGATTTTAAGTTCCCGCATTTTACGTTTTCCCCTATTTTACGTTTTTTTTGGCCGGCCCCGTTTCACTCCCATACATTCCAGAACAAAAATTTCCCGAATTTTACGTCAGGCGCCAAAAACAATTCCCGGATTTTACGTTTTTTTCAGCTGTAAAGTTGTCTGAAATATCTATACAAAATCATGTAAAATTTAATTATTTGTCAAAAAGTTGGACAAAAAATATTACGTAAAGAAAGTGCGTCAAGCCACATTGCTACCTTTTTACTTAATGCCAACCCAACGTGTTTCGCTACGTGGCCCGCCGATGTTATCTTATCTCCCCCTACCACCCCCAGTACATCCCTACATGTTGAACTTGTAGTACCTATGTATGTGTACTATGTATACATACACCGCGTGCATCCGGTCGTTTGGTTTCCTGTGAATCTAAACATTTGCGGCGCATAGTATAGTGTTAATTTTAATCACTGGAAGTGTTTAGTATAACTTTAATCTAAAGTTTCCGTATTTTTTTCCAGTTAATTGTAGCGCAACATACAGATTACTCGTTTTATTTAGGTATTTAATATATGCCTACACGTGGGTATTATTTTAAACAGTGCTTTGTGATTTACTTTTCGCGAAATTTTAGTGTACCAATTGTGTTGAATTTGAAAAAAAAAACAATTCCTATTTAATTTACTTTGGTTGTTATTCCAATTTATATTTACACAATTGCAATGTGTATTGTCAGCCTTAATGGATAGTGAGAAGAAACTCGGGGAGGACCCGGCACACCATTTGATATTTGCAAAAAATTTATCTAGGTCATTGGACATGTACCTACCTAATGATAAATACGTGTCTAAATAAAAACTATCTAAAGTAAGTGACTTTTTGAAATCTAAAAGTAATAAATAGTTGTTTCAATGTTTACTCGATATAAAGTGTGTTATGTACGAAGTGCTATTATTTATACTCACAGATAATGTGAAATGCGCGTGATTTACGTCCTGTGCACGTTAAATTATGTACATGCTCACCTGGAGGGTCAAATTTGTGACAAATATTCGATGTCTACCTCGGCTGCTTCCGAAAAATCACTAGTTTTCCTTATAAAATTATTAAGTTCCTTTATTTATTTACGAAAATTTATAAAAACTGCCTTTTTTCGATGTTAAAAAAACGTAGATTAATTTGACACTGCACATTGTTAGAATTGGCGCGAAATTCAAATGTTCGTGTCGCGTAATATATCTATATTTTTTGTATTTTCTGTAAATTCAGTTCCTTCAATTTAGTTTTTTAGTGATATAATTCACTTTTGTTTCTTGTAAACATAATTACTGTCAAGAAATCACTCCTACTACATGACAATGAAGTTAACAGTGAAAAGTAACTACGTTTTTATAGGACAAACTAAAATATCATTTCCCACATTTTAAGTTTTCCCCTATTTTACGTTTTTTTTCCGTGGTCCCTAGAAAAACGTAAAATCCGAGTTTCACTGTATTACAATTTCATTTTTCAATGAATATTGAATGCATGTCTGGTGGATGCAGTAATTAACATTTCAAAATAAATAATGAAATTTATAGTACCTACAGTCAGTCACAAAATGTAGAAGTGGTGATGAAAACATTCAAATAAAATAATGTGACAGATATCTCTTGTCATTAATATGAGAGCAGAATTATTAAACCTATGAATTAATACATAATATTTGTTTGATGAATCACACTTGCGTGATGTACTGTGTGGCTGGGTAGGGTAGAGGTACTCCCCACACACACCACATGAAGTACAGCCACTAGAGATATAGCCACTATATAATCCAGCACTTGCACTTCACCACTCAAATGTTCACTCCTTACTTCACACAATATAAATAATCTCTCACAACCACTCCCAATTTGTTTCCGTAAATTATATCTATGAAGAGTACATGGTGAGTTTAAAAAAGTAGCGTACTCATTCCACCCATTTCTGATTGTTCCTTGACAAAGATCTCAAAGTACTGATAGATGATAGTCACAGCTAGTAAAATACCAGTTCCGGAACCAATGGCTCCCAAGAAATCTGCCAACACTGAGAGAGCACCTATACATAGACCACCAAAGGCAGCTGCAGTAGGAATGTAGCGATTCAACTCGTGAATCATTGAATTGTCTCTGTGACCTCTCATCACCATTTGTTGTTCTTTCAACTGCTTGGCTACCTGTGATTACAACAAAATATATTATACGCACACATAATAACAACATAGAAATCAATACAAGTCAAGTAAGCAAATATACTAACGTCTTTGGCTGATGACCCTGAAACATCAATCCATGTCTTGGAGAAGAAGGCGCACGATCCCAACATGAATATGATGTAAAGAACAGCGTGCACGGGATCCTGTCCTATGTGTCCCAGGGATTCTGGAGGACTGAAGTAGTAACAAAGACCTCCTACTGGGTACGCCCTGGCTGGACCACCACCTCCCACATCAGCCCAAACTCCCAGTAAGTTGACAAAGAAGTTTCCACTGAACTTCACAGCTAACATCTGGAAAATGTATTAATATAAGTGTAAGTGATGATGATTATTAACATGGTTAGACAATATTTCAGTGTAAATATTATTACAGTGTACCTGTGATATAACGTAGAGGTTGGAAACCAAAGCACTTTGAAGAATGATGGGAATATTTGAAGTGTAGAAGAGTTTGATGGGATAAGATGAATATTGTCCACGGTATCTCGCTGACTTGATGGGGAGATCTACCCTGAAGCCCTGAAACAAAATTTAACATAAATATATAAAACTGCAACGTGCCTACCATAAAGAGAATAAACAAAATATTTATACTGATAATGACATACTTGGAAATATATGACAATAGCAAAGACGAGAACAGTAGCCAAAAGATTCATTAGATTAGGAAGATTCTGACGATAGAAAGCTTCTCGAAGAGCTCGTACTTTATCCTGTCTTGTAGCAAGAAGATGGAACAACGCAATGACGGCTCCCTCGAATTCAGTACCACGTCCTGCAACAAAGATGACAACATGACCACCCGCAACACAAATAGGGCTCTCCAACTGCCCATCGTCTGTCAGATTAGCCACAAATAGTAACAGTTGATGTACAAATTATTTATACCTGTGTTAACTGTAGCAGGAGAGAAGGCCTTCCATACGATAGTCTCACAAATATTGGTCGCAATAAACAATGAGATACCTGAACCTAAGCCATAACCTGGAACAAAAATAATTTACAATAAAATTAATACATACAAGCACACTCAGTGTCTGTATCTTTTATTTTATAGGAAGTAACTCCCTATCTGCTTATCATCCTCTTGGACTAATTGCTTAGGAGCTTCAACTCTACCGAGGGCAGCATTATCAGAAGACGGTACACCTATGATGTTGCTATATTACAGAGCACTGATGATCTCACGGAGAACTCATTAGTAAACATAGGCGTTTTGGATTCTTTTATTTGAATAGGGGCAATAAAACCTTTCCTATGAATTGGATTCCATAGACAGCTCGTGACCAAGAGTATTATTTCTCTTCGAATTTAAATTACGGGGTTTTCCATCTTTACTTGAATTCGATACAACCATCAATATCTATACGGGAATACAACAATAGAGATTTGTAAACAACAAATTCCACGTAACTTGTATCTGCGTGCATCATGTAGGCAGTATTAACAAAATTTACGAAGTAAATAAACTGAATAATATTTTTGTTCACTCTACGTCCCTGCATCCATGTCGTAAAATGGTCGTAAAGAATCCAAATTTCCTATGTATACTCATTAGCCATTCAGTATACCTCAGCATCACGTGGCTTTGATAAAGTATACAGTGATTTCTGTTTTTTAACTCTTTTGAATTAAAAATTAATTTTATGCAATTTGTACCCGAACTTTAACATTCAAGCGAGTGTTATACTTTATTACAAATGTAAACATAATATGTAGCAACAATTTGTTGGAGTTGGTAATATTGTTTACCTTTCTGGAGAAGTTCATCCAAGAGTAACACAATTAAACCAGCCACAAAAAGTTGAATTATGATCAGAAGGCAAACACCAGCTCCAATTTCACTGGGTTCTCCATACATTCCAGTCATTACATATACTATTGCTTGACCCACAGTGATGACCATACCAAACACTAAAACAAAAAAATATCATCAATTGTCCATTTGCTGTATCGCGTGAAATTCAGATGAATTGTTAGTTATGCACATGATGGAACTTAGGATACAAGTGATGGGATGGATATAGTTAAATAAATAGAATTCTTACATTTCTGCGCTCCGTTGAAGAGTGCTCTGTCTTTTGGTGTATCACCGACCTCAATAATTTTGGCACCAGCAAGCAACTGCATGATGAGACCAGATGTCACAATGGGTGAAATACCCAACTCCATAAGGGTACCTCTGTTAGAAGCTAAGATCACACGAATCCAATAAAATGGATCTGCACTATCTGATGACATAATACCAAACAATGGTATCTGAAAGAAAAAACAATTCATTACCACTAATTACAAGATGTGCTTTCTATAACTAACTGTAAAATTACAATACAACATTATTAGAGGCTTACCTGACAGCACACTAAGAAAATGAACAAGGTAATTGCAGTCCATAATACTTTTTCCCTAAATTGGATCTGAAAGAAAAATTGACATTTTTACAAAATGTAAACAGCTTTTAGCTGCAATATGCAAACAATCACACATTTGTATATTTTTAAAGAAGCGTTCCAATCGGTTTAATAAAAGAATTGCACATTTTACAGAACACAGATATTGGGCATTTTAGAGTCAAGGAACCAAAGGGCAAAAAGTATCTAAAAAATTATGAAATACATAATACACAACATGTTACAGGGGATAGCTCTTTTTTATCCCTCTCGTAATGAATTCGGTGTGTACGTAAGGAAAATAGAGGTGAGTTACATATTGAGGTGAGGTACATTTTGAATTAAGGTTACACATATGATGAATGGTTTACCTTTCTTTCTGGCTTCGCTATTTCAGGTAAGATGCTACAGAACGGCTTTATAACTTCGAGGAATTTAACTGTAAACCAAAATTCATGAGTGAGTCATAGAAGTAGGAAATTTCACATTATAATTTCCAAAATATGAAAGTCAATGTATACGTGTGCAACATAGATGACAAAAAATTACATTTTTCTTAAATAAAACATATCTAATTTAATTCAAAATAGATCAATAAATATGTAGTGTACTTACTCCCCATTTTTATTTATTTTATAACTGAATATCTAGACAAAAATTCCTGGATAAACTCCGGCGACAGTAGTAAAGCCAGATGCCCGAAAAAAGATTCAACACGAAGTGAGCGTGCGTAGTCGCCGCATCAAAAATTTTCGAATGACACGTCCCCAACGTCATGTCACGTGACCGGTGATGTTGGATCACAATGTTGCCATTTTTATGCTTCGTTGAGAACATATTTTTTTACTACTATCTGCTACATCTGCTATTGTTTATCACTGTTATCAGTTGCTAAAATCACCTCGTCAACGGGTGCATTGCCGTAAGAAAGAATCTCAGTTTAATAACAATATAATTATTAGATTTGGCAAGAAATTTGTTTAAAATGACCTCTTTTAATAGCACAAAAGCAATTAAACCTCTTCCTTCCTCCCTTATATGAAGTCCACTGTTTTATTTATTTATCGAATGGAATTTCGTTACATCACAGTCAAGTCAACCTGTTGGCATCAAGCTGCAAGCATCAGCTTAATATGCAGTCGCTTCGTTTATTCGTGGAATCAACTTTTCCGGACATGATTTCTACTGTTTCTACAGAGCAGAACCTAAACATTTTCCCCCATAAAAATAAATCGGAGTTAAGTATAGACCTGTAGACAGGTTTCAATATGTCCGGTTTTGGACCGGACAGTCCGGTTTTTATTACATCCGTCCGGTTGACAAATCTCGGAAAACCGGACAAAGTGCTGTCCGGCTATAGGTATATGGCCACCTCTGGTAGGTATGGAAATAATAGTCGTCTCAAACAATGCCTTAAAACTGAAAGTGTTGTGCCTATGTTTAGCGCAGCCATCTCCAGGTTCCAGGGCCGGAAGCTAAGAAAAAACCTTTGACCAAAAAACCTTTTTAAAACCTATTTTGTAACAAAGTTTATTAATCCATATCATTTACGTACTTTACATTGGCAGAAACCTGCCGATCGACTGAAGGCACCACAAGTGATACGTGTGTTAATAAGAGAAAATAAAAAGCCGGACGGGCCGGATACAGTCAAATTTGGCCGGACAAGAGGTCAAAAGCCCAACACTGTCTGGCTATAGCCGGACGGATGGTAACGCTACATTATGTTCAATTTTGCATTATGTTTGTGACTGAATGTTTCGTATATCCGAACGCTGGGAATACGATCATTCGATTATTTTCATTCGAATAGGTTCGAATTCGAATAATCGAATGATCATTCAAATGGTCATTCCGATTATTTTGGAATATTCGAATAGCCGAAGTTTTGTCGGCGACCAAAAAAAAAGGTAATCGATGGAAAAATACGAAGTAACAGAATCTCAATGCGAACCGGACAAGGAATCAGGAATGTTAGCGGAAGACCAAAGAGATTACATATTAAGTACTTAATATATTATGTCGATGCGGAAGACCAAAAAAAAAAAAGTCCACAGCTTCACTTGATGGTCGTTTCCTAGGGACCCCCCCTGTTAAGATTTTGGTTAAGATACCTGGCATCTATTGCTTTTATTTTTTTTAGTAATCGAATAATCTCCCTCCGGTCGGCGACGTTTTCACAGAGCAAGTCAAAATTTTTCGCCGACGACTAAAAAAAAAAGTCGACAAAAAATTATGTGGTATTTTTTAGTACTTTTTCGACGTACCTATATTCTAGTATTTTCTGGAAAAAATCTGGTAGTTTTTGCAAATTTTGAAACGACAACACTGAACTTGACTTGAACTGTCAACTGTCACTGTCACTGACAAGAGTTGATAAGAGTGAGGTTAAGAAGCAGGCGCGCGTCGCGCGAATTGAATAATTATTTGTTTTCGGTGTGTACGTTTTATCTATTGTCATTTATTGAAATATCGAAATAAAAATGCAAGCTCACAGACCGGGTGCTTTGAAGCAAAGCAATAAATCTCACAAAGCTGGAAAACATCGTTCAAAGGGATCTATTGACGCTGCTATGAAAGGTAATTCACGTGGTCACTTTTTATCTCTACAGTTGTTATTGTCCGCTAAAGTAATAGTATGCTTGTGTATAAACGTAATTTGATCAATGTGTCATAAATATTTTAAGTCTTATTTCATCCCATGTTGTAAAAATGTTAGGTGCAGAGAGGCTGTTTCACATGTTTATGTTTTAGGCAAAGTCAATGCTAAAAGTTTTACAAAAAGAAATCGGCTCTTGTTGTGCAAAGAAGAACGTCGACATCAAGCTTTGCAGTTGCGTCGATTGAAAAGGGAAGAAGTTTTATTTCAGAAGAGAGGATTGGGAGGGGTAAACACTCCACCATTCCTAACATGTATAATCCCATTAAATGTACAACTGGGGAACAAATCAGCTCTTGATTTGTTCAAATCATGTCACGATGATATTGTTGTAACTATCTCCAGCGGAGGTGTCACACACATCAGGTGAACCAAATAAAGTATTAATAATCTATACATCCCAAAAGTTGTCAGGCCTAATAACTACTTGTTTATGCTATGTTTTGGCACCTTTTTTTTCTCCCCGTATCTGAGTTTTCTCAAAAGGTGTCAGGACAAATGAAACAAAGCAGAAGATTAAAAAACAATCTTCTTCTTTCTCAGCCACATTTCCACGGCCAGATGTAGGCCACTCCTAATCTTTTCTTAACATAGATTTGTTTTCCTATGCTTTTAGTTTACCAATATTCAAGCAAAGGTTTTCATTTATCTGTCCTGAAGTTGAAAATGAGTTTGAAACTTTAGATGCCTTAAAAGTGGCCGATTCGGTTTTGTTTTTGGTGTCTGCACTCGATGAACCGATTGATGAATGGGGAGAAAAAATTTTAGCCTCGTCTATCGGTCAAGGATTGCCGTCTCCTATTGTTGCAGTTATGGACATTGAAAATTTAAATCCAAAAAAACGTACACAAGAGAAACAAAATATTCAAAAACTTGTATCAAGTTGGCTTCCAGATGAAAAAATATTTCAATTGGATAAAAATAGTGACGCCTTGAATTTATTTAGAAGAATAGGAAGTATGAAACGTAAGTTCCTACATCACAGGGAAAAGAGACCTTATTTACTTGCTGATGAGTACACATATGTCCCCGACACACAGGGTGACGTGGGGACTCTCAAAGTATCCGGCTATCTTAGGGGAGTAGCCCTCAGTGTCAATGGACTTGTACATATTCCATCTTTAGGGGATTTCCAAATGACACACATATATGCTCCAAACGATCCCCATCC
The DNA here is from genome assembly GCA_963576895.1 of Ceraclea dissimilis. NCBI lineage: Eukaryota > Metazoa > Arthropoda > Insecta > Trichoptera > Leptoceridae > Ceraclea > Ceraclea dissimilis. The sequence continues at coordinate 15,321,433 of OY756359.1, forward strand.
ATTAGACAAATCAAGGTATGTATGTGTCTAGTATTTTTACATCTATTTTAATCTATTCCCTTGCGCTGCATCCCTTGCAGGGTGAGGGAGAAGACACTCGTGCGATATGCCATATACTCTCGTTGCTTCCTTTTATTTATTTTTACTAGTGTCCGACCGAAACTGGATTTTTAGCCGAAACCGAAACCGTAACCGAATATTCGGCTCCCCTTCTAGTTTCGGCCGAAACCGAAACCGAAACTTTGGAAATTCAGTTGTAATTTTGAAAAAAAAATCATTATAGGTACCCTGCTCTGATATCTAGTGTTTCCCTAAGATATTTATTAGGAAACCACTTCATTTTCGGAACTATTTTTTTTTTGTGAAGCATGGTGAAGAAGGCCGTTATGTGGTTTGGTTTATTTGAAAATGTACATAATAATTTGCACAATATTATATACGAAAAATGTTTCCTATAAAAAGCAATAGATATAATAGATAGCAATAGAAAATAATAATAATAGAAAAATAACGCCGCAGGCAATTTTTTTGTGAAACAATTGTGTTTAGATGGATTTTTTATACTAATTTTACAAAATTTATAACATGGCGAGAAAATGTGCGATAATTATGTTATGCTTTTAAACGTAGATGTAAAAATATTGGTAAATGTCGCTACCTATATTTTGAATTGAAATACCCATCTATGTTATGGGGGGGGGGGGGGGGGCGATCCAAATTTTAACATGGACGTAGTTTAAAAAAAATCAGAAATAGCGCCGCAGGCGAATGTTTTTTGTAAAATGGGTGAAGTGATGAACCTGGGATCTTCCTATAGCAGATGGCACATCATCGTTTGACATTTCGGGGGGGGGGGGGGGGGGTCTTCGGCGCTCCTTTATTCGGCACTTGAAACTTATAAATCACTTGGTCACGTTGTATCAGGGAAACGGCCGCCTAAGTAGCGCCGCAGGCAAACATTTTGTCACAAGACATAAATGATGTGTATAAAAATGGGTAGTGATATAAATCTAGTTCACTTTTGTAAAATAAAAAAGAAGTCTTGTGTACAGAATACAAACACAAAGTGTGAATCTGTTCCGAAGATTCCCGAATAATGCCCGACATAATACGAATACTAGTTTCGGTTTGGCCGAAGATTCGGCCACTTTTTGGCCGAAACCGAAACTGGGGCCGAAACCGGCTATTTTAGCCGAAACTGGCCGAAACCGAAACCGAATATTCGGTCGGTCTCTAATTTTTACACTTAAAACTACACACAATTATCTGCTCGAGTATGAGGTAGGGTTTTACTCAGCATGTGATTTTTAGTCTAGCCGGGTTATTCTTGAATCCACCCCCCAGCTAATACCTCATTTGCACCCAAATGCATATAATATAAATATTAGTTGTTTTATGTTATAGAAGTGGTGAAGGTCGTGATGCCCAAATGACTGATGGTGAAATAAAGTTATTGGAAGTTTGTGATCCAGCTAAGCAAGAAAATCTTAAAAGTGAGAATGTCCCGGATCCCATGGATGCAGAACAAACTTGGCCTAATGCTGATGAAATAAAGCAAGCGCAACAAGAGGTATTATTTGTATTAATCATTCTTATGAAACTTATTGGCTACTGTATATCCACTAGGGTGTCCCAACAATGTATGGAGAAAAAAAAAATTCCGAAATCAGAAATGCATACCCTCTATTTTTTTTCGTTTTGGTACTAAATACTCGATTATGAAATATTATCGCTTTTGGACAACTAGAACCCGTGCCGACTTGACGCCAAACTTCGTAACTTCATAATTTGTACTGAAATTTCATGAAATATCTAAAGAATTCATGTAGTTTGGGAAAATAAAACACAAAATTGGCCCAATCGTACATGTATCACTATTTTACATTTAAATCATCATCATCATCATCAGCGCACTTGTGTCTATTGTTGAATATAGGCCTCCCCCATAGATTTCCATAGTCCCCTATCCTGAGCAGACAATATCCACCCGCCTACGACAACTCGTCTTATATGGTCCAATTACCTTCCTTGAGACCTTACCAACACTTCTACTGCTTGTTTTAGGTCTCTACTCCAGAACTTTCTTTGCTCACCTAGAGTCTATAGCTGCATGATCAGCTCTTTGTATGGCCCTTTCTATAACTGATAATGTGTGGAAAATTCTTTTCGTGAACACCAAAGTTTCACAGTAATTGGTGAGAAATGGGGTAAAACAAGCGTCAAATATCTTCATTTTGGATAATTTGGGTATTTAGGAGCCTTCAGGATATGACATAGCCGCCCATCTCGTATCAAAGGCAGCATATGCTAAATCTCGGCTTCTTTCAATTTCTATCTCTTGATTTTCTCTTCCGTGTTTTACAGTTTGCCCTAGGCATACATAACTATCAACTTATTGGATAATCATTCATCTACCACGATATTATATGACTTTTTGGCATAAGTCGTGTATTTGGTCTTTGATATGATCATTCTAAAGTCTATTCTCTGGAAAGCTGTGGTGAAGCTTCATTTATCGTGATTTCTAGTTCAACAAATAAAAATGTACCGTCTTCGAACCGTAGATTGTTAAGATTTTCACCGTTGACACCTTTATTGTTCCAATCAAGGGTTTCGAACATCCTCCAGAGCCAATGTAAATAATTTAGGAGATATTGTCTTACCCTATCTTACTCCTCTTCTAACATGGAACTTTTCGGAAGGTCCATGGAGTGGAGGTGTACACCGGAGGAATCCAGCCTGTTATCCTGGTTAGTATCCATTCAATTTGATGGAGATTCTATCGTTAATGACTTTTGTAAACAGCTTATACGGATAGGATGGTCTATAATTTTTCAACTTTCTATGGCCACTTTTTTTGCGGACGAGATTGATCGATGCATTGTTTCACTCTTGTGGTATGATTCGTTCTTCCAGGCATTCATTGAATACCGCTACCACTGCTTGTTGAAGAGATTCTGCCGCATCTTTAATTGTCTCTGTGGTTATAACATTAGGATCAGGAACATTTTTATTTTTCATCGGTTTTATGGGATGTTTGACTTCCGCTAATGTTATATCTGGAATATAGGAATACGTGCCTTTTTTCCAAAATATAACACACTCAAGATTGACAAGATTATCGCTTTCATGGATGGTAAATTTTACTTGACGAATATCATAAGACAAAACAGCTAGTACTTCTCCATCGAAAAGAAGTTTTGACCTTGTTATTTGATGTTTTACATCCTCTGTTGGAAACATTTCTACTATTTTTAGAGTTACATAATTCCACACACATGTTTTTTGATATAATACTACACTTTTACTGGCAATAATTCAACATTGCAGCAGAACTTTATATGCAAGTATGCGCTCTCTCAAGTATTCAAGTACTGAGATCTTCGGATGCAAGTCGGCACGGGTTCCCGTGGTCCAATGGTCATGAAATTTGATTTTGGAGTGATTTAACATAAAACTAAAAAAATTGGGGGGTATGCTTCTCAAAAAAATTACTTTGATTTTTTTGGGACACCCTAATATCCACGTATAATGTTGATTGGCGATGCTGTAAGTAAAGTAATGCATAATGTGTGAATCTGTTACATTCACACAGGACTACATCAACTAGATCTTTGTAGAGTTAAAAAGTACCTGCGACAAGTTAATAAAAATCAAGATTATTTTCAGACCAAACAGCAGAAGAAAAATATAAAAGGAATGTCAGATTATCAAGCAACATGGATTGGTGAATCTGATAATGAAGAAGATGTTTCTGATGTTAGTGGTGATGAGGTTTGTATATTTCATGGGTTTGTCAAATTATTACACCAACCAACCCAAATTAGGATATTTAGAATATCCTTGTATAATATTCTGTCTCTAATGTATATTGACTAGTAGACAGTTTAAATTATAACCTGTAGCTGTTATATTTTAGAGTGATGGTAACTTCATGTCATGTGATGAAGATGTATCTGGTGGTGAGGAAGACATGGATAAAGCCGAATATGAATCTGTAACAGAATCTGAAGTTGGAGTATCTGATGAGAAGTATGATCAAAGTATGAACGCTGTTGAGGAGATGGAAATGTTGGAAAAGTTAAAAGCAGCCCGCAGCGATCAAATGTTCCCAGATGAAATTGATACTCCAGACAATGTGCCCGCTAGAGAGAGATTCCAAAAATACAGAGGATTAGAATCCTTTAGGTACAACTGTTCAGTATTATGTGCTATGATCATGTAGGTACCTGTAGCAAAGGCACTTTGTGTAATATGGACAGCAAGATAAAGGCACTTTTTGTAATTGTTGTTTTCAGAACATCACCGTGGGATGCCAAAGAAAATCTTCCATTGGACTTTGCCAGAATATTTCAGTTCAAGAACTTTGACCATACTAGGAAGAGAATTTTAAAGGAAACTGAGGACAGAGATGGTGCATTGGTAAGCCACAAGTCTATCCATATTTATACAATACACAGGCCCAATTAGGGCAGGCAAAATACTTTCCTTCACACTGTTTCAATTGCCAACCATGTCCACAGATGAATGCCGAAATATTATAATATAGTTGCATAATTATGCATTTGTGCATATGCAACAAAATTTGTATGGTACGCATACATTAGTTATTTATATACTTAGTATATGACTGGAAATTTAGGAATTATATACAATTCCAGGGAAATGTACACAATCTCAGGTCAATTTAGGAAACATGTGAAATTTTGTCACAGGTTCTTCAATTTACTCTTTTCTTAGGAAATATATTATGTTTTCATAACTCCTAAACTTATTATTTGTATCGGGTAAGCTGGCACACAGATAAAACCGAGAATAAAAACGTAATCAACCCGAAGAACCTATGTATTTATTTGTGCAGGTAAACTGGAATTGCACTTAAAATTACATAATTTGGTATATTTCAGATTCCTGTTTAAAAAACCTATATAATTCCTAGTAAAATGTGTATAATATATTAAATTAATACATAATTTTTAGTGTCCGACCGAATGTTCGGTTTCGGTTTCGGTCGAGTTTCGGCAAAAAAACGGGTTTCGGTTTAGTTTCGGTTTCGGTGGCAAACCTGCCGAAACTACGACCGAAACCGAAACTGCATTCGGGAGGTAGTAAAAGATGCATTGTTTTCGGAGGAAGAACATAAACAAGTCATTAAAACTTGCAGACAAATAGTAGGGCACTTCAAACGAAGCGAGCAGGCTTGTAGAAAATTGACTGAATGTCAAAATCAATGCGGATTACCAGTACACGCATTAATTCAGGATGTTGAAGTCAGATGGAACAGTACTTACAACATGTTAGCAAGATTGTTTGAACAAAAAACTGCCATAAATTTATACAGCTTGGAACATGGCCGTATCGACATTCTTTCGCCTTCAGATTGGGAAATTATAAAGAATCTTACTGAGGTACTAAAGTTTTTTTATGAAGCTACACTTGATCGTCGTATGATAACGCATGCATATCCCTTGCAATTCCTTTGATATCACTGTTAAATAGAAAGCTTCAAACTAGAGAAGAAAACGAAAGTGAGATTCTGAGAAACATGAAAACGAAGTTACATGAATCGATGAATCAACGATTTGCATACGTCAAAGGACATCCTGCTCTAATAACTTCAACATTACTCGATCCAAGATTTAAAAGTACATATCTGAATTCTGATGAAGTTGACATTGCCACTTTGGAAATAGAAAACCATTTGAAGATGTGCAAGGACGACGTTAGCGATACAATAAGTGAAAACTGTCATTCTGAAGATCCACAGCCATCTTGTTCATCTAGAATAGCGTCTCCAGAAAAAATAGAAGGGCTTTGGGACGCCCATGATAAATCTACTTGTTACTTAATAGAAACCTCTGGTGTGGAGAAAAGTGATTGTTTATCTGGTTTATCATCACAAATTAAGCAAACCATTCAAGCATACTTGTCAGAGCCTAGGCTACAGAGAAGTGCAGATATTTATTCTTACTGGGATTCTAGTCCATTTCTGTCTTTGAGAAAGGTGGCACTGAAATTCTTGTCAGCTCCACCGACAAGTGTTTCCAGCGAACAACTATTTAGTGCTGCTGGACAAATTTATTCTGACAGAAGGAGCAACCTGCTAGGAGAAAATGCTGAAAAACTATTGTTTCTTACCTACAATATAAGATTGTTTAATTATAAATACTAATAAATAAATAAATAACCATTTCAGATACCTACTTAAGCATTAGTACCTAGTCTCGCCCTTTGCATTCGTTTATAATTAAGTCGTTTGGTTTTTTTTCTTACTGAAGAAGTGTCATACAAAATGACGAATTAAGTTTATTAATTATTGTTAATTTGTTCTTAAGATACAAGTGATTTATTTTGTTTTGTTAATAATTCAAATATTAAAGTACATATACGTATTGTGATGTTAGGTAACAACTTAAATAAGTAATTTTATGTTTAATATTAAAAAAAAAAAGAATGATATTCAAAGGATGAATCTACCTACTCAAACAAACACCTCACCTATTTTAAGTATTTTTAAGGCGCAATCAATAATATTTTATTAAAAAAGGTGTTGTTATGTTGATTATCAATAAGTGAAAATATCGAAGACTGCATAGTTATGTGATTTAAAAGTAAAAAAGTAAAGTCTGACTGATTATAATAACGTTTTCTTTATTTTTCCCTCAAAACATGTTCTTGTAAGAAAGTTTCGGTTTCGGTTTCGGCCGAAACTGAGACCGTTGCCGAAATTCGGTTTCGGTCATAAAAACCAGTTTCGGTCGGACACTAATAATTTTATTAGATTAATATGATTTATTACACAGAAAATGAAATTTATTTCACACATTCCCTGCCGATTTTAGGCATTGTATATATTTCCTAGAAATTATATACAATGACGGATTTCATACATTTTCGGTAACATATACATACATACTATGCATGCATTTGTTTTCAGCCTGGCTGGTTCATAACAATTTGCATCCCTAATGTTCCAAAAGCTGTTTGGGAATCATACACAGATCACAAAAATATAACACCTAAAGGTTCTATGATTGTATTTGGTTTGTTACCCCACGAACACAAGATGTCTGTTGTGAATGTAGTCTTAAGAAGAACGGGTGCTAATGATGAGCCAATAAAGAGTAAAGAGAAACTTCTCATACAGTGTGGATACAGAAGATATGTTGTATCTCCTATATTCAGTCAGCATACCAATGGACAGAAACACAAGGTAGGAGAGTCACACAATCGCACAACCTGTAACTGTACCTAATAATGAGAATAGGTGTCTATGTATTTTTATTGCTTATACCACTTGACTACAGGTACAGTGTGTAATGCTTCTTATTCAATTTGGTTACAGTATGAGAGATTCTTCCAGCCTGCTTCAACATGTGTAGCTACGTTCTTTGCACCAATTCAGTTCAATCCTTCGTCAGTCCTCTGTTACAAGGTGTAGTAATTGTGTTTGATCTAATGCCTTGCTACCCGCTAATAGTTATTATATACGTACATCATATTATAATGTAAACTAATTACTATTCTAGGCCAAGTCTTCTACAACTCAGTTGATAGCAACAGGGTGTTTGCTTTCATGTAATCCTGATAGAATTATAATAAAAAGGATTGTTTTGTCTGGCCATCCTCTAAAAGTAAGTCATTTTATACAGAGTAACTAAAACCTAATTTGTTTATAATTCAAAACAAGATAATATATTACATAAGCAATACCTTCCAGTGGACTCACATAATTCATTACATAATTGAACTTTCCTTTCAACAGGTTAATAAGAGGTCTGCTGTTATAAGGTTCATGTTCTTTAACAGAGATGACGTTTTATATTTCAAACCGTGCAAACTGAGGACTAAATACGGTCGCACAGGTCACATCAAGGAGTCTTTAGGTAACTTAATGCTGGGACTATTAAATACTATTCACTCACCTCACAGTATCTGTTTATTGAACAATATTTTGTGTGAACTTTCAGGTACTCATGGCCACATGAAATGTGTATTTGACAGCCAACTCAAATCACAGGATACAGTATTATTAAATCTATATAAAAGGGTCTTCCCTAAATGGAATTACGACGATTGCATCCTGAATGTTGGAAATGCAGATAATATGCAGGAATGATAGTGCTTCCTATCTATAACCACTCAACTTGTGTATTGATACACAAGTCACATTTCTAAGAGGAATTTATGGTCCATGTTTATCTGGAAATAGAGCAATATTTAAAAATTAAACTGTATTTTCTTGCAACATTCGGATGAATGAAATGACACGTTAAAATGAAAATCCAGCTGTACTGAAGCAAATTTAAAAAAAATTGAATAGTTTGAAAAAAAAATTTGGAGAAATGAAAATGTTTCTCTCATTATATTGCGAGGGTGGTACACTAAAACCTGTAATTCACATTGTGTAGGCATTTATTAATCAGTAAGTATAACATTCAACTGAACATACTGTGTATATTGAGTATTCATTCAACATATATAGGATAAATCATTACATATAACCTTAAACAAATTCTATCATTTCTTATTAATCAATTACTACATCATGTGAAAGCAAATTCAACTTCCCACATTAAATTATTATCTCATTTTATAAAATAGTAATCTAAAAGCCTCTCCACTTATCAAGGGAATTTGAGTTATAAATAGACTTGTAATTAATTATTCTGTGTTACAAACGATGCCACCATGAAATGTTAAAATTCCAATATGTATATGAGCAAATCATATTTAAATTTTATACACCAGTTTTCACAATGCTCCAATGCTTTCCATATAATATTATACATACACAATAATGATTATGTACCAAATGAAGTTTCCAATATAGACAGTTGAGAAGAAAATTTGTGAAAATCTACTACTACTACATTACTCTAGTTCCAATTGCAACTTCATAAAACACAAACGGTATTCTTCAATGTTAATTATTTAATAAACACAAACATCTTCATCACATTAAACCAGCCGACGATCCATCCTTTTAGTTGTACATCTGTTGAGATAACTACGTACAAATATATTTATGTAGTATTGAGTAAAACTATGTATTGTCAAGAATAAAATCAATTGTACATATTACAATAAATGGATTTGCATTTTGAAATACATATTAACTATTTTTTATTTTTATTTTCCAAGACTCACCTACAGGCAAGATGTGTGTGTGTGTGTACGACATTATATACTTTTAAACAATTATGTATGGTTCACATCTTGCCCTCTTAGTGGTGAATACAAATAAGCTATATAACATATAACGCAGAGTTTCATTATTAAGAACAGAAGGACAAACATACAATACATATACACACACATACATTCTCTCACACACACATTCACGCACATACTCTCAAACTTGCACATAAAATAACAATACCAGCATAATGCAACAAACAATGTACCAGAGGATGAAGGAAGCAAGGGAAGGGAGAAGAGAGGATTTAGTTCCCTGCAAGTGCCTGATCCACGTACCTCCTGAATGCGTGCAGAGATGAGCCAAATATGTCAATATTACCAAACTTATTATCAACAAAGTACCGACAAACAAACTACCGACAAAGGCATAACTATACCTAAACGTGGCTAGTACATTCTATTTATTCTTGTACACCCAATTACAATAAATTAACGTCCAGATTTTCAATTGAAGGAAAATGTATTAGTGAAATACATTAATATCAACGTTAACTGATAACCACATACACTAAAAGTTCTAAAACACTAAACATTCACGTTTGTTTGTACTATGAATATATTCATAACACAATGCAGTTACATTAGGTATACATTTACACCAGCGTCACTTATATAAAATGTTAAGCGTAATTATATATGAATACAGATAATTTTCTTACTCTGTCTAGTCCATAAAACAACACATTGGTTTATTATGTCTCAACATGTATTAACTACATAGGTACACATGTTGAAGATACATTATGTATGTATTACAGATATATTACATTGACAGGAACACAATCATTACATTTTAAAATAAATAAAACACTAATAATCTATGAATGTTAAGATTAAAATATAAAAAAACCTAACAACTCTAACTCAATGGTCAGGAATGACTCGAATACGATACTGCAACATGTCTATAGGGAGGTGAATACAGGAGTACATAGAGAGTTACTATATGTTTATAATAAATTGTTTAAAGCTTCTGTCTAATATAAATTATTTTTTATAATTAGCGTTGCCGTCCTTCCGGTTTTAGCCGGTGTGTTAGGCTTTTTGACCTCTTATCCGGCCAAATTTGACAGTGTTCGGCCCGTCCGGCTTTTTATTTTGCTTAAGCTCAGAAACTATTACAATAATGTTAATTGTTGAATTCGTAAAAACTTTTATGATAAAATTACTAAAGAAATTGACTTTTTAAAGCAGGTTTCTGCTTTAAAAAGTAAATATGTAAATGATATGAATTAAAACTTTGTTACAAAATGTGTTTTTTTCAATTTTTCTGTCAAAAAAGTCTTTTTATTGAGCGTCCGGGCCCGGGACCCAAAAGTCCGGCTTTTTTAGCGGCTTTCTAATTTTTAGAGATGGTATTTGCTATTTATAATACATATGTAATCCTCCTGTCCGTGTTTATATTGCATCATGGGCGTCGTCAGGGGGGGCATCTGCCCACCCCTTGAGATTGGAATAGGTATATAATTCTTTATACTACTAAATTATAAGAACTTGTAAAAAATCACATTGTAACTCCGTTAAAATGCAATTGTTTTAAAAAAAAATTCCTTTGGCACGCCGCAGGCATAGGTAGATTTCAAGTGATTTATTTATCTTATTAATTTTAAGAGTACATCTGTACATATGTATAATAAAAACAATCACAATATCATCACCAAATAAACCAGCGAAGTGATGAGTAGTATGGATGTAGTCTATTCTTTGATTTTCGAAGTACCTAATCAAATAATAATCAAATTATTTTCATTCCACTCATATAATATACGGATTGGTACCGGTACCTAAGCACTAGAAATTTGAAAAAAAGATGTGAGTTCTACTCGTATCGTGAAGCACTTTTCTAAGACAACAAACACGCTAAGTACCTATGCGGTAACTACTTAACTAGATCTTTCGATCGATCATTGTCGTCCAAGGAATTGAGCTAGACAAAATCTGTAAATTGATCTGTATTCCTTATTTAATGCCCTTTCATACGATACCAGACAGGGACCCTCACAATCATTGGATCCCCTCAGAATTATTGTTTTTGTATTTAAAGCCTTAAAAAGTGAACCTTCCTCTTAATGGATTTCAACCAATCTCATATCAGTTCATCTACCACTTACCAAAAATCTACCACCCAAGTTTCACGTTTCTGCGACGCATAGTTTGACCGCAAACGTGCGCACAAGAAAAGGGACATATATATATATGGCTTATATATATAAACTTTTAAACCAAGGTCGGATTCGGGTTCTCCTGGTCCTAATTAATGATCCTGAGTAGAAATTTTTCAATTCTGCGACATCACGGGAGAAACGAATAGGTAGAATTTCTTTTGGAAATCTACCTAAAAAAATTGCCTGCGGCGCTAATTACCTTTGCTTGTTTTCGCTACCTATTGTTTATACTTAAGTAAGTAATCTGTTTTTTTATTTAAGAACATCCTTGTGTCTTATGACGAAAGCTTCGCTGCGGAGCTATTTTTTTGACTCATTTTTTCTAGATCTCACCCTTCTTCACTGTCTTAAAAAGATCTCAGCGGCGCTATTTCGATTTTCTAAATTTTCGTTACCCCCCCCTAGCTCCGAGGCTGGCAACGCCCATGTATTGCATTATGATAACAGATAGAAGTGAGAATACATTTTACTGTAGAGCTTTTGATTTTACCATATGTTAAAGTTGTCAAGGTAAAGTCATTAATTTAAAACAACAGTATTATCATTTAGGATTTGTTCTTCTTAGTTTTGCGGCGATTCTTATTTGCTTCACCAGTGGATGTAGCCGTGGCTGTATTTACATTTCTTGTATCCCCTGGAGTTTGGCCTGTCTTTGAGTAAAGGTTGTTTAAAAAGTCTTCTAAGTTAGTGTCGTGAGAATTGCTGAAACAAAAAAACAGCAATAAAATTTATGTCAGTCCATTTGACGACATAGTACAGTGTAGTGAATGGAAAACTATACACACACTACACAGTGTAAGTGAATTATATTTGTCACCTGCTAGGATTCTGCTTGGTTCCTGTTGTGGTTGATGTGTTTGGTGGTGTTTTATTGTTACCCAGAACTATTCTGTATTGAACATGATGAGTGTTAGCCACTAGATGTTTCAGATTCTTTTTCTGGAATAAGTACATGAAAGTATTCAAGTGTGTAAAAATATACTACTTATATAAGAGTACATAGCTGGGTCAGTGGGTTGGAACTCTATTTCTGCCTAAAAACAGATGGACTCCATCATGAGAAGTGGTGTGTTTAGACAAATTACAATAGAAGATCGTAAGTTATTGTAAAATAAATGTTCAATATAGTATAGGAAATATATTTTTAAACTGTGTGGTTAGAATGACCCATAGATAATAATTGTCTGTAATTAAAATCAACACATGATCTGGTGATAAAACCACAATAGTACATTATAATAATAGGAGAAATGTTTACCTGGCAAGAAGCCCATTGTGTGATTTGATAAACAGCCCCATCCATACATGCATAATATTTCCATAACAATCCCCACAAGTGAGATTCTGCCCAGATATCTCCCTCCTTAGCAGCGTGTCTAATGTTACATTGTTGGCAGTATCTCGCAGCATACGCAGGCCTGGTTGTAATTGTCCTTACGTGGCGCCTACAACAGTTGGTGCAGCGTATAGTGCCGGCAGCGTGCTTCACTTTATCTTGTAACTGTGCTAACAGTTCCGCTACTTCAGACAATGCTGCCTCCATCTGAGCAGATTCTACTAACTTACGATCATACGCTTCACGTCGGGCCTGCAACAAGAAAACATTTAGCCTCAAATGATGATACTAAGCATTGTAACCACTCTCTTGTCTTACCAGACCTAACGGCAGTGGGTACCAAGCATCTGCTCTCTAGTAAACTCACGGTGAGTGCGCCAAGGCAGTGTTTGAGAGTTCCCTTTAAGTAGGAAGGTGAAATAACTGAGCTGAGCAGCAATACTAGTACATATAATATAACTTACAGGAACACCAATAAGATCAAATGCATGTTGTAATATTTTGAATGCCTCTTCTGCACCGGGCTGCTGGTTTTTGTCTGGATGAACGAGGAATGCTTGCCGTCTATAATATCGTTTTATATCATCATCAGAACACTGTGCACCTACACCTAGAATACTGAAAGGATGATAATACAACAATTAGTATATAGTACTCTTTCTTCAAAATATTATATGATTATTGTGGATATATTGTATGGATGGATGTACCTATATGGATCTTTTCCTTTACAAGCTAATAAACGTTTCATAGCTTCATCTCCTGTTGCAGGCAGAGGAATATTAATATTACTCTGCTTTTGTGAATTCTTATCATCATCATACTTCACTACAATGGAAAACCACACAATATTGATACACGATTAAGTGTAATAATTATTTTATTTATAATAAAAATGAAACAGGTACTCACAAAAATTCAAAAACTTGATATTCCTCCAAAAGCCAACCCACGTGTGCCCCATTTTCTTATCAATGTACCCGACTAAGTCTTTTAACCACTGTGGACTGGTTGCTTTCTCTTTTATTGAAGTGCAAATATCAGACATCCACATATACGTGTTCCTACATGATACAGACGCACTGCAAGGCAAGATTACATTTCAACATCAAAGTGGAAACTATAATAACAAATAGGTGCAATATTACAACAAATACTTACAAATCAACAGAAAGTTGTGCACTCATGCGGAATATGTCAGAAAGCAGGTTGTAGAACCAAATAATAATGTTTTTCATGACAACAATCCACCCATCCATTATGCGTTGCATCTTTCCCAAGTAACCATTGTTCTTGATCTTCTTATTCCTACCCTGGGAATTTTTCTTATTCTTTTCTGCCAGTATCTTTCGAGCATTGCTGTTACATTTGTTTTCCTTACTTTTCCTTTTCAACTTATCTGATTCCGTATTAGAATCCTGAACTTCCTCGCACCCACCTTCATTAGCAGACGTATCCACATCCTGCCGCTTGTTTGCATTCCTATGTTTCCAACCGTCTGTTTTCTTATTGTTTTTTTTTCTAGACGATACCTTGTCTTCGGGTTGAGTTAGGAACACAAACTCAGAGTCACAGTTATTGTAGCCAGGTTTCTCTTCCAATAACTGAGCATCATCATCATTCATAAGGTCATCCAAGGAAATATATTTCCTTCCCACATTTTCATTTTTAGATTTATTTTTATTATTATTCTTATTAGAAGATTCTAAATTAATTTCTCCACTTTGGTTGTTTTGTGCAAACAGGAAGCTCTTTTTTTCCATATCTGACTTTTTTGTTTTCTCATCTGTTAACGATTTTTCATTTGTAACGAATGGATTCTTAAATTTCTCCTGTTTGTTGCCTGACAATTTAACATTGTTGTTAGGTTTAGCAAATTCCTTATTTGCTATATCTTTCTTTTTATTAATTTCAGGAGTATTACTCATCCTAGGAGTTTTAGATAGAACTGCAGAATATGAAGGTCTCATCGGTTTTACTTCGGCTACAATCCTTTTCTTACCGCCAACTCCAGAAAACGATATGTTATCCGAATCTTTCTTTTGAAACAATTCATTCTGAATAACGGGCTCAGATTCTACAGATGTTATTAACTTATCTGGTGCTGGTAAATTCTTGGCTCTAGCGTTTGGTGTTACAATTTCCTTCTGAAGTAACAAATTGGGTTGAACGTTGAGAAAAGTGTGACCAAACGGAGTGTACGTCCCTGATGGGCTACTAGTCCAGTTCCCGAGAAAATGATCAATAAGTTGGCTTTTGGCAGCCGTGGGAGTAGGATCATTGTTGGAAGTAGACGGAGAAGACAATGTTGTATGGCGAGGAGGAGGCGACATCATGTGCTCTGGAGAATATGGCAATCCTTCTCTGGTGTTCTGTTGATTGGATGCCATGTGGTTCATACTACTGTAAGTCATTGGATAATGTTGCTGATTATATTGCTCCATGTCCCGAGCAAATACTTCAAACTTATTCATGTTCAATGCATTGAATGTACCTTTATACATCTCACTTGGAGCTTGCCCATTGCTTAAATCCATAGGAGCATAATTCATGTTGAAATTTGGATTGGCTCTTTCATATACACCCGGGTTGAAGCTATTTCCATTGGTGGAGAGGGAAGTAGCACTTTCCATGGAATCAACATCCGTATTTGGGAAATGCACGCCACTTGGATACGTAATATCTGTATGATGGGGTTGATGTGATAGTAAGAACTGCTGGTGATTCTGTAGAATATCGGTATTATTGATGTTTGGGGCATTTCTGGTCCGGTGCATGTATACATTATCATCATTCATATTACTCCACTGCTCCGCATACATTGTTAGATCTTCAATCTGATCCTCATCTGACATTTTAATTAAAACAAACACATACTAATATTCTCATGCACAGAATAATATATCACGATTATATCACTAAATATTGTTTAAACCAAAACTGGGGAACAATAAACCCAACCACAGAACACATATACTCTCTAACGAAACCCAACACTCGCTAGAATAAACGAATAAACCTCACGCGGAGAGAAAAAGCATACGTCCGACATTTGACCACAGCATTTGACAGAAAAAAGTAGGCTTTAGGGATGTGACTAACGACTAACGAGACGATAATAGTGATAATACCATAAATTGACAAACCGTAGGCAGTAGAGTAGATGATCGTCTTAGGTTCTCCACACACGTCCGAAAGTTCAGTTAACGGAATCGACCGTTTGCAAAAAAGCTCCGACCAAAACATCTCTCTGAATTCAGTGTTACCCCGATTTTGAATTCAGAAAGAGGTTTTGGTCGGAGCTTTTTTGCAAACGGTCGATTCAACTAACTGAACTTCCGGACGTGTGTGGAGAGCCTTAACGTAGGTAAAGAAAAAAAAATAAGGGTTATTTTTAATTCGTTCTTAGCTTTGGATCTAGACAAACGTCGTCCAAATAGTCCAAATAGCCGACAGAGACAAACATCCTACACGACCAATTGGCCGAATGGTACAAATTAGTGATGGGAATAATCGAATGAATTGGATATTCGAATGAACGATAATCGATTGGCGCAATAATCGAATGATCATTCGATTATTAATCATCTTTCTACAGGGCCATGCACCTTGCGGGGTACAGAACCGCGTGGCGACAGATTATCCAGCAACGGGTGTTTGGGGATCGCGACCCTCAGCAGTGAGGAATACGACCCAAGAGAGAGAGAGAGAGAATCATCTTTCGAATATTCCAATTTTTTTGCCCTAGGGGGGGTTAGGCGACTAAAAAAAAGGTCATCGGCCGAAAAATAGTAAGTACATGTATGCCAGGTATTTTCTGTCGACGGGGGGGGGGGTCCCTAGGAATATCGACGAGCAACTCAAGATGTAAACCTTTTTTTTTAGTATTTTTTTTGTCGTCAGCTTCAGTTCCTCGTCGATTGCCATTTTTACCACTGCGGTAGATTTTTTCGGTATGAAGCTACAAGGCTTTGAAATATCGCTACATATCAACTTTATTATAAGAACGGTATTTTTTTGTAACACTGAGGGGAAAAGATTGTGGTGTAGATGGTTTGAATAAAAATATAAAGAATACCGTTCACAATGGTGGGTAATATGGCGAATCTGGTATAGAAAAGCATTTGGAGAGGATTTTTTTTATTTCTATTTGGCCGATTTTGCCGCCCCTCGGGAGGTGCCGCCTGAGGCGGATGCCTTTTCGGTTTGGAGTTATTATTTTTAGAAAACTTTGAAACTCCGTTAGAGTGCACATAGTGTTGAACCCATTTTATAAAAGCTTGAAGCTTTTTACGGCTTTGGTGTTGAAGATGCTTGCTAATGAGCCCTAGGCTGCGTTTTTTGTCATTAATTGTCAGCAGATGGCGATTGTCACACGAAGACAAAACGCATTTGGGTAATAGGCTAGGTACTTGCATTTTTTTTATCGATCGAAAAAATAATATATTAAATCGATAGTTCTACTTACTAGAATTACAAATAAAATTATGAAATGAAATTTTAATTCACCGTTAATTTACAAAAATTATGTAATTAAAAATGTTAATTTGACCCATTTTTCTCAGGAACTCTGAATCGAGTGGCCATTGTTTAACGTGATTGTGACGTCACGACGCCATGAAATTCATAGTCAGAAATTGGATTGCTTTGAGTTTTCTATGGAGGAATTGGGAAAAGTGACGTCACAATATGGCGGCCAGTCAAAAACCTGTTTTTGCGCTAGAATCGAGTATGAGATTTTATTTTATAAATATATCCACAAAGACAGAGAGTTAAAATCTCAAATTTTCGGATAACCTTAATTATAGTTAATGTACCGAAAACCAAAATAATAATAATAAAAAAAAAACTTAGCAAATTATAAATTAAATTATGAAATGTAAACCTAGGGAACCCCCCCCCCCCCCGTCGACAGAAAAATCATCTGGTATTTTTTAGTACTTTTTCGACGTCGACCTAGTAATATTCTAGTATTTTCTGGAGAAAAATCTGGTATTTTTGCAAATTTTGAAACGGCAACACTGTACCTGACAGATTGATTTTGATTGTCTATTCCACATTCCGCCATTCTCCGTGTGTGTCCGATCGCGGATTTTTTCTACAAATTTGGTCGTACAGGACAAATGGGATCAAAATTATTGCATTTAAGTTCAACAGCCAGGGTAAATATGTTAATACCTTTATTTACTTATATTAAATTTGAAACGAGCCTTATCATTTCACATTTCGTTTGTTATGCAATATGCAGTATGATGTTCTTGTCGTATTTTGTTGTGTATTTGTGTTGTATTTTTAAAATATACAGGTATTTTAATTGCCGCTGTGCTATCCAATATCCATGGCTCATATTACTTGATTTCCAATATCGTTTGTCCCATTGCTCGTTAAACAGCTTTCTGTTGTACTTGCCGTCATAGTAAATAGTGACAGTGATAAAGATTGTGATATGTGCCAGAAGCTCAAGGAGACTCACTTTGAGGTAACTACAGCTATGAAATATTTGTTATAGGTGGACCACTACTATCAAACTGTTGCACATCATCTAATGGACATTTTAAAGTGATTATTGTTAGCACGTGTTTAGTGTTTCAGTTATATGCTGTTTGGTAAAATATTAACATTATAGTGACAGTGCAGATTGACATAATATTATTAAACGTTAAAGTCAGAAATATGGTTACTGGTCAATCATCGGAAATTTCGGCTAACATGGCTGACAAAAGCAACGCATTGAATAGCCAGGAGGAGAAAGAAATCCTAGAGAAGATCTGTGGGACTTTAAGCAAAGCTGGGTATATTCGAGCAAACTTTAATGGATTGACAGCATTTGATAAGATAGCTGGTGGATTGATGTGGTGCATTACGGGTTCAGATAATTTAGTTAATATTGGCCTCTTATTTGGATATGGGGAAGAACTAAACATTAAGAAGAAGATTCTTCTATCTGAAAGGATTATTAGTGCCCTCCTTCATACAACCAAGAGATGTCCTGTAATTCTGCACCCACATCAAATTATGGGATTAGATGTGGACAAAATATATTCTCTTGTCATGTGGCTCATTCAACAAAATTACATGTTTAATAATGTGGCCTACGCCCCTCCAAAGTATGTTGATACATTAGTTGCATTCTCAGGTGACCAAACACCTGTAGATATTATTTTATTAAAAAATATCTTGTTTGTATTGGACAAGTATCATCCTACTAGAAAATTCAGACATATGTACCCAAAAAGATTCCCTGATATATTTGACAAGTGCATTCATGAATATATCAATGTTTCATATTTAATCAAAGAATCAACACTAGATTATGAAGAAAGAAAACAGTATATAAAATCTAACTTGACTAATATTGATTTCTCAAGTAGCGCTGATGATGATTCACACAGTTATGGTGAACATTATGATTTGTTAGCCCAAGAGTTGTGTCTGTCGCCTGTCATACAAAATAAATCTACTGCGGTGAAAGAAATAGAGAAGTGTAAACAAATTATACATAATTTACAAACTGAATATGACTCCTTGTGTCACGATATGGAACAGGATACTAACATTTTGGAAGATATAAAATCTCTGAATAAGGAAATTGAATTGAATTTAGCATCACCCAAAGAAAATGACAAGGAAGATGAAAGTTATCAGAATATGTTAATGTTGGTCAATGAAACGAGAAATATACGAGAAGAATATTCCAAACTGCGCACTAATTATATTGAGAACCAAGGCAAAAGTAACGCAGAGGCAGAGAATGTTAGCGAAGAGGATTTTAATAAGCAAATAAAATTTATCCAAGAGTTGAATAATGAAATAACTCAGTTGGAAGAGCAATTACAATTGGAGGATAAAGAACTAAGTGAGCTGGAGAAACTACTGGATCAACCTGGACCGGCAGAACTCACAATGTATCAGAAAAGATTTTATGAACTGTATGATCAGATTGCTGCCAACACTATTGAAACCAGACAGTTTTATGATTTACATAATACTTTGATTGACACCAAACATTATATTGAAAAAGAAATAAACTTACTTAATTCTGTGTTAGATAATTATCCTCGAGCAATGTCTTCTGCCAACTATAGAGAACAATTCTTCAAACAGTTGGAGAGTATAGTAGAATGGGTGAACCAAACCAGAAGTAAAATAAATCAAGTACTCACATCTAAGAAAGATATGAGAGATAGCCTCCACCAACAGTGGCTTTCATTGATGGAGTTGGAGCGAGAGTATGCACTTGTAGTTAGTCAACTTAACTCGGCCGTTACACCAGAAAGAAAAATACTCAATTCTCATCTCTCAATTCAGCAATAAATTATAATCACTGAAATAATATTTAGATATAAGACTACCTTTATACCTTACATTATACCGTTTCCTTACACTGTACCGCTGTATTAGGTATTTATATAATGTCAAGCCATTCCAGGTATAGTGTATTTTTATAGATTATAGTGTTCATACACAATGTGCATTTATACTAATATACATAATGCAATACGGATTATATTCATTAATTATATTTAAAATATAAATTATTTATAACTATCATCTGACTTGATAGGAGTTTACAATATTGTTTTATAAACTTGTTTACACATGTGTATATGTATTTATAGCATTTATCTGATATGTGGTGCATATATCATATTACTGTATAAGTTACTATATTGAATAGGTATACGTGATTTGTACTTTATTACTTCTGGACTATAATAAAAAAATTTAAAATAATTGTGTTATATATTTTATACCTGTCTTTCATGATATTCGTAATTCAGGAAAGTCAATAAAATTAGGACACCATGTGTGTACACTGTAAGAACAAAACATCTCTATATAATATAAGATTTCTTGTTAGAGGTGAGCCAGATCCCAGTAGAGTCTACATTCTGAGCGATTTTCTTGGGACCATATCAAAAAATCTGTCTGTTCTACTGTAGGAGGTGTTTAAGACAATGATTGTGTATAATATATTGAATTTCTTTTACACAGAGAGCTGGTTTGTTTGGTGTTAGATGTTATTCCACAACTCACGATGCTGATCTTGTGGTTATTGGCACAGGTCCTGGTGGCTATGTAGCTGCAATCAAAGCTGCACAACTTGGCATGAAGGTACTTTTAATTGTACTCATTTTGTAACAACAGTTCATTGATTTGCCATAGAATGTGGGAACGGGGGTGGTACGGGCATTCTCACGCAAAATAAATTTAACAAATATTTCTAAGGAGCGTAGCAAAATGACGTCTACAGTGTTGCACAGAGGAGCTGAATTAATTAGTTACTTTATATAATTTTTTCGAGAAGCGTGTTTCACTAGAGAATACTTACGCAGAAACACCCCAGGTCTCTACCATAGTTCAGTAACTTGGCAGATAATCTCATTATTTTTTTGACTTTGTTATTTAACAATTACAGAAATATTGCATGTTTCTCGTTTCTGTAAGTATAATTGGATTGAAATCTGCACATCTATATTACGAACATTCAATGCTGGTTATTAATTACTTATCCAGGTTCCAATGTGTAAATAAAATCTGCAACCAGTAGGTACTTCTTGCATATTTGACTGTCTATTGATGAATATATTTATGTAATTTTTTTGTGTTTTGATTTGCAGGTTGTTTCAGTAGAAAAAGATCCGACGTTTGGTGGAACTTGTTTGAATGTAGGATGTATTCCCTCCAAAGCCCTATTAAATAATTCCCATTACTACCACATGGCTCACGGGAGCAATCTCACTGACAGAGGTATTAATATATCGGGAGTCTCATTAGATCTAGACAAGATGATGAGTGTCAAATCCAATGTAGTCAAAGCTCTAACGGGAGGAATTGCACAACTCTTTAAGAAAAATAAGGTGGGCTCTCTACACTCACAAACATCTGTTTTATTAGTCATTTCAATTAAATCCGTTTTAATATAATAATACTTGACACGTTTCAGATCACAGCAATTACTGGCGTTGGTGAAATTACCAATCCTGGACATGTTACTGTAACAAAAGCCGATGGCAGTGTGGAAACTGTCAACACTAAGAACATCTTAATTGCCACAGGATCTGAAGTCACTCCATTTCCAGGAATTGAGGTGAGGTGGTAATATAATTCATACTAGAACGCCTTAAATGTGAAACTAGCATCAATTTCTGATAATTATGTTACAGGTGGATGAAGATACCATAGTTTCATCTACTGGAGCCTTAAGTTTAAAGAGAGTACCTGAGCACCTGGTAGTTATAGGTGCTGGAGTCATTGGATTAGAGTTGGGATCCGTTTGGCAAAGATTGGGGGCCAAAGTAACTGCTGTGGAATTTTTAGATACCATTGGAGGTGAGGATTTTATTGAAGTATTTAAACAGATTGTATCTTTTAATCATAAAACAATTTTTAAATGCCCTGACCACGATTAATTTTTTCTCTTATTTTTAGGAGTTGGAATCGACATGGAAGTTGCAAAAAGTTTCCAGAAAATTTTAGCTAAACAAGGATTAGAGTTTAAACTTGGAACCAAAGTGATGGGAGCCACTAAGAGTGGTGACAACATCAGAGTAGATGTGGAGTCCGTTAAAGATGGCAAAAAAGAATCGGTAAACTTGTTTATTTCTAAATGCATGTCTAAATGAAGTAATATTGTCTCTGTAATCAACTACATTGTAAATTTATGTTGTTGTTTTAGCTTGATTGTGATTTTCTGTTGGTTTGTGTTGGTAGACGACCATATACCACAGGTTTGGGACTGGACAAAATTGGAATCATTACTGACGCTCGTGGACGTATTCCTGTCAATGAGACATTCCAGACAAGTGTTTCCGGGTTAGTGTACAACTCACTTGGTAAACGTACGTAATTATGTAGTAGTAATGCTATATACAGTTGATCTTGTTGCAGAGTGTATGCTATTGGTGATTGCATCCATGGACCAATGTTGGCTCACAAGGCAGAGGATGAAGGAATTGTTTGCGTTGAAGGAATGACTGTAACTATACTACTATTTTATTTGGTATATATTATATTATTGGTTATTACTTTAAACAAAATTTAATGAAAAAAAATTGTTGACTCCAGGGAATGCCTGTCCATATTGACTATAACTGTGTACCGTCGGTAATCTATACACATCCTGAAGTAGCCTGGGTGGGAAAATCCGAGGAAGATTTAAAGAAAGCAGTAAGTTATTTAATGTCCCTAATCACTATTCAGGTTATACTATTAAACTTTTAGTATTATTTTTTTGGAATCTTTAATAAATTTTTGTTTCGTAGGGAATTGCATACAAAATTGGTAAATTCCCATTCATGGCAAACTCCAGAGCGAAAACAAACAGCGACACGGAAGGATTTGTTAAAGTATTAGCGGACCAAGCAACTGACAGAATTTTGGGAACACACATCATTGGACCTGTAAGCTCCCCATATTGTGCTTAAGATAAATACGACTGTGTACCGACTTAGCTTGTTGTAATATTGTGGTGTGTAACTTGTTTTTAAAGTAGTATTCTGTTTTAATTTAGGGTGCTGGTGAATTGATTAACGAAGCAGTGTTGGCTATTGAATATGGAGCCGCAGCAGAAGATGTAGCACGTGTTTGTCATGCACATCCGGTATGTAATATTAACACCATTGCATTGATGAGCAGTAGTCTCATAATATATCTAAGTAGGTAAAGAATGTTATAATCATTGTGCTTATTTTTCAGACATGTGCGGAGGCGCTTAGAGAAGCTAATCTTATGGCATATTATGGAAAACCAATTAACTTCTAAATTATTTTATGACTTACCTATTGAATAGGTAATTACTGTACATATTGTTAAGTGTATTAATCTATGAAAATAGGAAATACGTTGACTTTTGTTTATTTATCTGCTGTATTTATTTATTAATTATATTTATGTACTGTTATCATCTCATCCATTTTTCTTTATAAAAATATTTATGTTTTTTATGTTCAAGAAAATTTACAACCCGTGTAATTGATATACTAATTTGTTTGCTTAAGTTAACCAAATGTGTAAAGTTTATGAATGTAATGAGGTGCTAGTATAGCCACACCATCTTAGAAGATGAATCACTGTCTCACCATGCATAAGCTAGATTGATTGATTTTTAGTGGATGGGTGGTCCATCCAGTCTTGAGTGTAATTTTTGATTCAGGCATAAAGTAGGCGTCGTAAGATACATGCCATAAGCAAGACAAACATTGTGTATAATCATCAAACAAATGTTTTTATTTCAATAAATGATATTATAATGAAAATAAACTCTTGACAAAGTCACATAAGTAAGTTTTGATTTATAACATCTCTGCTTAGCATGAGACATTTCTTTGGAGATATAAGAAGATAAAATACATCTACACATACTAAGGATTGTTAGGTATCAATATTAAGGAACTTGCGGAGCTGCATATAGAAGATTGTTAAGAATACTGCATTAGTTATTGTTGTTCCAACCCCAGAATAAATAACTTGACGTAATACTATTTACAATAAATAATACTTAGTAACTTACACAAAGCAAATATAAAACACAACCAATAAGATATAATACATAGTAGTAAGTACATAACAAAATTACATTACAAATTAATAACAATAAAATTGCAATTCCTACTTATGTGCGCTAATAATTCATACTCATATAAATAGCTTCATCTACGTTTCTACAGCCTAAATTCACACTCAAATAAGATCTCATTAGGTTCCGAAATGAGCATCTCTACCTATTCTGAATAAGATGTTCAGATATACATAGTACATAATATATTTGGTGTGCACCGAGTGCACATGTCCATACAGTGGTAGCAGTGGCTTGTCTCACATTGGGAAAAACTTTCTCATTGGAAAATCCGGACCACCGGCATATTTTGTGCAGAACTTATGAAAACAGTAAATAAAATTCATAATTCTTTTAAATATGGTAGAAGGATCGTAGTGAGTGGATTGTCCGGGCTATATGGCCGTCGTCTATTGGGTGGTATACTATAAACCAACGTTTCGCCCATCTTCTGTAGCATGCAGGTGTAGATCGCGTTCGGTGCAGTAACATTCGAAACAAAAAAGAATACAATACGATAACACACAGTTGCCCACTCCTGCTTCGCCATACAGCCCGGAAAAGCTACTCACCAAGATTGACAGATTGATTGTCTCTGGTCCGAAGGTCGACCCCCCAAACGGACAGCGACAGTATTATAATTATCAAAAACGGACCCCTAATGAAACTATGTGGTGTTCCCTGGTGTAGACAGAGAGGCGACATGTGCCATTATACTACATGTACTAATCTACTTATATTTTCACTTTACTGTAAGAATACAAAATAATTAATTTTACAACCAAAATCTTGCCTCATAAAATATGTGTACCTATGCAGATACTACCATTCCTTGTTCTTGTGTAAGTGGCCATACATTACTTTATCATAGTGTTTATAGTTTGCATGTCAGAGGTTATAAAATACATAGTAATGTTATTATAAAGTAACTGATAAACAGATGTACATAATATTAAGTATTTATACTAGTATCTTATAAGATATTTGATAACTGAGTTACAAATTATTATTTGATTAGAAATATATAGGCCGATTTTAACAAATATATACTTAATTGCAATAAATTAGCCTCAAAACAATATGAGGAAACTGAATGTAAGAACTAGGAAAAAAATATATAACATGGTAACTAGTAGTAAGGGCCTATACACAAAAAGATATAATCGATTCAATTGAGATCAATCTGAATCAGTTGCAATAATATTTGGCATTAGGTATAATCATTTGATGTAAAATAAGTACATATTGTTCTACATACATAATTACTACTTTTTAAAAATTTTATTTACCCGAGATTCACCGCCATGCAAGGTGTGTGTGTGTACGACATTGTGTATCTTTAAACAATTATGTATGGTTCACACCTTGCCCTAGTAGTGGTAAATACAAATAAGCTATACAATATATACAGTATTTCATTTTTAAAAACAAACGGGCAAACTCAAACTCATAATACATACTACACACTCTCACATTCACATACTGTACTCTAGTAGTAGGCAGAGAGAACAGGACGCCACAATGGCCTGTCCTTACGCATACTCGACTCACTTCCGTCACTTTCATGCAATTCGTCATATACTAACGTCCCTTCCTTTCACTCTGTACAGGTGTCTCCCTGGGGGTCTGGTCGATATGATCGATCCAAGATACCCTATGACAAATCTACACAATAATACATACATGTAAATACTTACAAATACAGAATACAGTGTAATATAAAACACTACTTCCTAAATAATTAAGCTACCAGTGTTGTATCTAGTATAGATACCTATAGGTACAAAATACCCTTTGAGGTTTGATAGAGAATAGTTACAATGTAGAATGTAAACCACAAATATTGCATTATAAATGATCCCTTAGTAGGACATTCCATAATAGTATAAGAATCATAATAAATTTCTAGTAATATGGTGCGGATAATACATGACAAGTATGTCTCACCACTTCAGTGTTGAAATAAATGTGCGCGTTCAGGCAAAATAAATGTACGCATTCACAATTTAATTTGCCATCATGTACATTGTTCTATTTTGTAACAACCATAGTATTACAATGTTTACTGCTCCACCCTTGAATTGTACTGATTTAGTTAATGTACAGAAACATTTAACATTTGAGTATTATCGAGAGATTACAAACGGAACTCGATGTGTCTCATTACCAATATTGTAAGAAATTATCACAGAGTTCGAGATTGAAAGCAGGTGACAAATGTTTTTGATAATCAATATTTTGTTTGGTGCAGAATATCGCTGAAGCCATGTTGATGACATGACCGCTGTTAACTACTTGTGATAGGACTTCTTCCAAGTCACTCATATTGAGCTCATGATCGATCCAGAATAGTGTGGCTTGGTTCACACACTCGGACCACATGGTAGTGTTTGGTGGCAATACATTGAGGACGGTTCGAATTATTTGTGACGCACTGTCAGTTATATCTTTAGCAACTTGTTTATTTTTTCTCTCTGTTTGAGAACTGAACAAATAATCAGTCTCATCACAAAGACAAGGCAATGAATATACTTTGTCTGTTTCTGTATAATCACTGTTGAGCAAATTCCTGCTTTGTTTCTTAATGTTCTCGAGTATTACGCTCTTCACCACATCCAGTTTCTCTGAGTTATCATCATTAGTGTGCTGATAATACAATGGGACACTTGTTTCTACACAATTCCCAAATAGAGAGTTAAGTTGCAAACTTAATGCTTCGGCGTAATCTTTTCTTAAGATGGCTAACTGAGAGCGCAGATGAATATCCAGTAGTGGTGTGTCATCATCAATGAACTTGTGGAGGTAAGCCAATGTATTAAAAGCCCAAAATGGATTCTTAAAATCTTCTAGTGATGAAAGAGGATTTGGCACACGTTGGTACGTGGTTTCCATAATGTTTACATAAGATGACTCTAGGATATTGCTGGGTAAAGTGAAGTGTCTGAACATTCTTTGAGCTGGAGGTCTTGAATTTGGCAGACGTAAAACCCTCTTAGTGTTTTTAAGTTTGACTATGTGAAGTAAACCTTTAACACTGGCATCCTGAAACTAGAATTAAACAATGGCATGTTAATTGTAGTTAGAAAGACACTATTTAGAAGTTACAAGGTGAATGTATAACTACACTACCTGTTGGTAAGAATTTCCTGCGATGAAAAGTTTTCCTTGTGTATTGAGATAAATAGTGAAGTCACTTCCACATGCTACATCTGCAGTTCGTGTCACACAGGATTTGATTTCACAGTGATCTTTCTTCTTAATGGAGGATCTGCTACTTGTCTGCTTGGACTGAGAACAATCCTTGGTGTGATGGTATGATGCGTTACCCGCGGGAACACTAACAAATATACTCTTGGGAGGTGACTTGGACTTGACCTCTTCTACATTTTCTATTTCTACGTGAGTAGGTACAAGAATTTCTTTTTGATCGCCAGTTCCTAAAAAAATTGAGGGCTATCAACATCCGTAAAGTATTTAATGAAAACACGGCTTGAAGATGTTACCATTTAAAATTGCGACATAAAAGACCACATAAAAAAATAATGCGATGTAAATAAATAGGTAGGTGGGTCTAATGTGTAAATTTACACACATTAATAGCTTACCCAGTTGTCCATCCAAATTAAGGCCCCAAACGTAGAGATGACCAAATTCATCAACTAAACAAGAGTGATGCCAACCTGCTGACATCTGGAAATAAAACAAGGTGTAAATTGACTTATTACGTACCCCTTCTTCTTCTTCCGGTGTCGTGTTAGCCCCCAACGTTGACTATCACTCGAGAGAAAGTGCTCCTGTCCTGGGTACGTACCCCTTAGGTAATTAAATAGCCAGTCACTTACAATGCCACTAACATAGGCTCAACATCCACGTTCTCAGCTTAACAGTTAGGCAACTCCAAAATAATACCAATTTAAAAACTACTTAGATTTTTAAATTACCATCCAGGTAATTAATTTTTACCTTATTTCACAATATTTCATCACCCTTTAAGTTTAATAGAAAAGCTTGGACAAGTCGCCAGCTTGACAGCTGAGCGAGTTACCAACATGGTGATGGATCACCTTATTATGTATTTGCATATCTTTAACATCCCTTTCAATATAAATACTGAATTCAATATAAAATGTATTGTAAACAAATAAGCAAAATCTTGGAGAAAAACACACAACATGCATATAATTTAATCCTTAAATTTTTCATCAAAATGTGAATATTTAGATAAGTGTAATTTGTATTATGAACTGCGTACCTTTTTGATGGCACCTTTTACATTGGTAATATTAACTTTGCTGGGATAGAGATGTGGGTTTTCATCACTAGGTGGAGGGGACGGTGGAGTTTGGTCTTCTTTCTGTTGTCCATCATCATCTTTAGTGAGACCTCTTGCTCTCCGAGCGCCCCGTGCACCCACTCGTAGACTTTGGGGACTGGATCCCCAACACCACAATTCATTTGTTTCTGTTAAGGCCAACTAAAAATATAAACACTTTTGTAACAACAGAACATATTATAATTTTACAACACAATACACATTATCCACTGCGGAATAAATTATATTTTAGACATTGGCAAATTTTCTCTACCTCTGACGTGCACTGATTTTGAATAATTTTTTTATGATTTAACAAACCTTTTTTCACGGAAATAGTCGTACATTTTTGTAATATGTTCTATTTCTTACACTTCTTCTTTCTTCTTCGTCAGCCTATTCCCGTCCACTCCTGAACGAAGGCCTCCTCCATTTGCTTCCACGTCGCTCTATCCTGGGCTCTTTGGATCCAGTTCGTACCCACATATTTTACCAGGTCGTCTCTCCATCGTAGTGGTGGTCTTCCTACACCCCTGGTAGTAATTCTGGGTTTCCAGGTTAAGACCCTCTTCGACCACTTATCGTCTGGGTCTCTAGCCATGTGGCCTGCCCACCGCCATTTGAGAGATGCGATATGCTGGGCAATATCTGTTACCCCTGTTCTTTGCCGTATCGTTTCGTTCCTCACTCTATCTCTCAGTGTGATACCCAGCATGGCTTTTTCCATGGATCTTTGGGTAATCCTTATTTTTTCGATGCTCTGTTTGGTCAGTGTCACTGCTTCTAGGCCGTATATTGCAACTGGTACTATGCACATCTCATATACTTTGCGTTTCATGTTAATGGGGATTTTGCGGTTCTTAAGAATGTGACTCATTTTTCCGAAGGCTGCCCAGCTTAGTCCAATTCGTCTTTTGACCTCGGCAGTTTGGTTTTCTCTGCCTAGTCTTATGGTGTGTCCTTTCTTACACATATAAGTACAATTTTATAATTTATCTTTAAAAAATCACAATTTTAAAGATTTTTTAAAAAGCTGTCATTTCTATTTCATAGTAAAATGACTGTCCCACGCCTTCGCCATACATACAAATAGACAGCTGTTTTACTATGAAATAAAAACAACAGCTTTTTAAAAATTGAGATTTTTTAACGATAGTTTATGAAATTGTACTTTTTTTGTGTAAGAAATAGAACATATTTCGAATATGTATGACCATTTCCATGAAAAAAGGTTTATTTAATCATAAACGATTAATTCAAAATTAGTGGACAGCCTTTTTCTCCAGAGGTACAGAAAACTTGACAATGTCCGTTTTATCATTTTATTGTCAGTGATTATGACACAGGATGTCCAAGGCTAACCAAGTCTTGTACACTTTGTATGAATGGACTACTGGGACTAAATGAACTACATTACTTACAGTATGAAAGTATCCGACTGCTATTTTGGTGACAGGATGCGGACCTAGATTGACTTCATAAGGCAAATTACATTTGTGTCGGTCAGAATGACCAATCTGTCCAAATGCACCGCTACCACAAAGGAGGATTTTACCAGACGCTGTGAGTATAGCCGTGTGACAGGCGCCACAGCCTACTGATGTAACCTGCCAACATTATATGTACAATTATTAGAAAGGTGGTGGTTGGTGGTATTAGGCGAGAGTGGTCAACATAACACAGTACATGGAGTACTATACCTTTTCATTATTCAAAGTTTGTACTTTCTTTGGTATAAACTCATCCACTATAGTGCCATGTGCCAGTTGCCCATGAACTCCCCAACTGAAACACAATAATTAAACAATTCACTTAAAACATTGAAATCTCTAAGATATTGCTTTTGCAATAAGTCTGCCCTATAGCACACTAGTATTGCCTTGTTTTGTAAATCTTGATTATTTTTTGTCTTGATTTTACATACCTATTAAGATTATTGTTTAAGAGCACACGCCGACAAACTTGTCAGGTTTGGCGTGACTTAATTGTTTTAACTTTGTATATATTTTATGACCAATAAAAAAAACTTCATTCTGTAGCAGTGGTTGGCGTAAAAAATAATTTATTTTCCAGTGGCATGCTGTGTGGAAATATTTACAAAACAAAGAATAAAAGTAAAATACCCCCAAGTGTAGAGAGCTCCTTGGTTAGTGATGCAGGCTGAGTGGTATTGTCCAGTAGCTATATGTGTGACAACTTCATTTTTCCAATAAAACTCTCTTTTATCAAAAAAGTTACCACCCATAACACCAACCAAAATGAATGTGTCTTGGGCACATCGTATTGAGGAGCCAACTCCTAATTGACCAAATTGATTATCTCCAAGAGCATATAACTGTGAAAGTACAGATGTAGTATTGTTATTTTAGTTTGTCTAAAGTTATTTGAAGCAAAGAAACTGTATATTAGAATCTTACTCCATTATCCGTAAGCAGTAGAATGTGATGTCTTCCACATGCGACACTGATAGCCTTGCCATATAATTCCACATCAACATTCACATACCCCAGTGAGCTGTCCATATGTTTAATTTGCACCTTTCCATTATGAGTGACACCCCAGTGTGTATGGCCGCTGGATATCACTGTTGGATACGGTACATTCAATGACATATTATTATACGTAGTTGGAGACTTTAAAGACTCTGACAATTGTTCAGAGAAGTCATCTTTTGGGAGCAACAATCCAGGAATTGTGTGTTCCATCCTCGAATGAAGAGTTGACAAGACACCGAAGAACACACGAATCAGTCTCTTCATACCACTTAACTGCAATACATACATAACCTTTATAGGAGCTATATATACATAATTCATTTTATTTTTATTACTAACCAACAGTCACCATTACAGTTATTTGATATTGCACTTGGAAGTCCCATCACTTTAAAATAATAATACATGACATTTAATACAAAAGGTAAACAAACATGAGAACTTACATAGCCATTAGGCTGCGAGGTAGATAAAGCTTTATGAACTATATAGAAACAATCCTGCAAGGGGCTCATCCATATGCAAAGATTCTGAAAACGAGCAGGTAATAATTAAAATTCTAACAGAATTACGTATAATGTGAGATTAATAAGGAACGTTTATAAATAGGTAGTTACTTTCAATAGATAATCATCAAATGTTTCATAATACTGTTCAATGTATTTCAGCAGTGGGATGGCTGTGTCGGAGATGATGAAGGGTACAAAATATTTATTCAACAATATACTCCACAATCCCCTACAAGGTGTAGTGATTCTATAGACAAGGGACTGGAAAGACAGCCACACCATGCCTTTACCAAAACCTATCTTCCATATGGAGTTCCATAAACCAAGATTTGCACATAATGTTAAACATTCCGGGACTGAGAAATGATTGTTGCTCTGAATGAAACCGATTCTGAAAAAAATAATTAATATATTCATACATATTTGGTACAGTTTTACCACAACAGACACAAATATACATACAGTTCGGTATCATCTTGGTACATCATCATAGATTCTAATATATGGGCCATAAAGCAAATGTTTCCAGTTGATACTGACTGAGGTGTAAATCCAGAAGAGAGCATTTCATAGTACAGACCCAGAGCTCCACATCGATTCAGAGGTTCATCTGAATTCACCTGAAACACAATTATTTTATATAATAATAATCAATTTTATTTTTAAATTACTATGATGAGCAACATAGAAAAGTTTATCAAATAAACTACATAATATCATACTTTAGCTAACTTGTAGAGTGTCATTGCTTGTGGAATTTTTCGTTCAATTAACAGAACGTCTGCAGCAGCCACAAGGAGAGGTTGAAGTTTGACAGCGAGTGCTGCAGCTGTTCTCTCAACACCTCGCCGACCACTCACCAGTTGAGTTACAAGCCATTCACAGGGGTTACACCTACAAAACAAATACAAAAGGTGGAAAAAAAAAACAAATTAAGTTTACCTATTAATCTAAAGCACGAAAAAGTAATTACCGTGTAGTTAAGAGATACGTTTTCTTATTAGTTACTACTATGCATGAGTCAAGACCAAAGCGAGGAAGATCCAAGTCTTCTACTTTTTGCGATTCTATCCATTTCCTTTTCCATGGAGCAAATGTCGAAGAGTTTTGTACACCCCAAGCTGCTATCACATGTTCCCCTTCATTTAAGTCATCTTCCCATATGAGTGTGTATAAATTAGCATCCTAATAAATAAAATACATTAATTACACATTAATAGAGGTGTTTTAACACTTTTCACAGGAATAAAATGACTAGTAGTACCTGTTGTGACGCCAGTGCACAGCTGTGTACTTGAATTACAGTCGGACCAAAAGAGAATATTATTTTATGTTGCCATAGGACAGTATGCACGTCAGTAAGTAAGCCTTCTAATTTAAATGTGAAAACGGGTGTCCGATCCTCCGCATCCATTTTTAACTGAAATAAGATAAAGATGCCGATGATCCATTAGATAAATCAACTTTAAAATCAAGTGTGAACAAATGTTTCTGCTAATAATTTAAACATAGTGCATGATGTACTGTATGAAATAGAATTGAACTTTACCGTAAATATTCCACTGGTGGAGTTATAGAAAGATATGAAATGTCTTCCATCAGCACGCTGCGGTGCAACCAGCCAATGCATTAAGTTAGTAGGTCCATATATTCCCATTTCATCAGTGCTTTGGCTCTTGGATGTACAGGGCTCCGAGTGATGTTCCATAGATATTGGTGTAGGATTATACCTGACCACAGGATTATTCAACTTTGTTGGAATATCTATGAAATAAAGAAACAATTCAACTCTACAGTTGCTTTAACTGTACGGTGTTCCCATGGCAAACATATCAGAGAGTTAATTAGGAATGGTGCAGACAGAGGCAGTGCCTGAGGCACTGGGCGGGGGCCTTGTATAAGTATACGGGTACCCCCAATGCCCTTGAGTGGCTCCACGACCTGGATGTAGCTTTACACCATACATGGTGGCTGATGTGAGTGATGCCATACAAAATAAGAATGGGAAGTATTAATTTCATTACTGTACCTGCAACAGTTGGTGATTTTGTTTGAAATAGTGTTGACATTTTATTAGAGCCAAGTTCTTTGATGGATGCAAAAAATTCATCAAAATTCAAATTTAAATCTTTAGTTTTTCGCTGTTCTCTTCGTCCTCCAATCCAATTGTATTGTGTAGGTCTATGTTCTAATAAAAGTTTCCACTGCCTATTCTTGTTACTTGTAATCTAGAAATATTTCATAAGGAAGAGTAGAGTAAAACAAATATAAAATCATTAATAGATAAATCATAGTTAAGTCTTACCAACAATGTGGTACTGTCTAATGGATCATCAAAATATATTGTTAATTTATGAACTCCTCCAACAATACAAGTTTTTCCAATAATTTCCAATGTTTCCAATGAGAAGAACACTAAATCACCAGCCTACAATCAAGAATAAGTGTTTGCTACACTTGATGTACATGATAAACTGATATGTGCACTGCCCTTTGGGCTTGTCAGCCTCACCCTTACCTTGTCTCCTATAATAGCAATTTGCTGCGAGTCCTTAGTCTGCCACCAAACAATGGCACTGGGATCTTTAGCATGGTTGGGGTTCAAGGTGATAGTGGTTATTTTATTAGTTGGCCACCGGAGGTCAT
Source organism: Ceraclea dissimilis (assembly GCA_963576895.1). Lineage (NCBI taxonomy): Eukaryota > Metazoa > Arthropoda > Insecta > Trichoptera > Leptoceridae > Ceraclea > Ceraclea dissimilis. The sequence continues at coordinate 15,355,654 of OY756359.1, forward strand.
GTTTCACATCAGGCTCCAGTAGAGGTAACACTGGGACAATCTGGAGAGTTGTTGGGGAGAGTACTAACAGCCATGTCCCTGATGGATCAAAACATAGATCTATCACGGAATATTTTTTCGAATCCCATGGAATTTCTTTAGACGCCTTTTTTTCATCTCCTTCCATTAAGTAAAAATAAAATGCTGCCTCTGATACGCCAGCAAAAACTTTCTTCCGCCCATTTTCACAAAATGTGCACTTCTCCGTAGCAAAATCAAATAATGGACGCAACACGAATAATCTTGAATCATTAAAGAAAACATCATCAGCAGACGCGCTTGGACTCTCCGAAGTATTTTCTCCCATTATGATAAAAACACAATAACTCCAACTCCGAGATATAAATAAATTATTATTCTACCGCAGTTTTCAGAAGAAAATCACAATGACTTGGAATTCTAACAATTTCAAATTCTTGATATACACATTTTTAGAGACTTGTTCTTCACTTTGATCGACAAAAATCTACCAATTTGATAAATTAACATATCAATGCACGATAACTACGACTATTAACTCGATTCAATCCACAATCAATCCTAATTCACCCAGTCCGATGCAAAACTTTGACATTTTTGTGATTTGACGACTTTGAGTTTGACGTACGTGTAGTGTTGCCATAGTTTTCATTTGTCATAGCGACTTAATCTGGACTAACTGGACCGAGACCGGACGCAAAGGTTCTTTAGGACGCAATAGGGTACGTGCATTTTTTTTAAATATATAATAATGTTTATTGTTCATTATCGTCCTTAGGCCATAATTTCGGGCACGTGGACTCGTCAAATTTATAGGAGCAATAAGAAAAGATAAGCATATCAATGCTAACAGAGTGTAGAACGTCTGCTAGCATTTCGTTGGGAACACACAATCCAATTTGAAAATATAATCGATATTTCTATTTACTAAAATTACAAATCAAATTATGAAATGTTATTTTAATGCACCATCAATTTATAATAATTACCTAATTAAAAATTCTATGTTCGATAGTTGTTTAAAACGTCCTTTCACGAGTTGTCTTAGGTTAACGGGGCCGTGACGTCATTTTCATAGTCAGAAATTGGATTGTTTGTGGATTAGGTATGGACGAGGTGGGGAATGGGGAACGTGACGTCACAATATGGCGGCCAGTAAAAAATCTGTTTTCGCGTTGGAATCGAATATGATAGGTATGAGACTTTATTTTATAAATATATTCACAAAGACACAGTTTTAAAATCTCAGTTTTTTTTAATTTATAGGTAATGTACCGAAAATCAAAATAAAAAAAAAACATGCAAGGACCCTATTCAACTATCAGGTATCTGCACCACAGAACACATATACTCTAACGAGAAGAACTACAACTACATAGAAAACATATGCATACACGGAAAATGTATAGCACCGCAGTTGTGGCCAGTGCAAAGCTCCTTGAAGAAATTGGCGGCAGATTTGAATGTATTTCTAGACCATAAAGAATATTTTGATACCACTAGTAACTAAATAATTCCACTCCAGTCAAAAAAATGATGTTAATCAAAATTTTTAACTGAAATGAAATCATTTAATTACTAGTGTGCACCAAGCCCAATGTTACCGAAATGTAGAATAAAAGACACTAAATTCATCAAACTATTTATTGTTTAAATGTTAATAACACAGAGTATATAATATATATTTTAAGTGAATGTAGGATTTTTAGGATAACTGTGTTTCAAAATTTCATCATATTCATCATCAATTTCATCAAAATCAAAATTAAAAACACTTAAAAATAATAGGAGTCCTTGTCTCAGTGCAGTTAGCAATAAAAGAGTCTATTTCTCACAGTTCTAACACTTAAAAATAATAGGAGTCCTTGTCTCAGTGCACTTAGCAATCATCATCATCATCATGTGAGCCCCCCTGCGTCCATTGTCGAACATAGGCCTCCCTCATTGATTTCCACAGCTCCCTATCCTGGGCAGACCGCATCCAACCGCCTCTCGCAACTCGCCTTACATCATCCGATCACAGTGCTTGAGGTCTATCAACACTTCTTCTGCCTGTTCTAGGTCGCCACTCCAGGACTTTCTTTATCCACCTAGAGTCTGTGGTTCTGGCCACATGACCAGCCCAACTCCATTTCTGGCTGGAAACTCTGTGAACGACATCGACGACCTTGGACCTCTCTCTGATCCAAACATTAGTTTTCCTGTCTCTCAGTGAAATACCCAACATTCTCCTTTCCATGGCTCTTTGTGTCACTGATAATTAGCAATAAAAGAGTCTATTTCTCACAGTTTTAACACTTAAAAATAATGGGAGTCCTTGTCTCAGTGCAGTTAGCAATAAAAGAGTCCATTTCTCACAGTTTTAACACTTATAAATAATAATGAGTCCTTGTCTCAGTGGGGTTAACAATAAAAGAGTCTATTTCTCACAGATTACACCTTGTAACTACAATACGAAAATGATGGAGTCTTTCAAAATGAACATTTGTTTCAACCAGTGATATATATCACTGGTTTCAACGCATAACAGAATCGTCTCATACACATGTTTACTATGAGGCAGTAATGTCCACGTGAACAAAACGAATAACAATCTACCAGTACGTCACACTTTACAAGATATGATCTAAAAGTCTATTTCTCACAACACATATAGTTTATCTACAACACAACCATTAAAAACAAAACGAAAACACGAGAATGAACACGAGACGCCGATTCGTAAAAATGGCTGACATCAAAACAACGATTACAAACAAGCCAAAACGGAGTCATTTCGTGTGCGTGTTGCCAGCTGTAAAATTTAAGATAACCTCACGGAAAAATTCGCCGTCAACGATTATTAGGCAGTAAATACAGTTTTTGTTCCCAAAATATATAACAAAATCTTATAATTATTATTTAATTAGGTTAAATTTTTATTATAATCGTAAGAAAACAAGACTTCTGAAAACCAAAAACACATTTTTTTCATATGTCCACATATTCCCATATGATTGTGTGAGAGTAAAGAGAGGCGACTATATTCTTATTCAGTTCATCCGTTCATGCCAAACGGATCCTATACCTAAGTATGCAAGTGCCTAGAACAAAGTCGTACCCGATCTGCACCTCCCATCATCCCTGGTATGTACGATACTTGTTTGTATGAATGTACGGAATGTATACTAGTCGCGGGTGGTTAAGAGCCTTTTTTGTAGTGTGAGACAGCGTAACTACACGCAGTTATAGTAGGATTAGTGAGCGCACAATGAAAAAGAATGCACACATATGCGTTAGGCAGGTATATCCGTCCTTTACGAACACTACAAAAAAGGTTTTAAACTCGCGAGACTTCTATACCTATGTAGGTAGGTATATGGTAGGGTAACACATACAGTGATGGGACAGTTAAGGATTTTTTCAAATGTTTTATTGAATAGAAAAATCACTATTGCTAATGAAAAAACCACTTAATCATTATTCGACAGGTTGATTATTGCAGAATAACAATTGATACTTAAAATTACCAAAAATTATAAGACAAATTTTATTTTTAATAAAAAAGATAAGAAGTCGTAAAAACACAGTGATGGGACATATTTTACAGTTATGGGACAGTACTAATATACAGTGATGGGACAGGTACATTTATTAGTTTATATGGAAGATTTATGGAATTTAATATTATTTTTCACTAATTCTGGATAAAATGCGTTTACTACATATTCATAAAGATCATTCAACTATAGTCAGTGCAACCTGGGCCTCATGGGGGACTGGCTCTAAATTTTCAGTTTGCCATACAATCGACTATAATAGACCCGGGGCACCCAAAGACTCTTGGGACCCCAAAGACTCAAAAAAAGCTCTTGAGATTTTATAAAAATAGTAATAAATAGCGCCTAAGGTAATTTTATTTATGAATCAAGTGCAATTTAATGGTTTTTAACCTTAATTTTTGAAATTTTGTGATTTTTGGCCAACAACGTTGTGGGATCAAAGTGATTTTGTGATTGAGTGCTGAAATTTATGAGCCTATTCAAATTCCTTGCTGTGCTGCCTGATTAACGTGATGGCTGTATGTATTTTTCAAATTCACGATCGTCCATTATAAAGAGCGCCGCAGGCGAATTTACTTAAACCTACTTTAATTTAGCAATATTCTTCCATGAAGATTAAATAACTAAATAAGAACTTTATTACATGAAAATTAGACATGCAATGGGCGGATTTATTGCCTGTTGGCAATTTCTACCAATTAACCTAATTTTAACAACAAGTTAAATTTTGGTAAATTTTATTGAAGTAACCCTCAATTTTCTCCAACATTTTTGTAATCTAGGGCAGTGAAAATACTAATTAATAAATATGTACTCAGTAATGAGACAGAAAATTTATACTAAATAAATATTACGGGTATATAGGACACTTCTTATACTTGTCCCATCACTGTTTTTAAATGTTTATTTACTCATCATAGTCATGGGACACCCGTCCCATCACTAAAATTCATACTTTTTCAATCACAGTGATGGGACATCTATAAAGACCTATATAATATACAAAATGTATTAAATAATTAAAACTGAAACACTCAGCATATCCTTATGTCCTCATAGGACACTTAAAATAGTAATATATGTATTTACAATTTGAATTTAATTTGGTTTTGCTTGGTTATGTTTCTTAATAAAAAGGTAAGATTATTGATGTTTTTTGTACATGCCAGATAACTAACCTTGAATCACAGTATTTAACGGCCGGTTCTATGGATTTTAAGTGTTTTATTATTCGTAAAGGTTGGAACTCCTGGTAAAAAGTTGATTTGCCAATATATAAGTTTTCAGAATCTTATTATTCTCATTTTAATCTCTTTTGTCCCATCACTGTCACTGTCCCATCACTGTATGTGTTACCCTACTTACCAATACTTACTCATACTATATTTGGTAATAAACTATTATTTTTGTATATAGCAACATTGTGATCCTAGTTGTCAAAAGAAAAATTTTAAACAAACATGGAGACTTCGTCGGATGAAGATTATGAAGATTCTGTTGACGACCTTTCTTGGGAGACAAAGAGCAATAACATGGACAAAATACAATTAAAATATACAAATAACCCCTTAAGGAGTCAGTCAGTCACCCTCAAGCTAATAAACAGACAGGTAAAGTTCCTTTTTGTCACATTGTTTTGTGTTGTTTGGGCTACGAATAACTCGATATCGGGTATGTGACTTAGTATTATGTGGGGAATTTGTGTTTTCGACGGTTTCTTTGCTGATAAGGTTGTAAATTCATGGCTTTTCAGGACTTTAGCATGTTGATATCTTGGGAAGGGCCTGGTTTTTTATGTTTTAGTGATTCAATGTCCAGATTCAATTTCAACTCAGTCTATCAATGATCTATTTGTAAACATAGTTTTGTCCATGCATATTATGTTGTTAAATGGGTAGTAAAATGTAAAGAAATAAACATTTATTAAAAGCCAACTTGAGTATGGAAAGTTATGTATGTATTTATGTATTCAGTTAAGGTACCCTTTTGGTACTAAATTTATAATTAGTTATATCTCATTTTTGTTTCTGTTATGGGTTGGCTGGCAGAAATTGCCACTTAATAAGCCCGCCTGTTGTATGTAGGGTTGCCACCTTTGTAAGAGCGTAGGCCCGGAGATTTGTAATAATAGTTGACCTTTTTTTTTTTTTTTTATTTTTGGACCACACAATAATTACAAACCCGGAGATTTACTATGCTGACCCGGAGCCCCGGTTTTTCGATGGGGGGGACCGGGACCCCGGGGTTATTTTCCTTTTTTTTTTTAGTCATGACAAAAATTTCCCATCCGGAGATACACTATGCTAACCCGGAGCCCGGAGAACGCCACTCAAACCCGTAGACTCCGGGTCAAACCCGTAGAGGTGGCAACCCTAGTTGTATGTTTTCTGTAAATAAAGGTTATTTTATTTTAGTATAATTTCTCTTTGTGAAGTATTTTGTTTTGACTAATATTATTCTGATTTTACAGATGTTTGGTTCATTTACAAGGAAATCTAGAAATGTTAGTAAACAAATATTTGATAAAATTCCACCACGTTTGAGATTTTGTCTCATGGACATAGTTCCAGCTGCTTTCCTTGATTCCCACATCTTCATGGGCTTTTCTCAATGTGGACAGTTTTTATTGAGTTTCACCATCAATGTCAACGTAACTACTAGAAGAGATTTTCGAGAGGGATTTAATTTCAGGTTTGTATTGTGCTGCGTATGTGTGTTATATATTGCATGTGTATATATATTTTAAGGAAGTTTGTTGCCGTCCCAAACTCGTTTATCTACAAGAGTATTGTATCACCGCCTGTCTTACGAGTCTTTTGACAAGGGTTGATTATCACAACATTTTAATATTTGTAAGAGTTATAAATACTAAAAGGGAAGACGCGGTTCACTAGCTGCAAAGTAGAATTTATTAATAATATCTTAATATTTTTCAGGCTTCATTTCCTGTCATGGGTTCCTGGACAAAAAGCCAAATTGGTTCATTCGGTGCCTCTGTTTGATGATGACTGTGTTGATAATAGGGTGTCTGTGTCTATGACTCAGTGGAAGCATAATCCATCTTTATTAGTTGTTTATGGAATTGCGTAAGTTCTAATTTTTCTATTATTGTTTCGTTGATGAGAGTTTCTAAAATTGGTTAGAATTATGTTTTGCACTATAATATTGTATTAATTGTATATATTTACTTAATTTTTGTAGAGAAATATCGACGGAGAATTCCTACCTGAGTGTGATTGGTGTTCCAAGACTTGGTTGCAGAAAATGTATTGCACTTTCTAACTCCCCTGATGGTCTGTATATTATTTGATAGTATTTGTGTGTTTAGTGATAATATTCCTATTAGAATTTGTTATAAGTATATATCTACATAGTTTATGTCTCTGTTTTAGTTTTAGATTGTGGTGGCAAACGATGTCTTGAACATAATTTCACCATTCATACAAAGTTCTATGCGGCTGAATCGGCTATTTGTGAACCAGTTGTACAGTTGGCTTATCACAATCAAATAATAATTTATACAGATTTTATTCACATATTAGAAATAGATTTTATTGTACCGGATCAACTGATGGATGAAGTGAATCAGGAAGATAAAACTGTACAAGATCAATATATTGAGAACAATAATCCTCCTGCAATAAGAAATATTAATCAGAATACAGAAATAAGACAACCCAGTGAATCAGCCGATAGAATTGTTCAAAGCATTTTAGCAGATTTTTCTGATATGGAAATGGAGCCAGTTCCTGTAATTAAACCTATCCAAGTTCCCGATATGTTGAGTCATGAAGTATGTATTCAGGCGCTGAAGGTCCCTCAACCTTTGCCAGGCTGCAGTGGAGTATATGTTGGAGTAGAGGACCCGTGGGACTCGGCAACTTCACCTCGGACTCTAATAAGTCCGCCTCTGCGCTCACCGAGACGGCGTCCAGCTGAAAGTCTCTCAAGATTTAGTGACATGCATAGGATTGCTGACAAGACTTATGAATTTGTTGAAGAGACTGAACAAAAATGTGAAAAATTAAGTATTTTTAGGAAAAGACGACTTGCTGATAAGAAATATGAATTTTCAGAGGATAATAGTGAAAATATTGTTCCTTTTCGAGTTTTACGTAGTAATCGTAAATATTATATAGGAAATGGAAGTAGATTGGCCGCCAAGCGAGCTAAATCCCCACCAGTAGAAGTGACTGTGTTACGAGTTCACAATCAAATCAATCATCCTGTCACAGCTAATCATTACAGTATAAAGTGTGATGCTAGAGATATGCAGAATGATGTGGAGTACAGAGTTACTGCTATGCAAGAAGATGGCTCTTTAAAGACTGTTTCTGTACACGATAACTCTTCCAAAACTCTTTCAGATTGTGTGGTTCATCCACAAGATCCTTTTCTAGTTCATTCTGAAAATTCCAAGTGCAGCAAACATTTCACAAGGAGGTTTGTGGAAAGTGATGATGATATTACATCCATTATTACTGATTCTGAAGGTTATTAAGTTTTATCTCATTGTTATCACTTATGGCTATGGCGTCGTGTGAGACTATAAATCATCATACATTACTATGTTTATAATTCCAGATGACTGCATATCTGGATATCATGTGGCCCTGCCATTGGTTGCTCATGGTGCGTGTTACGCTCCTCTTCAGCCCGTCTCTCTTAGTGCGTGGGAGAGGTTACGCACACCAGCACCTGTCTTGCAAGCATCTCAAAGATCCCTAGATATAGAATTGTTGTGCAACGAAGTTTGCTTGCGTTTGTGCCGTCTTTATAATAAAAAGTTTGTTTATTGCTTTGATTGGGGCTGTCATGTTATTAATGTTTGTCAATCTAGTGGATGTATTTGTGGTGTAAGTATTTAGTAAATATTTATTGACACAATTGGAAATACTAAATGTACTTGATGATTGATTTATACCCCATATGTTTGATTGTACCTTAGGTTTGTGCTATGTGGTTGTGGGCTACTGAAGTGGATAATGAGGTAGCAGATGATGAAACTCCAGAGTTGTGTCGTGATTGTAAAGACAGCAGTTCCCTTTGTATGGTGCACAGGAGGCAGTACTCTGCGGAGGTAATATTTCTTTACATGAGAATAATGATGGAGATATGTATTGTTATTAAGTAGTATGTATTTATACAAAATTCTCACAGTAAAGTTTTACCATTTACAAACAGAATACAAGGTGTGTTATTATATTATATGAGGACGCTGATTAGTTATCATTATAATGTGTGTTATTTTCAGTGTCTGTTTGTTTGGGATTTATCAAGTGGTTTATATAGAACAGAACATGCTTCATTTAAGGAAGATCCAACACAGGATACTTACAGAGGTAAATGTTATGTTATGTATCATCATATAATATGTAATTGACTTGTACTAAACAATCACCATACTTCATAATCTTGCAGAGAGTGGTGGTGAGCGAGCTAGAAAAATTGCACAAAATCTTCATCCACAAAGTGAGGAAAATGTGTTGTCATCATTTAGTCAAGATAATCGTCTTCTTACTACACTCACAGGTGAAAGTTAGTCATATTATTTGTGTTTGAAAGTGTTTGTCTGATACATCAAATAAAATATATTACAAGCTTTACTTTATTTTTAGGCAAATCTCTCAAGCGTTTGACTGACATGGATCACTGTATTGAAATTACTAAACAGCATCCAGATAGTTCTGAATCTGAATCATCTGCCACAGAAGACAGTGATTCTGATTAGAGGCGTACACCCTACATCCTCATATTCTGCATTTATGTACTCACTGGTGGTTGTAACTTGTATATATTACGTTGTAATCAACAGTCATTTAGTATTGATATTATTACATTATATTACATACATACAGTCCAACATGGATAAATTCTTACTTATGTATAAATAGTAGATGAACGAGTGCAGCTAATTATAATGAAATGATTTTATATTATCATCACATTGTTATATTAGAGTTAGTGATATTTACTAAATGCTCCATGCAATTTTCCCTCATAATTGTTGAAATGTCTTGAGTAAAATGTATATCTTATAATAATGTAAAACTTAACCGATGGGATCAGCATAATCCTTTATCGTTTCACGGTTCGACGTCTGCTTTGTTACTCTAGAGTCTAGAATCCATTTCCATTCATTACTAAACTTGCGGCCACTGAATAGATCATCTGGATTCTATTTATAATTATTATTTTGGATAAGTTGCTTTGTCGCATTCTGTCTCAAATGTTGAATAATTTTAATTTCTCAAAATGATAATGTCTTTTAGAAATGATATTTATGGTATGTAGGAGATAATAATAATCTTACTAAAAATTACTGACACAACACTTATAAATCCATTGACATTTTTAAAGAAGTACTAATGATATGCTAAATTATCTTCACTGATAAGAATGTGGAAAAAAAAGATTTTTCATCTGTGATAGCGGTCACTGCTCATTGTATTATATTTCCTCTGGGATAGATTGGACCTTTTAAAACGAAATCCATAATCAAAAGTGCCTAACAGAAACAATGAGTCTCAGTTTGGTTTAAATGAGAATAGGACATCTGACTAGAATGTTTAAATATGTATGTACTATCTGGCTAGAGAGTGTCTGAATATGCAAGTGTACTATCAAACTAAACTCCAATTGTTCCTGAATCCGTCTCCTTCCTACACTTGAGTTTAATCACAACATACACATGATGCATTCATGTAAAAAAAAAAAATATAGATATATTATTATTAATTTTGGGCAAGCAGCCTAGGGTGATGGGCCCAAATCAATGTCTGTGCTATCCGTTATTCTGAGAAAATCATCCAATCTGATCTTAAAAACGTTCACTGATGGTGCTTGTATCACATTTTCGGGTAAACGGTTCCACATATTCACCACTCTATTGCAAATAAAACTCTTTCTCGGATTACTGTGAAACTGTCCCTTAGTGAGCTTCATAGAATGTCCTCTCAAATGAGTATTGGTATTCAGGGTGTAGATGGAGCTGATATCGGGAACATAGTAGCCATTCATAATCTTATATGTCTCGATAAGGTCATCTCTAGATCGCCTGACTCTAAGTGTCGTGAGTCCCAGTCTGGTGAGCCTCTCCTCATTACTTATGTCACGCATGGTCTTTTGGTTGCTCTTCTCTGGACTCTCTCCATAAATATATATTATATATGTTTGAAAAGGTGTTTTCGCAGAGATTGACATAACATGAAAAAATATTAAAACATATTTGTTTCTTGGGTACACTGCGTACCATTGGGTTGATCTTGAAAAAGACTATTGGTTGCTTTGCATTTCGACCACGGCAGCGCTACTTCCTGCCTATCGCCCCTGCTGATGGCCGGTTTAACCCAGCCGAAGGGTTGAGAAACCAAAGGTCTTTTCGAACCAACCCAATAATACGCAGAGTACCTAAGAAGCAAATATGTTTAATATTTTTTTAAGTCACGCATAATATAGCATAGGATATTATAATTTTGTAATAGATAGTTCTTTTATATAATAAAACTTGCGTAATTGAATGTTTGACTTCAGTCCAATTTGTATTGAATACAAAGTTCACTTACTGAGTAAGCAATAAAATCTGCTCAATACAAAACATTAGAACTGTTCTTCTATTTTCCATCCCTTGTTGAGAATAATGTTGAACCTCTCTGTAATGTAAGTATAAAATATAAGACGTACATCTCATAATGTTCTTCTCAAGAAGCATTAGAGACAGGAATGGAAAGAACAATTATTTTACTTAAGAAAAACCGGAGAAATGATTGCAAGCCGGGAGCTCGACCATTATTCCCGGAGTCTTCGGGGCGTTCCGGGAGGGTTGGCAACCCTGTGTATAGTATCAATCGGTACATCTCATGATATTCTATACTTTCAAACCCATGAATTGTGAAAACATCTTAATAACCACTTATAATATCAAATTACCAGGTGTGACAAAACTAGGAATAGATTGTCACAATACTTCATCGGGTTCTGCCACTTTTGTATGACGACTGTGTCGTGTAACATCACATATATTTTGTGCATGATCTTTATTATGTACAAAGGTAGGACAGGGCTCCCATACGTCCCGGCACATAGGGACATGTCACGGTTTTGAGTTCTTTGTCCCGGTCAGGCATTTCTTAATATTAATTCCTCAATAAAATGATTGCCTGAAAGTTCCATTATCTTCGAGAGAGGAAATACATTATTATTACAATTCTTTCATAAACAAATTGCCTGCGGCGCCAATTAAGCTTCTTCCGCCTTTACACATCCTGGATATGAAAGTACTTTATTATTTCAAGAATGGTCACTTCCCTCATAAAACATAACCAGATAAGCTATATACACCTGCTATAGAAAGAAAATCGGGTTCATCATTTCATCAATTTTTCTAAAAAAAAGGTATTTAAAGGGTTTTTTGGGAAGGGGAGGTGTCCCAGTCTGACAATTATGGGAGCTCTGATGCAGGATTATAAGATGAAACAATTATTTAAAAATTAAGAATTATATTTAATGACAATACTCTGACAATGACTGATTCTCATATTACCTATGCAGAACAGATTTTTTCATCTTCTTCTTTGTAATAACGTACAACTCTAGCGATATCATCCAAAGACATGTTATCCATTTTTCTCTCAAGGTCTGAACTGATTTCTTTAGCGTATTTTTCAGCTTGCTCTGGAGTCATATATTTACTAATAAGTTTTTTTAAAACATTATGAACTGATTCAGGCTCCTTAACCATTAAGTTAATTTTGGAACCATCTTTAATTAATTTGTAATCATTTATATGGTTTTCATCAGCCAAAAGTTTGCCTTGGAATATTAGCTTTTGTCTGTAAACTGGTATCCTTAGTTGTGTGGAAATCTGTTTCTTGATATTCAAAATTGAAAAACATTCATTAACCTGAAATACAATTTAAAATATTTGACAACTAAAGACAATGTGATTTAGGGAACTAAAATATAAAATATTACCTACCTTCGAAGTATAAATTATGTGAATTATTCTACCAGTCTTTAATGAAGACCAGTTCAAGTTACACATTGTAAACCAAAAATGAGTTTTGAAAACATACCACTAATGTCAGCTCTTCGCCTTGTAGTTTTTTTATTGTTATCCTCATCGCCATTCTATTTTATACACAGTACACCTTTATAAGCAAACTTAATTAAATTACACATAAGATGATTAAAAAGCTTCTCCCGTGTCTGCGTACCCTCAAAAATAAAGAGAATGAGACCAATTTTAATGAAACAACTCAAACAACGATACGCTGGCAACGCAAACACTATTTATTTTGACGTTTTGTATATAATGTCATATCATTTATGTCTGCGCTAATGTTGCCGTTTCAAGAATAGAGAAAGTATTAAACTTTTCGTGAAAAAATACTAGAATATACTAGATCGATACAAAGAAAATACTGAATAAAATACTAAACGCTATGTACGAAGAAACAGACCTTGACCAAGAAAAAATCATTCGTCGAACGGGGGAGGGGGTCACTAGGAGAAAATATTAAAAGGCAGCCCACAAACGCGTCAAACGGCCCCCGAAGGGAACCGGCCCACCGGGAATTCTCCCAAACTCCCGTATGGACATTGGACAGTCCGACACTGCCGAAAATGTACGCAACGACCACGAATTGTATGCAACTTAACTAATTCGACACTGGACATTACCGAACAAAACGTTTAATACTTTTGGGAATATGGTTTTCCCAGAAATTTCCAGTTTCAAAGATCCCGCCTTGTAGAAACTTAAAAAATAGATATAGCAAAAATGATTCGACACTCAAGAGGTTGACATAAAATACCCTCAAAATACCAGAATCTGGTATTTTTCTCTTTAAAAATCGTGAAATATACTAGAAAATACTAGAATTTTGGAAAATATTAAGAAAACAATAGATGATACAGGTTCCTTAAGGTGTGGATATACGGGGTCTCAGGAGACGCGCCTCTAGGCACTGACAAAATGGCGTCAGTCTCTTCAGTGAAATACACGACGGGAGATTTTCGTCTCTAGAGACGGCATCTCTAGTAAAAATGGCCGACAATCGCCTCCTGTCATCAAATTCTAAAATACACGGGACTATCTCGAGACGCGAGACTTTGGTCTGTTGCTGCATTCATTCTATTAGTATTTTTGGCGCCATAATGGCGTTTGGTTTTGTGTACATACTCTAGTGTCATGTATTTACGAGTATTGTGATTAAAAAATATAATTATATACCGCTTTGAAATTATTTATCGATTCAGTAATGTACATATGTCGGTCGGTACTTTACTTACATGCGTATGTGTATATTTCCTTTTCTGCGTTAGTAAATGAAATAGAATACTTAATTAGACCTTCTTTTAATGTACACCATTCCTATGACATCAATGACATAAGCCAAAGCAAGTATCGGTATGCACTACATACCCGAAACCGTTGTGAGTAGCGAAATTTTGTTTCTTCCTTATGTTCCTTCGATGAATATTAAAGGGTGAAATGGTAACTACATAGTTTGCTATAAATGTTGTAGGACATGAAGGGAATAACAAAACACGTAATGTTAATGTATTTTTCACAACTGTATTCATATTTCACATGCAAATGCAACTCTGTTATTAATCCGCCATTATTTAAAAATAATATTATAATTATAATCAACTAACAATTTTATTATTAACAATGTACTAATATCGTCACAATCGCAGGAATGTTTAAAATTATATATCAATACAAAAACCACGTGCCCACGCGCGCCAATCCAATTCAGTTGCAAACATCTCCAAGAGACCTCAGATTAAAATTGAACATGTCAAAAGACCGGAGACGCGTCCCCTGAGACGAAAATATGTAAAATACACGACGCGAGACTTGCGTGCGCAGACCGTCTCAGGAGGCGCGCGGTATCGAGAGATATCTCGCGTCTCCGATGTGTTTACACACAAGAGACCTGTCATTTTGGTATCCGGGAGGCCAAAATCTCTCGTGTGTATCTTCGCCTTTAAATAGATGTTTTCCAAAGAGGTAAAAAATACTAGTTTAGTACTAAAAATACTAGAAACGACAACACTGGTCAGCGCCAAACGCTCTTCGAGCTTCAACAAGTGTTCGCAAAGCGTTCACGAGTTTATAGGCGTGTGGATGGGCGTTTGTCTTGGCTCGTGAACGGTCGGTTTCTATACAAATCACTGAAGTTTGCGGCAGGCGCTTATGGGAAAAGTTGTTCGAATCACGATAAAATTGTTCGAATTCACAATTCTCACAGACAGACAAAATTCAAATATTACACCCAACATCTACGATAGTATGATCCACCTACCATGTGGGTAGTTCTAGAAGAATCAAGATATGGTAAATTTCGAACAATTGTGCATTATGATAGTTTTTATAATTATTTAACATTAATTGTCTTTCGAAGAATTAGTTTCGAACAAAATGCTTTGGAAAAATTTTTGACTTTCGATCAATTTACGTGATATTTAAGATTTAAGAATCATTGTACTTTTTCTGTGGTATTTTTCCATTTTAGAGATTCCATACAGTGTTGCCGTTTTTGGTATTTTTTTGTGAATATTGTTGGTACCAGCGGCATAATATATTAAGTACTACCTAGACAGAGTACTCAATGCTAGAAATGTAACAAAACTGGTGCCCACAAACTGTCAAATCGTATGGAAAATTTTGACAGTTTGTGGGCAACGGATTCGAAATTTTGCTCTCATAGTTAAAAATGGTATTAGTTTCAACGTTATTTAGGACTAAAACGACAGTTTTAAAGATGTTTTAGTTTTTATTATTGATATCTTGTTAATAGTGTGAGCTTTGCGACTCTAAAATACCAAAAAGTGCCGTGCGTGAAATTGCTACACTTCCGTTCTATTGAAAATACATAAGGTGTGGATATACGGGGTCTCAGGAGACGCGCCTCCAGGCACTGACAAAATGGCGTCAGCCTCTTCAGTGAAATACACGACGGGAGATTTTCGTCTCTAGAGACGGCATCTCTAGTAAAAATGGCCGACAATCGCCTCCTGTCATCAAATTCTAAAATACACGGGACTATCTCGAGACGCGAGACTTTGGTCTGTTGCTGCATTCATTCTTTGGCGCCATAATGCCGTTTGGTTTTGTGTACATACTCTAGTGTCATGTATTTACGAGTATTGTGATTAAAAAATTGAATTATATACCGCTTTGAAATTATTTATCGATTCAGTAATGTACATATGTCGGTCAGTACTTAACTTACATGCGTATGTGTATATATTTCCTTTTCTACGTTAGTAAATTAAATAGAATACTTAATTAGACCTTCTTTTAATGTACACCATTCCTATGACATCAGTGACATAAGCCAAAGCAAGTATCGGTATGCACTACATACCCGAAACCGTTGTGAGTAGCGAAATTTTGTTTCCTCCTTATGTTCTTTCGATGAATATTAAAGGGTGAAATGGTAACTACATAGTTTGCTATAAATGTTGTAGGACATTAAGGGAATAACAAAACACGTAATGTTAATGTATTTTTCACAACTGTATTCGTATTTCAAATGCAAATGCAACTCTGTTATTAATCCGCCATTATTTAAAAATAATATTATAATTATAATCAACAAACAATTTTATTATTAACAATGTACTAATATCGTCACAATCGCAGGAATGTTTAAAATTATATGTCAATACAAAAACCACGTGCCCACGCGCGCCAATCCAATTCAGTTGCAAACATCTCCAAGAGACCTCAGATTAAAATTGAACATGTCAAAAGACCGGAGACGCGTCCCCTGAGACGAAAATATGTAAAATACACGACGCGAGACTTGCGTGCGCAGACCGTCTCAGGAGGCGCGCGGTATCGAGAGATATCTCGCGTCTCCGATGTGTTTACACACAAGAGACCTGTCATTTTGGTATCCGGGAGGCCAAAATCTCTCATGTGTATCTTCGCCTATAGAATCAGATCTCTAGTACTTAATATGTAATCTCTTTGGTTGGTACATAAAAATTTTCACCCCTTCCCCCATCAAAGTATTCGTCGTCAAGGTCAGCAAAAATAAGCTGTAATGCCATCAGGAAATTTTACTTGCGCGAAAAAATGATTCTACCCCCCACGGTCGACGATTTTTTCGTTGCTTCTTAGGGACCCCCCCCCCCCCCGTCAACGACAAAAAATTATCTAGTATTTTTTAGTACTTTTTCGACGGGATCCGGACAAACGGCCGACAAGACATACGGCCGACAGGACAAATGGCCGACACGGACAAATAGCCGACATGACCAATGGCCGACTGGTACAAATGGCCGAAAGACGAAAGGCCGAAATCCAAACGGCCGACATGGACTTATGGCCGACAAGTACAATTGGCCGACATCCAATAGGCCGACACGGACAACTGGCCGACAAGGACGAATGGCCGACAGGACGAATGGCCGACACAAAAAAATATTGAAATAATGATCACATGCACATCACAAGTTTGAAAAACAAAGTTGCCAGTTTATTCTAACAATCCAAAATTTGGCTAGTTTTTTAAACAACAGTTCCGAAATATAATTTGAAAGTAGATAAAAATGTTACCATATCTTATTATCACATCAAGAAACACTAAACCAAGTTTGCTCCGTGAGACCGAGGCCGTCGCCATATTGTTCATGAAGGCCGGGCCCAACTGACATTTGACGATGGTTACGCCCATAGAATAATAATATATAGTACCTATAGAAACCACACCAGGAACTAAAAAAACGATACTAAATAAACTGCCATCTATGTTAGCAAGTAAATAAGTAGCCTAGTAGGCGGGAATTTCAAAATTAATTATTGTTCCTCTTTTCCTATAATATTCACCTACCTGGTAATAACATCTAACTACTCTTGATATTTTTTTGCCTGCTTCATTTATGTTTAATACAAGAGAGTACAAATGCAACATATTATGATGTATAAAATGAAAGTACAATAGGTACAAAGCAATACAAATGATAATGTTAGATTTTTTTACATATGTTTAATAAGGCATAAAAATGTTGGTAGTGTTGAATGATTGTGAAAGATATTATTTTACGTTTATTATTATATGTTTTGGATATAAATATGGAATTTTGTATATTCGTAAACATAAAAAATATCAAATTAATATCTTTCATGCTATATGGTTAATTACACAGGTAGGTATTATTATTAACTATTTTAAATATTAGGTATTTTTGCAAGGGTTTTAGAGAATTGAAAAACTGAATTACAAATTGGTATTTATTTTCCTACATATGAACTTTGATAATATGTAGTTTTCATAATATGTTTTCACAATATTTATCTTTATATCACTATAAAATAGGTATTATACCAAGATGCAATGTAATAGGAACCCAAATCTACTGATGAAAATTACGAATGTAATATGCAAATATAAGACAATCTTATCGACGGCATTTTCCACGACGACTAATGTTAAAAACACGTAATCAATATACCTAGGTAAAATACAGCACGCCATTGGTTTTTAAAATATGTGTCACACAACAATCGTAAAACTTTACGGAATTAACTAAATCTTAAACAAATTTAATACCACTTTTATCAATATAAATTGAAACAAATTGGAGATACGCCATTAATCGCACAATTTGACATGTCAATGTGTCAAGAATTGAAAAAAAAAAACAAAAGTTTTTCCTGAAATTCAAAATTTTAATTATCCGTTCACCTAAGAACTTACCTAATTTCCATCAAATTATCCGTGTCGCAAACCATATATAACGCCATCTATGTTAGAAAGAAAGAAGTGCAGTACTTGCCTAAAAAAAAATATTATTCATAGTACAAGTATCGTGGCTTGGAGGCCCTGGTTACGCCATCTAAATTGTATGGGAAAAAATATTCCGTAATTCAAGTATTTGTCACCGAGACAAGGTGTTTGTCACCGATACAAGGTGACGTCACCACTCATGGCGGTGATGGAATTCGAGGATGTAGGCTTGTACTCTACTATCGCAGGCTTCGGTGAGACTTCTGAAAAAAAAGACAACGGTAACACTGTTTTTGCCAATAGCACCCAAGGTTAAATAGCATCTGCTCCTGAATTTATGTAACCACTGTATACTTAGTCAGTATGAGACATACTTGAAAGAATTAACTACTACGAGTAGCCGCTACACGAATTAGATCAAAAACACCAAACAGACATGGGACATTACTTTTTCAACTTTCCAGCGAACATGCAGGTTCACAATTTTTAGGCGTTAAAAACGGTTTTTTCATTTGTTTCGGCTGCAGGTGCCTTTTAGCGCTTAATTAAACCTTACTAGTATAAATAAAAAACAACCTAACCGGTCAACATTATTTTTTTACAGTAATGTCCCATGTCTGCTGGGCGATGCTTGTTAACTATTATCTTGATTGAAAACGTCATTGTCGGCCATTCGTCCTGTCGGCCATTCGTCCTTGTCGGCCAGTTCTCCGTGTCGGCCTATTGGATGTCGGCCTATTGTACTTGTCGGCCATATGTCCATGTCGGCCGTTTGGATTTCGGCCTTTCGTCTTTCGGCCATTTGTACCAGTCGGCCAGTTGGTCGTGTCGGCCATTTGTCTTTTTCGGCCGTTTGTCCATGTCGGCCGTTTGGCATTCGGCCATTTGTAGTAGATTCTTTTTCGACGTCGACCTAGTATATTCTAGTATTTTTTGGAGAAAAATCTGGTCCTTTTGCAAATTTTGAAACGGCAACACTGATTCCATAGTTTAATTTTATTTGTCTATGTAATAGGCAAGTGTCAATGTTTTCGATTGTGGAATGTAAAATTCGGGATATTTTGGTTTGAATTTGCCGTTTTGCAATAAATCATTGACGCAAATTCATTGTAATCACTAAAGTGCATAGTGTAATCCTAAAAATAAAATTTTACACGTTGCCATTGACAGTAGTTGTATTGTTAGTGTCATTACATAATAATATTAGGGATTCATAACCTCTTCCTCTATTGCAATGGGTAATCAAGTGTCAGCTGCTGAAATGGTTTCTCCGCATCAGAATGTTTCACCTCCTCCAGAATGTCCGATGCATAAAGAAAATACACCTACACAGAAAGTGTCAGAATGTCCCGTTCAGCAGGGGAATGACATCAATCCATATAACATGGTAAACAATGTTTTTTTTTTTATTTTCAGCAGATGTCTATTGTGGGTTTCAGCCTCAGTTAATTTATCGCTAAAAATAAAATTGTTGTGTTCTAGATGCCTCCAGCAAATCAGCAACCTGCTCCAGATCAACCATTCCCATTGCCAATTGAAAGACAAGTGTCTAGTATCCCTCGCACCATGCCTGATGGGTCAACTGAGTTTTGGGTGTATCCCAGTCAACAAATGTTCTGGAACGCGATGTTGCGTAAAGGCTGGAGGTGGAAGGAAGAGGATATACAGAAGAAAGATATGGATGACATTATTAAAATTCACAATGCCAATAATGAACAGGTAACAAACAGTAATTACATGTAAATTTTTCTCAGGTCAGATAGGCACCGACTTTGTTAATAGTTCCTCCAAAGAGACAAGCAAACACTAGAAGTTAAGTCTCTGTTGTGAGTTGAGCATTAATGTTTTGAATTTTTATTGAGTAAGAAAAGGTCCCTTAATGATGTATTTTGTATGAATTGTTTGATTCAGGCTTGGAGGGAAGTGTTGAAGTGGGAAGCATTGCATGCGCGGGAATGTGGTAATCCTCGCCTTCGTAGTTTTGGTGGAAAGGCAACACAGTACAGTCCTCGAGCAAGGATCAGAAATTTGATGGGGTATGGTGAAGTTAATCATTATTATATTTTATCAGAATCATCTTTCATATTATTTAGTTATTATCCACTATTGCTTTTGTGATATGTGTTTCTATAAAGTCCATACTGTTTATGCAGCAATGCGACATACTCTTGTTATGCTGTGTTTATTTTCAGATATGAATTACCCTTTGACAGACACGATTGGATTGTTGATAGATGTGGAAAAAATGTAAGATATATTATTGATTATTACGATGGTGGGGAAGTTGATAGTAAATATAATTTTGCCATATTGGATGTCAGACCTGCGATGGATTCTTTCGAAAACATTTGGGATAGAATGAAAGTGGCTTATATGAGATTTAAATATGAAACACTAAGTAAAGATGAATCTGTTCAATAAATCTTGACTTGACTTAATTGTATTATATTTCTCTGCTATGTATTAAATTAGTGCGAAACAATATTGCATTTTCATTTTTAAGTAAATCCATTCAAAAAAATATTAAGAAATAGAATTCGTAAAACATATTTTTTTTCATAATTGATAATATAGGATGTTTCTTTTGAATAGGTACACTTTTAAAATGAAATTAAACCCTTTGAAATCATAGTAATGTCCATAAAAATGGCTTCATCGGAAAACTGAAAGTTGACCATTTATGTTTCAATATGAATTTGGGCATATGTGCACCACACTGGCTCAAATATCGAAGTTTAAGTTTCAACCACTTTTTTTACAAATTTTCCAATTCACACAATTTGCTGTTTCTATTGACAAACATTTTAAAAAACGACAGATAATTTATATCCAGTACTCGTTATTTCAGTATGAATAAATTTACACCAGAGCAACATCAGATAATTGCGTAAATTTCAAAATCTGTGCAAAAAAACATGACCAGATTATTGCAGGAAACAGCAGTGAGTGCATAATTTCACCCAATAGTCTTGTTGATCGACCTCCATGATCGTCTAATCTCATCTCTCTGGATTATTTTCTATGGGGATATGTGAAGTGGGTGGTCTAGTCAGAGATGAGAGAGGTTGGACCACTTGGAAGTCAACATTCGCAAAGTTATTGCCAAATGCTCAAAATGTTGTAATCTCCCCCTTTGAGGCGTGACACTCAAAATGTTGTGATCTCCCCTTTGAGGCATACACTCAAAAAGCTGTGATCTCCCCCTTTGATGCCTGACACTCAAAATGTTGTGATCTCCCCCCTTTGAGGCGTTACACTCAAAATGTTGTGATCTCCCCCTTTGAGGTGTTACACTCAAAATGTTGTAATCTCCCCCTTTGATGCTTGACACTAAAAAAGTTGTGATCTCCCCCTTTGAGGCGTGACACTCAAAATGTTGTGATCTCCCCCTTTGAGGCGTTACACTCAAAATGTTGTAATCTCCCTCTTTGAGGCGTTACACTCAAAATGTTGTAATCTCCCCCTTTGATGCCTGACACTAAAAAAGTTGTGATCTCCCCCTTTGAGGCCTTACACTCAAAATGTTGTAATCTCCCCCTTTGAGGTGTTACACTCAAAATGTTGTAATCTCCCCCTTTGATGCCTGACACTAAAAAAGTTGTGATCTCCCCCTTTGAGGCGTTACACTCAAAATGTTGTAATCTCCCCCTTTGAGGCGTGACACTCAAAATGTTGTAATCTCCCCCTTTGATGCCTGACACTAAAAAAGTTGTGATCTCCCCCTTTGAGGCGTTACACTCAAAATGTTGTAATCTCCCCCTTTGAGGCGTGACACTCAAAAAGTTCTGATCTCCCCCTTTGAGGCGTGACACTCAAAATGTTGTGATCTCTCCCTACAGCAGTTATGTCAAAGATACGGCCCGCGGGCCGCATCCGGCCCCCAGGCAGTATCAATACGGCCCGCGATCGCAATGTATCACAGAAAGAAGAATCATGTTTTTAGACTTCACTCGATTCGTCTACAAATGAACATCTTTTTCTCATCATGATTTTCTACAATTAGTACGAAAATCCATCAGTTTCATAAAAAAAATTGCCTGCGGCGCAATGTTTTTATCACTTTTTTATAAAAAATAAATTTACATGCAAAAATTGTGCAAAATATTATATACATTTTCAAATAAACAAACTGCATCATGACCTTCTTCACTATGACTCACAAAAAAATTTCGCCTGCGGCGCTATTCACACGTTTTTTTATGCTGTATCAATTTTTAAAATTATTGTTGCCCCTATAGCTCCGAGGCTGGCGACGCACATAAATTAAATAAATAAAATTTTGTAATAATTCAGCACATTTTTTTTTATTTGAATCTGGCCCGCCTACACATTCTACATTGAATATATGGCCCTCTGCAAAATTGAGTTTGACACCCCTGCCCTACAGAATATTCGATATTAATTCGATAGATGACGTCACCTCGATAGTGCGTAGACAGTGGGCGAGAAAGCGGGCGATAGAATTGAGTTGAAACATTTTGGTTGAAGCCGTGATATATCCAGTAGTGGAGAGGCCATGGCTGAAAAATAATGTGGTGGGTTTTAGTTCTGCTCCGTCGGAAGAATCTGGAGACATCCTTATCTGCCTACCAGCCTACGCGTAACTTATATATCATTTTATTCACGTTTAAAAAGTCATATGTGCTATGTGCCTCTATGTAAGTACCTACGATAATAAGGTTTCAGTGGTTGAAAAATGTTTTCTGTTCAATTTCACATGTCATTTCCAGAAAACATCAAACCCTCGTTTGACCCCCGGTGTGCCCTAATCAACCGGAATTTTTTCCCAGAGAATTTTCTAACTGTAGGGTGGTTAAATTAAAATCCAAAAGTTTTTTTTTTATTAAAATATGAAAAATACTATAGCTATGTGTATAGTAGTTTATATTGTAGTTCACTGTACATATACATCAGTGGCGTATATAGGATTTCATTTCGGGGGGGGGCCCGATCTAATATTTGACTTTGGGGGGGTGGATGCAACAAAAATTTGAAGATAGACGTACAGTGTAAAAATTTTAATAGCGCCGCAGGCAAAAATTTTTCGTGAATGTAAGTGAAAAGGTAGTGTTTTAGGCTGGTATCAATATTGTTTGCAGAAAATACAAAGAAGAATAGCGCCGCAGGCGAAATTTTTTTGAATAATGGGTGATGTGATAAACTTGAGTAACTTTCATGTTTTAAAATAACGTTTTTTAAAGAATTGTTCATCATTTCGGGGCGGGGGGCGGGCCCCCTCGGCCCCCCCCCCCTATATACGCCACTGATATACATAATAAAATGAGGAACAGAATATATGTAGTTACGAGAAGTACCTACCCACGTAGTTCCGTAGGCAGTGGAGGGCTGGCTCCAAAAACTTAAGTTGCTGTGTAGCAGACCCGGCAGAGAATTTTTAAATGTAGGTAGGTTAGGTATGTAAACTCGATAGTGCGTAGACAGTGGGCGCACTTATAGCTGTGATATAAGTGCGAATAAAACAGGTAGTCGTCCCTTCTCGGTCACATTTTTTATGACTGCGTTCGCCACTTTGAATTAATCCCAGTATAGCAGTAGTAGAAAGGTTTTATTGTACATCCACCTTACCTTCATACAGGAGCGATGTGCGATGTGATTATATTAGGGAATATTGTTTCGGTAACTGGCTTTGAACGAATCGATTTGTTCGGTGAGTCGTGCTAACAATATTGAATGTGCTTCATGCCATGCATCAGATATTCAAACTATGATGCGCAAATAATTTCTAGCCATGCTACAGTGATCCGTCTACCTTGTTTCTACGAAGCTACCTACCTACCATGGGCGCCGCCAGCTTCAAAGCTAAGGGGAGGCGCAACTAATTTTAACATAGGTGTGGCATAAAAATGGAATAAATAGCGCCGCAGGTGAAATGGTTTGTCTGAGAAGTGAGACTTAGTGGCGTAACTACCGCCGGGCAGTTCGGGGGGACCGCAGGGACCCTTCAGATATCATGAAAATCCATTAAGTTTACAGCTACTTCATTAAAAATAAATCCTGCGGCGCTAATTTAGTCTTTTGTTGTGTTGCGTACCTTTTAATAGTTATTACATTTTTTACATTAGAGATAGGAATAGAAATAGGCAACGCTTCTGGAGGGACCATATCGACCGAATGGACAACACCAGACTCGCGAAAACTCTGGACAGGGAAGAAAATTAGGTCTAAGGCGGCCCACTTTTTCCGTCGATGAGCGGGGGGGGGGGGAGTCCCTGGGAAAATATTGAAGCAGTCCCAGTCTCAGAGAACTGAACCTCCCCATCCCAGGACAGCCCGCCGTCAAAAACAGAGTAGTACGACCTAAGACAAGAGAAAGAAAAATAAAAATACATTGTAGGGGTATAGGTGCTGATGACGCCTATGGTACCTTCCCAGAGTGTACACTATCCTGAAACCTGAAACACAATATGACTGACTGATGTAGGGGTACCTATACTTACTCTGACTTTTATGGAATGGTGTACCTTTGCAGGTACCTAACATCGCTAGTGTAAATAGATACGAATACGTATTAGAAGAGACAACATTTTTAGGTTAAAATGATATTTTTAGGTACATACGAGATTCATCTTACATTGTTAAATTAGTAAAGGTATACTAAAAGTTGGAGATGATGTCAACCATAGGTTGAGGTTGAGCTACCTGGGTAAATATTGTGAATACCCTGAAGTAAAACATCGCACATCAATATAAAAATATATTTTTTTGCCTTTTGATTAATTTAAGACAATAATATGAATAACGAGCATGATTAAAATGCAAAAAAATGTTTTCTTTTTCTGTGATTGATGATTGATCTATACTACATTAAATACCTACATTAAAGAGAGCTTATTTCACATGATGGTGGAGACTCATCGGTTGGTTTTAAAATGCCAGAAATCCGTTAAATTTCTCTTCAATAAATAATTCCGGATATGAAAGTAGGGTTTGATAAAAATCTCTGCTATAAATTTGCAAAATGAATATTTTTTGGTCGAGTCGTAGGAAAGTCCCACCGTAATAATATAACATTATTTAACGAACACTCTGACTTCGGTATTCGATATCTTGTCACCAAATCTCGGAAAATTAATGTTAAGTATGAATAATGTTTCATATTTCCTACGATAAAAAAAGGTTTCTTTATCAATCGATTTCCCTGCAAGGTGGTGGGTTACCTACACTCCGATATTATCTACCTAGTCCCTATTCCACTCATATAACCTTATAATTAGGTATACAATATTAAGTTCATGAATTAGTTCCATTCAATGTTGATAAGATTAATACTACGTACTCATTAGGAAGGTACCCATAAACGTAGTATCGATTATCAAATGCTAATCGAATTTATAAAGTGTAACTAATATTATATGTAGGTACGTATGTCTATTTTAAACTAAGTATACCTTGACTTTGGTATAATGTTTTTACATAATTGATAGAGTGTTTTCACAGGTTTTATGGTGATTTAGAAGTCAACAACTAAATATACAATAGTAGGTATCAAATGTATATATTTAACTAAATCTGTGTTGGTTGGTATAGTATCACACGTGAACAGTAAGTAACATGTTTTATGTATTTCATACAACATTGGGTTTGCTCCGGAGTAAAACATTTCCTTTATTGCTTCAAATCTAGTTTCCTACAATCCACATTACACAACTTACTACAATACTCGCAGATATATCTGCGTATACTCGTATTGTGTAGGTGTAGGTAGTGTGTTGTTCAATATATTTGTATCGAAGCACTGAAAGAATAGTCCCAGACAAAACAAGTGACCCACATAACAAGTAATACATAATATACCTATGTACACATTACACAATTCAACACAATTATTGCACTTATGTGGTTAACATTTTAACACTATCTCCCTTTTCAGTTGTTTCATTGAGGTGCACCAGCTGTTTGGTGCAGTTAGAAGTTTTAAGTGTTATTGCTTTGGAGTCTAGGGTTTCATTCAGAAAGTTCAGCTTACACTTTCATATAAATAAATCCTCTTGGACATAATGTATCTACTCGTACCAATTTAAAATCACTGCCAGATACTGAATCATACAACAGGTACATTAGTATAGGTATGATCTACCATAAGTTATGTGCCTTTGTTGATTCTGCTAAGAACGCACCAACATGGTATTATAATAAACGTATGGATGTAAGTACCTACCATACAGGTAGGTACCTCCTCAGAGATTCAACTGTGACACCTGATGTTTGTGTTAGTAATAATTATATGTACTAGTATGTCGTCCTATAACAGTACATGACAACACAGTGCACACTGCTCAGTATGGCAATGAATATTACGAGGTTGATAGACTCATTGTGTGCCTAATAGATAAGGAGCCTTTAGGCACTACTAAAATTCTTACTTGTATGTAAAAATAACTCATTGTTTGCTAAAATATTGAAACAAGATGTTGTACCTATTACAAAATAACATTAACTATTTATTGCTATTGCCTACGAGAGATTTAAATTAGCTGCATATTATAAATATGAAAAATCAAGTTGTCATTGATGTTGGGGAACCTCATTGTGAAAACAATTTGATATTAAAGAGACGGGGCCTAAATATGCAACATTACTTACTTAATTATTATTTCGCTGTCCCCCCTATGTCCCTTCGCTGTCTCTAGGATGTCTCCTCGATATCTCCTCGAAGTCTGCTCGATGTCACCTCGTGGTCACCTCTATGTCCTCTCGATGTCCCCCCAGTTCGGTTCGGTTATCAGAGAGTGACGTTTGTCATTATTTTGTTCCCGATTTGAAAAACTATTTTCGACGGTTTTCTTTCGATATATTCAAATTGTTTGATAACGTCGTGCAGTCAGATATCCCGTGTGTTCATCGCGAGTATTTGTCGTGCGTATCATATCAATATAAAGTGATAGTTTCAAAAATTTCAACTTTTATCGAGATTTATTCGTATTATATTTTTGCATTGCGAATGGATGTCATGTTATTTTGCGGTAGTTTTATATTTATTGTCTAGAGAGCGTTACGCGTACGAATTGTTTATATTTAAAATCGCGACGCCTTCCCATCAGCCAGCCGTGGATGAGAGGTAGCGCGCTGTGGTAGCGGGCCGCGCTATCGCACTTTTTCGGGGTTGTGGGTTCGATTCTTCATCGAGTCGGTTGATTTTATGTTCTTTTTTTTTTCGTTTTTTTTTGCGTTTTTCCATTCTTACTTTGTTCACTGATGAGAATTCCTTATATAGCTTCAGTAAAATAGCTGTTGTGAATATAATCTTATATCACTAATTTACCTTCTCGTTGTTTCATTATTATTATTATTTTTACTTTGTAAGTGTCACATTAGCTGATTGATAAAATTGTATTGAAATTATTTATGTTAAGGTGTAGTACCTACCTAAGTATAGTGGTGGTGGTTGTATGTAAGTACCTGGGTATATTAAGTTATTTTATCATATAAATATCTTCTTTGTGTATAGGAGTGTTGTATATAATATATTGTTCTCCATGTATATAGTGTAATGTTTTTCATTTCGTACATTGGTTTGATAAATATAATCCAGTGGTTTGTTTTGTAATAAGTAGTGAGTAGTACCTTTGCAACTTTACTTTATAATTGTAGAATTTAAGTCTAATATAGTATATATGCAAATTGCGTTACATTTTGGGCTGAGTTCACAGCTTTGTTTTTATTTGTTTCTACACATAGTGCTGCTAACATAATATAGTACAGCATTTTGTAATTTTATTTATTTATTTTTCCTACTTGGGATAATTGTTATTGAGTAAACATATTTGTTTCATGTAAATTGATATTTTTATATTAATTGTATAAATATTGCTACTTTGTAGTGTTGTGTATATATAGTGTCTTTTCACTGTGTTGAAATTATATTTATTGTGTTAGGAAGTATATGTATGTTATATTGAGTGTGTATCATTGTGAAAGTTCAGTGTAACTTAGCGCTTTGTGCTAGTTGGTGAGTGTTTAATTAACATTGCATACCTGACTGGGTGTAGTTTGTTTGTTTAAATTCTAGTAACACTGATTGCCGTCACACCTACTTATCTTGATTCATACATCAAATGACGAGTGATAGTGACGACGACATCTCTCCAGTCGTGGAGAATGTCGACGTCTTTACACCTAAGAGAGCCTTAACGAGGACCCCTCCAGCTGCTGAGATGGACGTAGGATTGCATGAAAGACCTGAGGACTGTGTGCCGTCATCTCCTTCGTCTAAGAAGAGGAAGCGTACTTGGGATAGCCCCAAGAGGGCGAAAGAGGCTGAAGAAGAGGAAACCGCATTTAGTGAGGAGATGGCTGTCATCGAGAGGATCATTACGGAGGGAAGGTTAAATGCGGATCAGAAGACCAGAGCCAGACTTGCGTTGGGGAATTTGAGGAAACACTATGTCCATTCACAGAGAAGAAGAGGAGAAGCCGAAGGCAGGGCCGAGGGCATCAACGAAGTGGTAACTAGAATAGAGAGGAGCATAAAGGGAATGACAACTGAAGTGACAGCAGTGCAAGAGTCCAACCCTCCGAGAACATGCACGTATGCCCAGAAGGCTTCCAGAATTGTCGCACCTGGAGTAAACAAACCGTGTCTGCCCAGAGGTCTAGTAGCAGTGATTCGCCCAGACAATCCGGAAGGGAAGTCCAGCGCGTCAACCAAAGAGGAGGTTCGAAAAATCTTAGATCCAGCGACTGATGGTTTCCAAGTAGTGAGAGTGCGAAGGTCCAAGGGCGCAGGCATTGTAGTGGAGACAACAACAAAGGAAGGAGTTGAAAATATCGTGGCATCGGAGAAATTAAAGAATGGCGGGTTTTCCGCTGCTATCCCAAAGGGTAGATTACCTAGAATTGTGATTCATGATGTTCCTAGAGACATTACTGACCAAGACCTCCTAAAAGAGATATATAGAGGCAATCTAGAGGGGAAAATATCAGAGAAATCTTTTCTGGCGGACACTAAGAGAATCGGTAAGTTTGGACCTAGGGATAGAGCTTTCTGTGGTTCTATAATGGTGTGTAATGGAGAAGTCAGAGCACTACTCATTAATCAGGGCAGCGTTTTTCTTGGGTGGAATTCATGTAGGGTCAGAGACTACGTCGGAGCTACAAGATGCTATAAGTGTCACCTGTATGGCCATAGTCAGAAAGATTGCTTGCTGCAAACCGACGTCTGCAAACACTGTGCCAAAGAGGGGCATAGGGAGGACACGTGCCCTGATCAAGGGAAATCTGGAGTTTGTGCCACGTGCACACGTTTCAGAAGAAAAGCGGATGATCACGTTACTGGGGACAGAAATTGTCCCGCCTACAAAGCAGCTGTTGATAGAGTTATGAAGTCAACCGACTATGGCTGCATCTAAACCCAGCTCTATAGTTGGGCAAGTGAATTTGGGACGATCGAAGGCGGTTACTCTCGAGGCGGTAAAACTCATGAAGGAACGTAACTTTCCGTTAATGTTTATTCAGGAACAGTATACTTTTAGAGGCAGGACAAAAGGAACCTTTGAACCATATACTGCTATTGAAAAGGGCCCTAATCCTGCTGCCGGATTCCTGATTGACAGCTCAATCATTAGTCCTTTATTTATAGATGGCCTTTCTAATGAGTACCGGTCCGTTATCTGCCTTAACATGGGATGTATGGAAATATTTCTCATCTCGGTATATTTTAAATATTCAGATCCAGTGGGACAACATATCCTAGGTTTGGGCGAAGTACTACGAACCTTGCACGGAAAATCAATAATAGTTGGGGGTGATTTCAATGCGCGCTCTACCTTGTGGCACGACAGACCATTGTCCGACAGAACTGGAAGTGGAAGAGCAGTTGAGGAATTTATTTCTTCCTACGGACTTCACATTCTTAATGCCCAAGGTCAGCCAGCGACATTTGCAGGAGTAATGGGGGAGAGTTGTATAGATCTCACACTGTGCACCGTGGATTTGCTTACACGGACTTCAAACTGGAAGGTAAACAGGTTTGCTCTATCTAGTGAACATCGCCTAATTACAATGGTGATTGGGGGGCGGATGGCTTCACAGTCTTGTGGGATGTGGAGTTTCAGGAGAACCAATGAAAATTGGAATCATTTCTCCATTGTTCTTTTAGAGGAACTTAAGGAGTTCGACGGTATAGTTTTAAGCTGTCCAGAGCATATGGGAGATCATTTCAATGCAGCCGTAGTTGATGCATCAACAACTGCACTGGGTCGAAGTAGACCTCGTAAAGATAAATCTTCCACACCTTGGTGGAACGCAACATGTACACGACTTAGAAGGGAATTCAGAGCAGCGAATCGTAGGTATAGGGCAGTGAGAAAGGGTAATATTCCCTTTGACTCAGAGATAGCTCGGGTTAGGAGACTGAACCTTTGTAGATCACGTGGTGCCTACCATCAGGCAATTAGACAGGCAAAGTCTGATGCGTGGAAGCAATGGGTATCTGAAGTAGGAAATACCGATCCGTGGTCCACTACTAGAACGATAATGCGAGAAGCGCGTACGGCTGATCCCTACCTTTCAAGTATTGTTAGAGATGGGTCAGAAACTTTAGGCATTGATCAAACCTTAAGAGCACTGCTGGACGGCCTTATTCCACTGGACTCGGAAGAAAGGGATACTCCACACCATAGACAACTGAGAATCTTGGCTAGACATCCTCCGACGGCGTCAACTTTGGTTCGCCAAACGGCTCCAGTAACGTATGATGAGCTGAATAATGTAATTAATGGCCTTGGGCCTCGTAAGGCGCCTGGTTTGGATAGAATCACGGGTATGATAGTGAAGAAAGTTTGGGAGATATGTCCGCAGAAGGTGCTCACTCTTATGCAGAAATGCATTAAGTGTGGCATCTTTCCGAAAGTGTGGAAGAGTGGCTTGCTCAGGGTCATACCAAAGGGGAACGATAAACCTTTATCGGACATTAAAGCCTACCGACCTATTACCTTGCTGCCAACTCTGGGGAAAATTCTTGAAATTTTAGTAAGAAACAGACTGAGCGACGCTTTGAGTCCAGGGTGTACTAGACAGTTCGGTTTCTGTCGTGGTGTATCCACTGAGCATGCCATTCTTGAATGCATGAAATGGACGAATGGAAGAAAGGAGAAGTATGTTTTGGGCGTTTTTCTAGATATTTCAGGTGCCTTCGATAATGCCTGGTGGCCTTTGATTCTTTCCAAGTTAAAACTGAGACAATGTCCTAGAGACCTTTTTAATATAGTGTCAGACTACTTCAGAGACCGACAGGTTACAATAGCGTATGGTGGTCGTGTGATAAGCAGGGATGTTACTATGGGCTGCCCCCAGGGCTCAGTTTTGGGACCCTTTCTTTGGAATGTCCTCTTCAACGATCTTCTGACGATGGACCTGCCGGAATGTGCCACTATTATTGCATATGCAGATGATGCGCTCTTGATGCTTGCTGGCAATTCCAGAAGTGCAGTTGAGTCTTTATTTGCGGATGTGATTGAGAGAATTCTTCATTGGGGCACACACAATCGTCTTGAATTTTCTGCAGCAAAGACAGAAGCAATGCTCATGAAGGGCAATCTAAGTCGAAACCGAAATCCGGTATTAAAAATGGGTACGAAAACGGTGAAGGTTGTCGACGAATTTCGTTATTTGGGAGTGGTGCTGGATCGAGGTTTTTCATTTATTTCTCACGTGAAGGCAGTGTCGGAGAAGGCCAGGACTCTCTTTATGGCATTGCGAAGACTGAGCACAGGGACATGGGGTTATCGCCCGAGGACTTTATTGACCATATATCGCGCGACGTACGTTGCTCAGGTGACGTATGCATCGCGTGTGTGGTCGCACAGACTGAATGTTGGATCTGTTGCTTTGGCCCTACTCAGAGGACAAAGGACTCCTCTTTTAAGTGTGACTGGTGCCTACAGAACGGCGGCGAGCGTGGGTCTTCCAGTTATCGCTGGAGTGTTGCCGGCTGACTTGGAGGTTCAACAGTGTGCTGCAAGGCGTACCCTACAACTTGAAGGCAT
Source organism: Ceraclea dissimilis (assembly GCA_963576895.1). NCBI lineage: Eukaryota > Metazoa > Arthropoda > Insecta > Trichoptera > Leptoceridae > Ceraclea > Ceraclea dissimilis. Next base: position 15,387,970 of record OY756359.1, read on the forward strand.
TGTCGAATACTTTGGTGTTGAACTGAGGCTGGAGCCGGGGGGTGGGAGTTTGGAACGTGCTTTTGGTAGGATCTATGAAAGAACGATGGATGTATGGCAAGAGCGTTGGGACACGGGAAGGAGCGGCAGACTTGTCTATTGTTTCTTTCCCGATGTCAGAGTTCGAATGAGGAGGAAGTTCGTCGTTCTGGATCACTATTCGTCCCAACTGGTCACGGGGCACGGGGATTTAAAGGGGAAACTTTTTGAATTGAATCTTGTATCAGAGCCGTGGTGTCCTTGTGGCGGAGGTGCCCAGTACGCTGAACACATCCTGTGGGATTGCGAGATGATGAGTGATGCGAGAGAGGATATGATTGCTGGACTGACTGTTGACACTCCCAGACCAACGTGGTTTGGAGAGCTGACGCTAAATCCGACCAACTTCAATTGTTTCAGATCATTTGTTGATGCGTGGAAGTCAAAGTGGGAAGAGCTCCGTCGACCCGGTTCTGCTCCTGAGGAAGTGGCATGACCAAATTAAATCAGTCCGCTTTGTGCCGATACTGAACTCACTATGTGTTTTGTGATGTCCCTTCTCCCACTCTGGGAGGTGGCTTTCTCTAGCAATTTCTTTCTTTCTCTTCAATCTTTCTGTGGCAACCCACCTTATGGTTCGCCTGTAATCTTTACTGTTTCTTTTTCTCTTCCCCTATATGCCATGATTTTTGCGGGCACTTTCTACATTCCTCATCTCTGCACTTAACGCTTTTCTTTCTGCTTCCAGATACTCTTCTGCACAGCTGGGATGAGAGTGGCCGGTGCGGGGTGGCGCTGTGGGGGTCTGTATCCCGTCCGACATGCGGGCTGGATGTGGCCCTCCGCTTTGCCGCTCTTGTGCCGGCTGACTTTCCGCCGAACAGAGTAGGGATCAATCCCAATGGTTGGGTGTTGCCTGCATATGTCCATTGTGTTGATTCATGTATAGATTCTAAGAACCCTAGTACGTAGCAAATACGTAACTGTAAGATAGTATATAAGAGATTGTATTAGCACATAAGGACCAATTGTAAACGTTGACGGTTGCTTTAAATCGGGGAGGGGTTTGTTGGGGGGAGCCCTTCAGGCGATCCCTGAGCCCTCCTCAGTATGTATTACTTTGTACAAATATTGGATGAAATAGGAACTGGCGTTCCTGTACCATCCAAGGGTAAGTGGGAGGGAGCAACCCTTAACGATGTCCCCTCGATGTATTTTCAATGTCTCTTTGATGTCTTTTCGCCTCGATGCCCCCTCGATGTCACCTTGATGTCGCCTCGATGTCATCTGGATATCTCCTCTATGTCCCCAAGATGTCTCCTCTATGTTTCCTAGTCTCTAGGATGTCTCCTCCATGTCCCCTTGATGTCCCCTCGATAACCCCTCGATCTCCCCTGGATGTCTCTGGGATGTCCCCTCGATGTCCTCTCGATGTCTCCTCGATGTCCTGTCGATGTGAGGAGACATCGAGCACACGTTAAGGAGACATCGAGAACACATCGAGGAGAGAAGGAGGGGGAGTTGGGGCAGGATTTTAATAGGCAACCTTAATGTGATGTATTACCCTAAGCTATCATTTAAACCACATTTAGATCAAATAACAGATGCGTCATATTTTTAACGGCCGGCTCTTAGGCTATACCGTAATGTTGAGCTAGACGACGGAAGAGGGTTTTAATATGCTTACTTGTTAAGAAAAATTCTGAGCAAAGTTTAGAGATTATGGAAAGATGAAAACATAAAAAATGTGTATGTAGATGTGAGGAGTCGACAGAAATTTGTTGCGGAATTGAGTTTCGAAATAACCGTAGCTATAAACAAGTTTCCTGATCGAAAGTTGACTACTCATATGTTGTATATAAATCTGTGCGAGGGTTGAGTCAAAACTTATTAAAAGTTACATATGTTTACATAGAACTTTATTCTAGAGAGCTGAATCTTAAGCGAGAATTTCCAAAAATTATAGCGTGATCTCTAGAAAGGTTATATTCTTAATATATGCGTATGAAATTGCAATTTTCCTAGGTATTAAGGCAGAATAGATTTCTTTTTGAATAAATTCTCGTAGCTTTTTCAATACCTATGCTATGTATTTAATACTCTTACCTTCTTACCTACAGAATGTACAATGCCCGCAGAAAATTGATTTTTTAAATTGTTCATATGTGTTGTAATAAGTGTTTGTGCCCCTGTGACTAAGAAAGTAAATAAAATAAAATAGGTAATATGCAAATGAATACTAAAAATAAACTTATTCAATATATAGATGCAAACGAAATGTGAACACATAAAATTATGTCATTTCTCATTATTACAAAAATTGACTTTTAGTAAGTATGTAGGTAGGTACTTACTAGATAAGCGTTCTAAGTTAAAGCAGTTCTAAAAATCTGCCCACACGAATTATAACCTACTTATTTAAGAAAAAGAAAACTTTAAAAACAATGTTTGTCTGCGGTTGAACATTGTACAATACCTAATAAAGTATAGGTACTCATAGCTTTAGGTATACAGAAATTGGATTTTCCTATTAAAACCAAATCTAATTTCGTCTATAAGACCTCATATTTTTATTATACTTTGCTTTTGAATGGAAAATTTATATGATATAATCGTTGCCGATGTAGAGTATGTACTCGTATGATAGTCAGGTATGGCAACAATAAATAAAGGCAATTTCCTTTTTGTCCCTCTGATTGGTTACTTATAATCTATATTTGTTGTCAGGGAGGAAGGTAGATATAGGATAGGGTTGGTACCTAGGTATAGCACGTGGAGGCAGATAAGCGGGAAATCTCTCTTTATAGCAAATTCATTTAATGGAATGAATGCGTAATGAAAATGTGATTTCAGTTTGACTCAAATTTTCATTTCGCCAACAAAACCTCATTTCAAAATACTTTCATCAAACGATATTATTATTTTTCCGTAGTCTGCATTTTGAGAAAAATGTTTCGAAGTATGCGTACGACAATTGCTTTAATTTTGAAGGATTTCATTATAAGCTCAATTTATAAGGACATTGAGATCGGAACGTTCTTCTGGGGTTTACCTCACTCCTCTTCGTATTTTGGTAAAGGGGGACTTTGTTAGAGATATTCTCTACGCAAAGTAGGATTATTCTAGTTCGTTTCTATTATTTATTCAAATTCTAAAAATCAAAATCTTTGTGGTAAATATTGTACAGTAATATTATACAGGAATTTTGTTCATGCATAGGTATAGGTACTCAGATCTGTTGAATATTAATAGGTATAAATTTATCTACCCTTAGGTAATTATATCTAGATATGAATTTACCTAAGAATAATATTATTACTAAAGTATCGGACGGCTTAATGTGAAAGTTCAAACGAAATCAACACTGTAATTAAATACCTAAGTATTTGTTAAGTAAATCTTAGCACTTAATAATTATTGAAGCATATAGCAACTAATAGAAGTAAGTAAGGTGGTATAACTTTGCTACTTTGAAACCCATAGGCTCTCCACACACGCCCCGAAGTTCAGTTAACGGAATCGACCGTTTGCAAAAAAGTTCCGACCAAAACCTCATTCTGAATTCAAAATCGGGGTGACGCTGAATTCAGAGAGAGGTTTTGGTCGGAACTTTTTTGCAAACGGTTGATTCCGTTAACTGAACTTCGGGACGTGTGTGGAGAGGCATAGGCTGTCGGACTTCCATAGTCGCAGGCTAATGTTTTTTCCTGTGAAACCTGTGAAAGTGACGTTATCCCGTAAATATATAAGAACTTACCTATTTAGTAGTTATACGGAAATTTTGTGAAAAGGGACAATTTTATTTCACCGATAATTTTTAATTTACGTCTTCTTAAGTTTCTTAAGATTTTATCGTTTTTTATAACCTAAAATTAACAATTACAAACTACGATAATTTTTCTTAACAATTATAAAAGTACACATTCAGACGTCATTACCTTTCATTCATTCATACACACAGGTTGTCACGCTACCATAAGTCCAAGGATGTTCATTTTGATGCCCCCGTATTCTGCTTCCCGGGGCGAATCCCCTCAGCTCAGTTACGATTCTGGGTATGTACAAAAATATCTCCAACTTTGGTGCGAACGAATTTATAGTATTTTTTTCTATTATCGCTAGATGTGTTAGGCCTCCCTATCTCGAAGCATTCTATTAGGTTTAGCGCGGCGTAAGACAGGTAGAGGAAGAGGTACCATGATTTCCTAATCCAGTAAAGATTCATTGCGGTGAAATAGAAGACAGGTCATATGTTTGACGTTTCGTGTGCTTGTAGAAGCCGTCATAAAACTTTGGGGAACACAGAACAACGTCACTCTAGGGAACAATTAACACGCTCTTCTCTACAATACTTCCCTCTAGTATAAAATTGTTTTGTAGGACTGAATAGTGGATAGGTAGATAGGTAACTACACCTACATATCTTCTCATAAGAAATGTTATTATTATATTATTGGAACCTATAGTCCAGTGACGTGGGGTGACTTCACGTAAGTAACCCGGAGGAGAGCGGAGAGGGATTTGTGGCCAGGAAGATATGCAATAATGCATGCCTTATTACCTCTGAGGAGATTGAAAGAAATAGTCTTATAAAGAATTTCCTCTTACTAATACAAGAGACGACTATGTCTTTATTTCTTACGCACGGAGCGCAAATTTTTGGAGTAGGTATTACAGGACCATTATAAATACATCGCTCGCATGGACATCAAAGATGGGTGGATCGATACCTCTATTATAAAAGTAGACAAAGCTATTTTTATTTTATTTCATTTATAAACCAACAGACCCAATACAAAAAAATCTTGAATCTTAAAAATAGTAACTAGTTAAGTATACCAATGGATGTTTGTTATCAATCTTACATACTATTACAATTTATACATGGCAATTATCCTCTACTTTAATGCTAATACTAATGCTAATGTAATATTATTTTGTGTGTAAGACTTAAATGAGTAATAAAACAATTAGTACAAAGCCAAACACCAGTGCGATCTGTCTTGTGCCGCTTGTGCGGTATATCGGTAATATCTTTTGTAACTTTGCGATCTGACACAGACGCAAAACAATTTGGAAAACTCGGCAATATAGAGTAATATTCCCGCAGTTGCAGCGACGCCTATATTCCTGATAAATATAAAGTTATCACAAGGGGAAACGGAGACATAATCTTGTATGGAAATCTCTTCATATTCAAGTTTTACATATCATTTTCATACCTTTAATTAAATATCACGGAACATGTAAGTAGGCAGGTACCCAGTAATTTAGTGTGGGTTGTCATAAGCTTCTGCTAATTAATCAAGACAAGACAAGGAAAACATCAAAGAAGGTTTGAAATAAGAAAGACAACCCTTTTAAGGTTTGTTTATATTTTAAGATTAAATAAAATATCTGCTTAATTCTATGTGCTTAACCTAATAATGTATTCCTTCTTGAAGTTTTATGAGTTGTTTTAATTTGCCAGAATAGGTATTATTTAAAATGTGGGTACTCCAAAGACATTGATCTATATATCTCTATAATACTACTCGTAGATCTCATATTTTATTTTATCTTATTATGAATTTCTAAGCGTGTATTAGAAACGGCGGTTACGGGTCACAGCATGATATGTATTTGTATAATTATATATTTCCTAGATTTTCCAAGCCCCGGTGATTAGGAATACCATTTTAAAATAAATATAAACTAAATAAAGCATCCAAATACAATCAGCATTTGTGTCAATTACATTTTTTGATTCTTTGGCTACGACACGAAACGTGGTTTATTTAGAATAAGTGTTTACTAATTAGTAATTACAAATTGAATAACCTACAATAATTAACGCATTAACACCCAGTACGCATAGACAATTATTCAGGTAACCATGATTATGAGTTGGAAGGAGCTGGAAGCCAGTGGAACTCCGAAGGATGGAGGATCCATGTAGGTTCTCCTTTAGAAATAATAATAAAAAAAAGGAATCGCCGAAACGCGGGTACAATAATAAATATATTAAGTTCTACCAACATTTAGAACCTTACCTATTCTCAGTAAGCTATTTATTTCGTCGTGACATCAGTAAAACCAGATACTGGAAAATGAAAATTAAAAACATACGCAAATATTAAATAATATAAATGGATGGATCATGTCAAAATATTAAAATTTCCTTTTGAGTAATGTCTATATTAAATTAGATTCCTGTTATACTCGTACAATGAAATATCCGAAATTTCTCTAGACTTTATTTAATATCAAATGTCCTCAAGTCTTAGGATTTCCTGCGATTTTTCTTTTAAATGAGTTCTTATTTTTTATTTTGCGTCGGGTATGGATCAATCAGCTCTCAGAACGTGCGAAAAATTTGAATTTAGATTCAAATCATTTTGTAAAAAGTAGAAGTAGGAGTAAGTAGGTACTCGCAGTTCTCGTATTTATTAAAGGATCACTCTACCGAGAAGTTGAGGCAATGTTATTTAATTTTTATTTGTTTACTTCAAAATGCTTCGAGAATTTTGTAGAGATGAGTTGTTATTATGTAAATTTTACTTAATATCTCAACCTACCAAGTCCTTAGGTGAGGCTCCGTTATTTAAATTAGATAGGTACCTGACTATATAAATATACCAGATATCATTCTCATCGAGTTACTCACTTCTTCTATCTGCTTCTAAAAATAAAATGTCAAAAATGTACACAACTTTAATACATCTCCCTATAACATTTAACCTGGCTTTGTGCGGTAGGTATATTCCAATGGCATTTACCTATTTCCCAGGCTCGCGGTGAAAACACCAACATGAGAAGCATGTGTCAAGTTACCTGAATTGTTTCATGTCTGTAAATAATTGTATAATCCCTTGATACAGGTTTGTCTACGAGATTACACGTAGACCTTTGCTTGGGAAGATCTATAAATACTTGTTACTGATTCATGTTTAAATATCGTGCACTTTACACTATCGGGAGCGCAGTTTCCGAGTATACCTACTAAATGTATGGAATCGCAATTAGGAATCGAATTTCTTGCAAATAGGAAGAGAAAATGGATAAAGGCATTCAATAATTTTTTATCGATAAAGAAAACCTTTGTAATCTAAATTATATCTCTTCCATTATTCGTTCACAAAATAATAATATTGATTAGGCGAGCGTGGATAGACTACCAACGCGTTTTTTTTCAAAGACAATCAATCCCTATTTTCTTTGATGTTGTATAGCAGATGTTGACAATCTTTTTACCTGAAAGAATGAAGAGGCGACACCACGACGCAGTTAAAATACATTTTTGAATATTTGTTATAATGGTAATTGAAGTGAAACGGACCCACCAAAGAACGTATCGTTAAGAACCTAAAACGTCAGTAGGAAAATATATAGGTGTAGTTAGGTACTTACTGTATGTGATTCACATAGACCTCCATACTCACTTTGCTTTAAAGTTAAGGCAAGGGTCCTCAAACACTATATAATAGCCGCCGGCTCAGCCACAAAAATGATATCATTCGTGGATGGGTGTTAATTTATCTTCTTATGAATTAACGGGGCATATAGAAGGTAGATTGTTGGACCGTCTTAGGGCGGTCTTAGTATAAGGATAATCTCTACACGGTATTTATGAAAAAGTTGTTCTATACCTGATGTATTCCTTATCAGACAATGGAGAATGCAGAGCTATTCAAATGTTGCCGCATAATAACTATGGGTATGTATAATATATATATAATATACCCACTATACTGTAGTGCCTATCTACTTTCAATAAAATACCTGCATTAAAGAAGTTTAAAAGGGATGTGGAGGTACCTACTTAGATTATATGTATTTTTCATTACGGAACGTTAAGAATATGAAAAGCGTAAAATAATAAAAAAATATATAAAATTGAAGTATTGAAAATTTAATCTAGCCACATTTACTTTCTTAGTACTATCGAGGCTTCTTTTTCAATGTGGGACAAATGAAATAGGTGTGGGGATGTACACAACATGATTATATGATTATAGGCTGCCCTCAAAACTCTGCCTCGATGAAGATGATATTTTGTCTCTCGTATTTTTGACTTCCCAATATTTACGGGACACTTGTAAACAATATAAGTAGGAAAAGTGTGTAGGACTGTTTGTGTACCATCGCAGCGGTCGGGGCTCCACGAAGGCGATGAAACTTTGTATGGATCTATCTATCTAATTCACACCGTTTACAATTTCAATATCATTTATCATGTCCTGAGTGTGAGTGTGGTGCTGTTCATCAGACAGTCAGATATTTGGTCCGGGACTGCGAGGCAAGGAAATTTCCCGGTAGCCTTCAGGACATCCACGAGGCAAGACCGGAAGCGGTGGTCTGGCTGGCAGCACTGGAGCCGAGGATCTGAAAAATACTTATGTCGACGCAGCCTACACGGGCAAAGGACAACGCCGAAATGCCACACGAAAAGTAAAGTAAGTAAGTATTTATCAGGTTTTTTATATTACAATGATGTCCTGTTTCTTAAATGCTGTAGTTTATATTATAGATGTGTATACTGTATAGTCTAGCGAGGTATTCTACCAGAATATTTTATATCACGTGAGAATCTGAGAAAGTGAAAAAGTGTTTGAGATATATTGGATGGATACATAATATGTGTTCAGTAAAATGTTATTTTACTTCACTATGAGGAATATATTCACGTGAGGCTTCCACGGAAAAATCCAATTACATCTGAAATAAAAGAAAAATAACTTCACTTAATAAAAATAATCTATTAGGTATAGGCACCTACTCTGGAACACGCAATGGATACATTTCTTCCAGTTTAAATGAAGGACTGAGCGAAAAAAGCCTGCAGAAGAAGAAGATCTCTCCTAATGAAATACTTCCATAAATAAATATTATTATTATATAAACGCTATGGGATTGTGGAGTTGAATCACATCTTCCATTGTGTTTATTTTACAAAATGAGCTAAAATCAGTTAAGAATATCTCACTTTAACAAGACATTTCAAGAAATGTGATACTTTTACTTCGTAGGTAATTACTGATTTTTTTAGTTTTGTTTCTTCACAAAAAAATCGATGGGTGCGGTAATTTTACAGTTTCAGTTGAAGTATATACAAAGTAAAAAAAATGTGATCAAATTCAAAATTTGATTGAATGCGGGATTGTTATATTTCGGAATTTGGCTGTAATGTTATAAGATATGTAGTAAGTACCATTGGTAACATAAAGAATTGTGCTCCGTACACAAAGGTCTGATAAAAAGCAAAGATTTGTTAGCATTAAAGGGAAGTGTTTAAGAATGTTTGTTTTCTTTCCTTGTAGAACATTAGTACGAACAATTCCTTAGGGATATTGTGCTTTCTACAAAACAGACATTTATATTACCCCCTCTACTACCTCCTGCTCACCACCACATCCTCGTTGTGTCCACTCACGTACAAAACGTACAAGTAATAAACCGTCTTGCCTCGTTTTATTGGGTCAAAAGTTGTGTAAGATAAAACTGAGGCGACTAAACCTGAACTCTATAGTTGCGGAGGATTCGCACCCGTTTCTCAGGAATATTGCTTCGTTTACAATGCAATTACAGTTATTGAATTAGATCCGATCACACATAATAACAGGGAGCATTATTTCTGAATTTTCATCTGAACATGAATTAGGTATTCCAGACAAGCTGAAGCGAGGCGGACGGTAGATTTCCTGGCTGCACAACATCAGATAGGGTGGATGTTCTGGGCAGCGCAGCACAGGGAAGTTTTCGCCGGGGTAATCAACAACCTTGCCGTCGCGGGGTCTGATAGGACTCAAGTAGACGAAAAAATAAAACACCTAACACACCATTGATTGGAACGGTTTTCTAAATGTGTATTTAGTTATGATATTATATCCATCCTTACTTACGAATGAACTTAATTCAAAATAAAATTTGGGAAATAGATTGAATATGTGCATTGGTATATATTTTTTTTTATTTCAGCAGCAATGATATATAATTCCTCCACATGATCTTTAATGTCTACAGTTAGTAGATACTCTTATATTAATCTGAAACTTCATAGCCGTGCACTTTTGTTGAACTTTGTTACGCGGTCTGTTTCAATACGATGTTGTTTGACTTTATATTTTTAAAGAAGAATAACTTGTTGGTAACTTACTGTTATGTTATATTATAATATCTCTCTAGATATTATTTTGTTTATTTTCTTATAAATAAGTTACATTCTCACACACACTCCTGCACTTCAAGACGCAAGCTTTTCCAGCCTACTGCAAAGTGTGCAGAGACGTACGAGTATTTCAGTTTATTTCAAAAAATCTTTTAAAGTAATTTATATACTCGGGTTCTAATCATAATGAAATAAGTATTGTACCTGCAGTTAGTTCTTCCCTTCTAGAGATAATTTTTTGGAACATTCTTTAAAGCTCAAATTCTGAATATCATAAGAATCTCGAGCTCTAGAAGGGAAGAACTAACTGCAGGTACAATACTTATTTCATTATTAAATCAGTTGTTTTTTTTAATCCATCAATTATAATAATGGGGATTTTTTCTGCATGCATTTTTCTACCCACAAAAGCCTCGGAAAGAATTCTACGAAAGCAAACATTGTCTACGAAATCAACATTGATTTAGAAACTAGCTTCGCCGAGGACACAAAACGTTGCTTTAAGACGATATTCCAGATAATGTGTAAGTAATACGAGTACTATTGTATAATGAGTATGACTTTCGTTTTTTTAAACCCTAGGCTAGAGATGCCACTTTGTACTCAATAAATATAAACGGTGATTGGTTCCGCTATTCAGATATTTTGAGAGGTGATAGAGGGTGTTCTAAAACGTAGATCTGCCAAAGGGATGTCATCCTAATTGTTAAGGGTTGCGGAGTTACACCCTTTTAAAAAAAATCCACCCCGACATCGACCACCATCACATTTCACTGAATAACTCTGATGCTATGAGTCCAAAATTGATAAAAAAAAAATTTATGTCTTATAATAAAACAAGCTTGTAATTGATGTCAAAAATATTTAATAATAATAATAATAACTTTGCTAAAATTAAACACAAAAACAAAATTTCATTTTTTTTTTGTTGAAAGTTTTGATATCTTTTATTTTTTTTTCAATAAAAACTATAATTAAGTAGTACTTTTTTTTCTTTTAATAAATACACTAGACCCTTGTGAATAAAAATGCCGAACATTATCTATCCATATTTTGAACCAGTTTTTCAAAATCTTCGATTTTATAAGTACATATTCAATAAATTTCATCACAATTTTATACTTCGCTACTGATTACTTCTTTAAGTAGTACTACTTAAAGAGGTAATCAGTAGCGAAGTATAAAATTCTCATGAAATTTATTGAATATGTACTTACAAAATCGAAGATTTTGAAAAACTGGTTCAAAATATGGATAGATAATGTTCGGCATTTTTATTCACAAGAGTCTAGTGTATTTATTAAAAGAAAAAAAAGTACTAGTTAATTATAGTTTTTATTGAAAAAAAATTAAAAGATGTCAAAACTTTCAACAAAAAAAAATGTAATTTTGTTTTTGTGTTTAATTTTAGCAAAGTTATTATTATTATTATTAAATATTTTTGACATCAATTACAAGCTTGTTTTATTATAAGACATAATTTTTTTTTTTATCAATTTTGGACTCATAGCATCAGAGTTATTCAGTGAAATGTGATGGTGGTCGATGTCGGGGGTGGAATTTTTTTAAAAGGGTGTAACTCCGCAACCCTTAACAATTGGGATGACATCCCTTTGGCAGATCTACGTTTCAAAACACCCTCTATCACCTCTCAAAATATCTGAACAGCGGAACCAATCACCCTGTATTAAATTATTTTTACAGTGTCTACTAAATATCACTAAGTACCTGAATTCTTTGAAATGCCATTTACTATCACCAAGGACAATACAACATTTAGTACATTTTTACTTATGTCTTCGAAAAATATCTTGACTAGAGAAAAAATAATAACATTATATTTTATCATTGTCTTAAATAAATAATGGAACCACAAATACGAGTATCCTTGCTCTATTATTTTCGTTTCGTTTTTTGCATTTATTTGTCTACGTGGGATGGCCCAGGCACAGTAGAGGTCATCAGGAACAATAATACTAAATTGAAATTATAGTAATAAATTATTATTAATAAAACCAACTAGTATCGGTATTATGTTATAAAAAAATATTGGGATTAATGACTATTTGACATTGTGTTCATTTTCCCTTGTATATTAATGGTACTAGTATTAAATATGTACGTATCTATAATATACACACTTAGTTGGGTTATGCAAAATACATTATTACGTGTGATGAAAACAAGGGAGTGTGATGATAATATGCACGGTGCTGGGGAGGAAGGGGAGGGCTGGAGGGACGGAGTGTGAAACCAATGTGGTCGTCCGTTTCAATTAAACTGCGGTTAGAAATAATGTCTGTTTACTCTTATAATAATATTATATGGGCATAGAAGAGATATGAACATAATATTATTATTTGGACTACCTACCAGCACCAGCAGCAGCAGCGTGTATTGGGTATCCTCTCTGCTCGTAACACTAACCACTATATAATGAAAGAATCATAATGGATTAATATTGCTGGCTCTGCCTATACGAGCTTTGTTGCGGTTCATTGCGAACTGTATCCATATTAAAATATCATGAGGCATCTACCCAGTACACACTACACTACACTACACAGTATCTACCTACACCTGACCTATCACACTAATATAATTGCATTATTATTAGCACAACTATTAATCCTTTATGATTGTTTATTGTTGTTTATCGTCCTTAGACCCTATATCGGGCACTTGGACTCGTTAGTTTTACATAATCAAATTTATAGCAATTAAAGCAATGATAGTTTTTATGGGATTTTTATGGGAAATCTTTGGTTTCCAACCCAAGTTTGCCTTTTTAGTACACAGAAATAAAACGTATACCATTATTGAAATCTTAGGTTTTATTGATTGAAAAACAATATAGCAATGGAACAACTGATCTACATAATATCATATGGACTTGTAATTTTGATTTATATTAGCGAGTACTGTATTGTACTTACAATACAAGGCCATCTACAGCCATGTTTTTCATTTTATTGTCTACGTAAAAGAAAATATTGATACCTACAATTATAAATGTGTTGTTATAACATAATATGACACCATAATACAATAGTGCGCCAGCTTGAAAAATATTATTAACGACGTGCGTTAGTTTGTACTAAAAGGGTAAATGTACCTATTCGTATTATTAAGAGTATGCATACCTACATTTCAAAAATTTCTAAAAACGGAGACCTAATTATATCTCGACAACAAAATAGGGTAGATGAATTGAACATTTATCTTGGGAATAACCGTAAAGGATTGTTGTGTAATTAACCCCAAAAATGGAAAATACGCTATTTTTACCATTTTATCATGCGATTGTTCATGCGATTTTGAACCTTAATGCCGTGGGAAATGACTGTGACGTCATTCTTGGTGCCAAGCCAAGCCCTTAATATATGAGAAGGAAGAAAATAAAAGAAAATATTTAGACTATCTGTTGAATATCAACTACCTAGATATAACTTTATGCAGGGATGTATTTGTATAACAATATAGAAGAACACTTACATATTCGCATTCAACTGTGGCTGGGTTGCTTGGTAGTGCTTTATTATTTATTCACGATTATTCATCCCAAACTTTGGATTATTTTGTACATTTTCTGTATTGTTCAAACATACTCGTAGCTTCCCAACTAAACGTAGTGTTATGGGATAGTCAGAATAGACTGACCGCACTATATTCTTGACCGCTATAGGTATTGTATTGTAAGTATGGGTACCTTATGGTGGTATAATACTCGTATCATCACCGACTGGTATCTTCTTTCATCATGTTCACGTACGTTGTACAATATAAGTTGGTTCTTATTGTTAGGGTAGAATATATTTGCATGTAGGTATGTGTTCTACATTCTAAACTTATGTTTATTTAATTTAGAACCTGCCTACTCTTAGACAAGTTTAGTAATCAACATTCTCCATAATCAGAAAGTCTTTTAATAGCACGTTAAAAGTGCAGTTTCAGCATATATTTACATTCATAGATTATAAAAAGAAAACAATAATATAGTTACAATAAATGTACCTAACTTAACCTACCTATGTACGAGTATATTCACACATGAATTAGGTATATCAGTATGCTAACCGTTACGTTGTAAATTTTATACATACAGAATCTGTATTCTTAATATACACTTATTGTGTTGTGTTCTGGACTATGCAAGACAACACTTTATACTTTTATAGTTTCAGCTGTTTCCAGACTAACAATAGGTAGATATTTTGTGATTTTAGGTATAAAGAAGCGAATCGTAAATAGTACGCAGTCTTACAGTAGAAAATATCAAAGTTATGTAGGCACCTAATTCAGATTTTGTATAGGTGAGGAAAACAGATTACGGTTAAAATAAGGCCGTGGTTATTTAGACGTAGGTAATGCTACGTATTTAGAGTACGGTGCAATGAAAACTTCATTGTCGGTTCTAAACTGTACTAATGCGGTGTGTTGTGACGAGGCTCTCTGTAGTTAGGTGAATTAAATATTGTGGTTTATTTATACGCAATCACTAATCCATTTCAAAAATAGTGATGGATTCAAGAAGAGTACCTACTTGAATAATTCTCTTATACCTAATAAAATTACTTCATTTAAAAAATGGATGGTAGGCCTGTTATTTGTTAAGTACCTGCCAGCATTTTAAATTAAGTAGGCACTTGTTATAGAAAATATAGGTACTATGAATATGTATGAAGTCTGTGGAAAATGTAACGGTTCAGTTGATTGAAAATAATATTATCTTAGTATAAAATTGAAGATTTATTTCTATGTTTCAGGGGCTAAATGGTATGAGTAGGTATATCATTATAAAGAAAATATACATTACATTAATTTTGTGATCCACCTCAATTTGTGAAGAATATTTATGTTCATTTCTAATCGTAGTAGATATTTTATTCGCGGAGACAGAAGTTGACAACAAACTTCTCAGTACTGTCTTCCGGAAAAGTTATCATTATTAATAATCTGATTTTTGAGAATTGAAGAACTTAGAGGTCTAATAGGTACATGGTTGTACCATCATGTTAAATAATTTAGCAGATTTTGTTTTTTATTCAACATGACCAAATATTGCGTAGTTTTGTTTTTAAATTGTGCAAGTAGAGAGTATCGCAAGACGGACCCTGGAGCCTTTTAGCCCCGGGGTTGTTTAAAAATGAAATCAAGCATACCTATTTAGGTAGGTGCTCCACATAACAGTTTTAGATTTTACGTTCAAACGAAAGGTAAACCACTTCCTTGAGTTACTAAAAGATAACAGAACAGATTTATTAAAATGTTTTTTATGTAACAGCTTTAATAAACCCTCAGTAAATTCCACATTGTTATGTAATCCATGCAACTAATACCTACCAATGCCTATAGATGGTTTGAAAAGCCTAATAATAATGAAACGTTCTATCCGGAAATTGAACTCGTATTGATCCATAAAATGAAAATATAACATAAATAATATTTCTCAATAGACTGCCCTAAGGTCCGTCTCTTTGTGTATTGTGAATCCTTAATGATTTTCCTTTGGAATAAAATGACGATAGTTTTCAATAATGGAAGGAAAAACGACCGCCTTAAAAATATAGAAAACGATTTTCGAAAAGGAAATGTTATACAATGGATTGTGGATATTCATGTGTGCATTCTACTTTCGATAAACTAGAGTCATTTGTTGGGCGGGTTTGATTGATTAATGTATCGCGTTCCTATACTTTTATATATTTACTTTTTTTTCTTTCAATCGATATAGTTCTATAGCATTTCATTATGTGTTGTAAGTATTTTTAGGTAACCTTATATGTTCAATAATATTATAATCGATTTCAATGGCGAACAGAAACTTTTTAAAATCACAATTCAATTTTTAGGATTAGCTATGTTACGTACAAATGGCGGACATCATTAGAATTAACATACAAGACAAGTATTTTATAATTTCTGTTTGATTTTTAGAGTTTCTAGTAATGCGAGCCGATGGTATTTTTTAATGCTCTCGTTATACCGATACTGACCGTTGACAGTTCTACCAACTTGGCTCCGGAATTGGTCCAGTGGCTGGCTGGCGGCATTGTAAGTCAGATATTCATTAATACTGTGATAATATTCCTACTTCTCAAGCGATAAATACCAAATAAATATTTAATGTAGGTATGTTCAAGTGAAATATTAATAAAATACCTGCCTTTAGTTTCGTCATTGAAGCCGTGTTCATTTTTCATTCTTTAATATTTTTTTAAGAAAGAGAATAGCAAAAGCTATACTACTTTTGTTATATCGTATTTCAATCAATATTTTCATTTGCTAAAAAATCAGATCAAACATTTGTGGGACAAAGGGACAAACCAGAAACTTAATAGCTTTTTAATGTCTCAAACTGAAAAGCTGACAAATGGGGCTGTTTGTGAAAGAAGTACACAGATGAAAATTCATCGTGAAATGAAAAAGATAATTTTGAAATAATTCTTCCGTCCCCAATATTTACCAAGAGGGTTTGCTTATTTCCTGGGGAATAATTACCTATGCAAATATTAAATCTACTTTCATGATGATAATAATAATTCTGAATTTAGGCTTTTTGTTATATTAGGCATATATAATTTAGGATAACCCTTTTGTTTGCTGACCCACTATAATATTTTATGGGAGTAGGTAAGTATGAAAACTGCATGAATGTGATAATAGCAATACTGTATGAAAGTATATGATTGTAGAATATATCGCTCAATCCTCACTGCCTACTCCAACCGGAATGCGATGTGATAATGATGGCGAGAATATTTCAAAAAGAAGTTTCCGAAACAATCACGTCTCTCAACAATAAAGTAAGGTATTTATTTATTTTATTTTCAATGACAACAAAAGTGATGCATTACAATACCAACAAAAATAGTAATAAAAAATTCTACTGACAAGATTTGACAGGTGACAAACAGCGGGCTTCTTGCAAGTGAATTATGCAATGTTTTTTAATTATCGTAAGCATTTGATTTACAAACCCTTCACTATTACAGACCCTATGAAGGTAGGCCTAGAAACGTTGCTCAAATATTTTCTAAACGTTTTTGTAAATTGTTTTTCTAAATGGTTAAGTTGCTGTCAAACTTGACGGGCATGAATCTAAATGATTTCATACAAAACTCTTTGGTCTGAATTATTTTGCAAAAGCAAACATTATTTGTAGAGAATTTTGTAGTACTTGTATACTGGTGGAATTATTTCTAATATGATAATAACGATAATATACAATGAGTTGGTAAATAGTGTTAGAACTGTCACTGATAGCAGGTAGAAGAAGAGGGAGTCGTATGTGCAAACGATCTGTTGACCGACAAGGAAATGTTATGCGGCTGGGGTATGCTTCGTGTGGTCGGATAACTCTCGGTATGGGAGGGATGCCGCAAAGGGGGATGATAACTACCAACACAATAATTATAATATGGGTTTCCTAATTATTTATTAACGCATTATGTTCTACTAGGGAATATTTGGTACCCACGACCACTCTCATTACTATTTACAGTACAGTATTTACGTAACTTTGTGTAATATTTCCGGAGTTTGACGTCATTTATAAATTGGTGTCTTATCCTCACTCAGATGGGATAATTCCATAGAAATTTTGTACCCATAGCCCAAATGCAAGATTAACCATTCTATGTAAAATCATACATACATTTTAAATGCAAGAAACTTAGAAAAGGATCTGACATACTCTGCCTTCTCTTGGATGCCATATTCTTGGAATATTAAATCGAAATTTCAGGCTATAGAGGTTACATAATTTCAGGAGCAGTATTACAAAATGCTATCTCCACCTTCGTACACCGGCTAACGTACTATATTTTATACAAAATACTCTTTACAGGTGGATTGCCATAATGTATAAATAAATAAATATACTAAGACATTATAAACACATTAATTTGAATTACAACTTGCAAAAAACTCTTTGCTGGATCCAAATCGTAAGCGAGTTATTATGAACTACGTATGACATGATCTAAATATCTAACAAGTAAACCTTAATTGAATTAGGTAATTGAAACATAAACTGTATTCGTAAGAGCGTTACGTGTGTGCTAATTATACCTATTGAAAATATATTTTATTGTTATTACCTTCACAATAATGCGAAAAGAGGTAATGATTAGCATTGAGCAGTGATCGCTCGATTGTTACTAAACAGGAATTCCTATAAGGTATCGCTCCAAGTAGGAAAAACGAAAGAAAAAATACTAAATAATAAAATATCTAAACCCTTTGTGATAGATTTTAACCGCAAATAGCCAATTACTCGCAGTTCCATAGTCAAAGGAAATATTTTACAATCTAACGATGGTTAAAACATTTTGGTAGAATTTTGACAAAATAATTTAGTTTGCTTGATCAGTCAGCCATCATGATTAGATTGATTCATTCAATTTGACAACATATTATTATTACGATGTTCGATGATGTTTAATTTTGTGTATTATAATGTAACGCTTCAATGAATACACATTATAATATATATTATACTTTACAACTCCTGTACCCGGCATTGTCAATGGACCAACAAAAAATGTAATTCTGGTTTAAAAACATGAAATAAAAAAACCCACTTAAATGATGTATTTACAAATTGATTTATAGTAGTAGGATTTAAAAGTGTTTGGACAAATAATTTGTATACTGTCTTATTTAAAGTTTGTAGAATTTATAAGTTTACTTATTAGTTATCAATATTATTTTTTTATAATCATTATATTACATTATGATTCGCCCTATTATCGTATATTCCTAAAAAAACACATGAAAATTATTCAGGATTGCATTTAATTTCATTAATTATTAACAATCTACACAATTTCTGTATATTAGAAAGAGTGGTTTAATGTTATAAAGTTTTGAATATATTCAATAAATGTATGTTTTCTAATAATTATCCATGAATATATTTTTCATGAAAAATTTAATAATTTCGACAAAAAAGCTGGTGATTGCCAAAATATTTTTTATGGCCTTTACGGTTACCTATGACCGGTGGACCAAAGGAATCTTGAGTGGCGACCGAAAACCGCAAACAGAAACCCCAGGGAGATCACAATCAAGATGGTCCTATGACATAAAGCAAGTGGTTGGACACCAGTTGCCCAGGGTGGCTGCAGACAGGGAACTGTGGAAGTCGGGAAGGGAGGCAAATGTCCCAAACTGGACTTCAGAAGGCTGATGATGAATTACTAATTAGTATTAAGTTTGAAACACATAATATTAGTCCATTCCAGTTGTAGTTTATTACAATTATTTTACTTTATATGTAGTTTAGTATGGTTAGGGATCACTAATGGTATATTTTGATTACTGTTTGATAATAAATGTCAACACGAAATAGTTTAAATTGGGAAAGTAAAATAGTATGAGGCGATTTAAAGTATAATGAGTGCTACATTCCCTTAGGATAGAAATTAGCCTTTTGAATTTATCACATGCAAGGCTTTGCCGTAAACTAATTATAAATCTACACAAACATTCACATAAATATACGGTGGCGTTCACTACATTTCCGAACTGAAAAACTACTAAATATTTAGTAGTTTTGTGAATTTCTTTTCAATACAAGACGCACTTTAGCGGTTTTTACTATGATTATTGGCTTTTGTTGACAAAAAAGTTAAAGATTTTTCCTGTTACATTATGCGCATTGCATAATTTACAGAATTTGGAGTCGATGTCCAATAGAATAGCGCTTTGTTCACACGGTATCGAATTTAGAAAATGTTAACAGTTGCTAATCGTATGTTTGATCCGATTTAACGAATGAGATTATCAAAACCTGTGAATCTATGAAAACTACGTCGAAATCTTAATAAAATATTCGTTGTAATAAATTAATGATTTGAGAGAGGCGACAGATTATATTTGAATGGATCATGAAAGCGAAGCGAATAATTTATTTTAAAAGAAATTGAGAAACTTTGGCTAAGTCACTAGCAGTGTTTTATTTGGAGACGGATACTTCTAATTATTCTGGTACGAAGGAAAATAATAGAATTTGAGATATTTTCTAGACAACCATTTTATTTGGATTAATATTGAACGTACCTACCTATACCTTGGTTTAATTTAAAGTAATCATGAAAGCACGTAGGCCTAATGGGAAATGGACTTGTATAAGGGTAATTAAATGAATTTGTTTTTGAATTAGGTAAGTAGCTAGTTTGAACCATTTCTGTGTGTTTTCAGGAATAATAATATGCAAATGTAGTGACGTGTTTTGAGAAATACCATGCGAATATTTTATGTTACTAGCGATATTTACCCGAACATCGATTACCTACTTCGTTTTTACGTTTTTTTTTTATATCTTGGTTTTGTCCAGCTGAACATATTATTTTTTTTTTCTTACTATCACAATAACGCAATTTGATCATATTATTTATAGATGCGTACTTACTTTATTGATATATAAATCACATTTCGCCTTCCATAAAATAAATAATTATTCCTATCGGGTTACTTCAAAGAAACAAACACGATTTATTTTCACATTTTTAATGTTTCTTATAGGTGTTGTAAAATTTTATAACATGAAAATTTTAATCACATTAGGGAACATATTTTCCCATGTTGATCTTCTTCGCTCCAATAATTATAATTATTTGGCGTCACATTTGAGAATATTAGAAATGTAGAAAATTATTCGATTTATAATAAAACATAGGCAATTACCATGTATGAAGGTGGCATGTATATTTGTATTGTCTGTCTGTTATTGGATTCTTCTGTATTATTTGTTTGTAATATAAATTGTTGTTAAGATCTTGACAGTTTATGTGAACGATTCAACTCAATTCTTAGAGACTTTTGCCTCAATGGATCTCGCTAATGCACTGTGCACTGCGCAGGTAATCAAGCGCACCTCGTTGCGCGAGAGTCTTTCTTTTTGTCTTGACAAAATCAAGGCAAAAAGAAAGATTTTATTATAATTATAGCAACTACTAATTATTTTTGATGTTTCAAATTTTTGTTTTCATTTTTTTTTAACATAATATGTAATTATATTTTTATTGCCGTTGTGTTTTTGGTGAACAATATTTGTCACATTGATACCTAATATGGTATCCTTCTTTCTTCCCATTCCACTTCCTATCTCTTACCTGTTGCTATAGATATGTAAATATGTAAAAATATTACCTTATTAAATAAATCGTAATTCAATGTCGAATCGGATGAAGGTCTTTCCATCAGGTAATTTATAGGTTTGTTTTACAATGTATTACGTGTATACAAAATATTAAAAAAATCATTCAGACCCCCAGATATCTATAGGAAAATGATCTTACGCTTATACCTATTATACAACATTATAATTATTCGGTATAATATTTATTTTCTCGTCTGTACAGTAATTTTGATGACGTTACTTCACAAGGAAGAGTCAATCGGTTGTCTTCATAATTCCGCCGGGAGTTCTATTTGATAGGTTCGGGCCCAGACCATTTCCGTGGGGAAATTACATTTCAACCCCATCATTATTCAGCTACAACTACATGAATATATACATATATTCTATGTAGGTATATATACATATATTTGGTATACCTTACGCTCTTAGTTATACATACTATGAGGAGGAATTCGTAGGTAGGTGTGTAGGTATTAACATTAAAATCTTATTTTGTAGGTTTTCATTTCGGTATGTGAAATGAACGCAATGGAATCGAGCGATGTGAGTAAAGTACATGTGATAAAAATATTGGGATTATCGCATAATATATCTAATACTACAAAGTAAATACCAAATCTCAAAGATAAAGTATATCTTGTTTATAAGGGACTTTATGATTGATATACTTACTCGTAAAGATACGATAGTGTTTTTGATAAGTTCAGAGCCAAAGGCATGATGTGCAGCGTCAGCGCCGAGATTCAACACCCGCCTGGAAGATTCACGCTCCAGCTGACTAAACTATCAACCACCGACCGGTACAGAACCCAGTTGATGATAACAAAAATCCTTCTACTCACAATCCCATATGAGTTTGATGGCCATGTTCATAAAGACAATCCAAAATAGCAAATGCAATAAATTAATTTTGATATACTGATTACCTACTGGTTTTATTAGGTAGGTATCTATTGTTTAGCCTGGCGATGATTGAATAGTGATATAGGCTTTCGAATAGGAATGTATAGGTATAATAACCAGAGATAGTTATTTCATTTCAATCACAGAAATAATCATGACGTTTATGACCATAAAAATCTAAATATCATTCCCTAATGTTTATTTTCTTTTCCCGTGAATTTAAATGAACATGGAAAGGTGTCGTATTGCATTAAAAACACAATGAAGAAAAAGTAAAATTTAATACTTAAAAATAATCAATAAAACGCTGATTAAGCATTACAGAACCAATCTATTACTCAGCAAAAACTTCAGATTATTTATGTTTGTCAACATTTGGAAATAAAAGAAACGTTGAGATATTTTTTATTCAACGATTTCGTCAAAATATGATCGTAATCGGAAATTTGCTTAAAATAATATATTTTATATGATTTCATGACTTTTATCTTCTTTTCAAAGTTTTAGTAATAACATAAAGTACTGGGAATCAGTATGTAATTATCTAAGAAGGGAAACTCCTAACTAAAACCCAATATTAGTAAGAGAAATTTAATTGCTAAATCCATAATAATTAACTGAATAGTATGCTTGAGTAATTTTGTAATATTTGCGTAGGTATTTGCATTCAATAGATAAGACAAAACAATATCGTAGTTGGTTCATCTTACTTGTTAAATATTCCATTGCTAACAGAATAGGCCCAGTGGGAGCAATGAGAATTCTGTATACAATACTCATATTGTATGCATCATGAAAAAATGGGAAAATTTAATATTTTTGCGCAAACTACTATTTTATATGTATTATTTATGGATATTGTTAAGTATTTCAGAACGTAAAGAGTCAAAATAAAAATCAGTAATAATATAATATTTAAACAAGTTTGAAAAATGACAACAAATCAATTATTGCACTTTCTGCTGTTACATATTCTAAAAGTATAAGATAAAGGTAATTTTCTACACGCTACATATATTGGAGCGTTAATTTTGCTAAGTAATTAATTTATTGTTTACATTATTTAAGTAGGTAGGTACTTGAATAGATTAACATTAAATTTACCGATATAATATTTATTTACTTTAAGCAACAGATTACATAAGCAATACAAATAACTAAATAGAATTTCAGGATTTGATAGTAAAGGGATTTATCCACGTAATTTAGTTTGATACTATAAAGTATAGACTCTATAGGTTTAGTATGCTACGACTAAGACTGTTGGAATTCGTATAAATACTTAATTAGATTGATACCTACTTGATGTTTTCTTTTTCTTTACTTATTTTGACTCTGCACCCGGTTTACGGATGATGCTGCCGCGAAAGCAAAGATATGTAATAATAAATCAAACAACAACAAAAAAAAACTGTCCTTACAGCGAAAATAATACAATCATAAAGAAAAAATATAATGGTTTCAAAACCAGTGGGTCTTAATTATTGTAAAATTTTCACAATGTACGTATTAGGTTACTATTTTCGTAGATATTATTTTTCCAAGATTTTGATGTTTTTTCTTCTTCTATTCAGTCGGTTCCTATATGAACTTATGATACTTATATTATGTACTTTATGGTGGAAATAGGTAAACACGGCAATTACTTAAATCCGAATTACATTGAAAAAAGGTACACAGAAATGAATAGGACTTTGTATCATAATTCAAATATAGGAAATAATTCTTCATCTTCTTGTATTCTTCTATTGAGAGTTTGCTGAATATACCTACATATATTTTTGGACTCTTCTCGATTCTGATGAGGCGGTCTGATTAGAGTTATGCTGCATCTGATATTCCGGACTAGTATCTGAACTGCTCGTGCCATGGGCCCTTTTACCCACGTCCCACACCGCTTACCCCGTCAACCCTCACAAAGAGGTACATCTATTTTTTTATTCTTCCAATATAACACACGAATATCTATATGAAGGAAAATGGAGAGATACGTTTTTGGTTTTTAATCAACGTGGGTATACCAATCCCGCGTAGAAATATTTAGGTAGGTAAATAAGGATAATGAAAATACTTCCTAAATTTAATATCTTCCTTCACAGAGTATGAGTTTAAGAGAGCTTTCGAAATCGGGATGTTAAATACAGAGTTTAAATTTTGCCAAACTTTGCTTAATTTAACAATATTGAAGGATCAGTTTATTGTAGAACAATCTAAGATCTTAACCTGGGTTAGAGATAAACTAAGGCATTTTATAATCCTCGCACCAAGATATTTGGAAACTTTAATAATTTAGTATTTTTATTACGTATACTTACTACTTGTGTTTTGTATATGGATTAATTTCCTAATCCATTTTATATAATGCACTAAGCGATGTTTATTTATTCAATAAAGGTAATGTTTACACTAATAGTGGTGGCTTTTAGCTGAGTTGGTATCGAGCTCGACTGTCAATCTGGTGGGCGCGGTTCCGTTCCCCGATTCCGACTTATTCCATTTCACAACGCAAGCTTTTACATTGCTTACTGTGAAGTGTAAAAATATGTAGGTATTTTGGTTTATTTGATAAACTCTGATTAATTTATATGTGTTACCGGAAATGTATGATATCCGTCATTGTATACCATTCGCAGGAAATGTATAGGAAACATGTATTTAGTATTCTATTTAGTATTATTAAGTATTTGTATTAGTAAAAAATCTATTTAGCATTATTAACTATTATAATACACTCTTAAACTGATGATAAAAATGAGTATTTTTTCCAGATATATGCTTTAGAATTCCCATTGTTTATGTAACCCTTAATTTAAATTTATATTTTAAGTATCTTCAAATTACCTTTTGCAAATAATGGTTGTAAAAATATGTCTGGAACTTCAAAATATCTAATACTTAGTAGAATACACAACAAACTATAGGTAGGTACTAGGTAGGTTCTTTCGCTGTACAAACACTTTAATTTTGTTTTAAAAATGTTCTCAATATTTCGTCTATTTATCCAATAGTCTCCTCTATTTTTGTAAAGAAAATGTTGTTATAAAATGATATAAAATTCGTTTCATGAAGTATTTTTGGATTTTACGGGCGATAGGATCAGATTGGGTTTAACATTTTTATGTTTTGTAAACGATTGAGTAGGAACTCCAAGATGTTATCATGTAATGAAACCCAGACGCTCCGTAGGAATGAGTGTATTTATAAAGAAGATGTCGACCCCGACCAGTCTAACTAGGCTATACATTGGTAGTAGGTACAGACCTACAGACCCACTCCATACACTCTTCAGTATAAACAGTGATAATCATTATGGTAAGGGACTACCCAGTACCTAGTACCCACTTTCTCCACCTACACCTAATGTAGATAAGAATGTACCTATAATTATTATGTAGGTAAGAATCCTACTAAAGTTACATACATTTTTGTACACAAATAATATTTTATTTTTGTACGTATTCCGAAAGAGAAGATCTAGTTTTTATTCCATTGCTTATAGTATAAAACATTTCTTATTCATTTAACAGAACATTTTCAAATGTATTTAACTGTAAAATAGGCTTTTCAGGAAGCTGTAATGAATCTCTTCTCAGTGTGAATATTATTTGTATTTATTAATCACTTCTCCTACACACATAATGCTTACTAAAGTTAGAATCAGGTTTAACCCCCGTAGACTTAATCCGGATATGAATCCTAAATAATAAAAGTAATATTTCCGCTGAAGGAATACACCGAATACACATTGTATCGAGCAATTAATTTTTCTTACATATGTAATACACGTTTAATTACAATTTAATAGGTAGGTTTGCCTACTTTGTAGGTAGGCATATCAAATATTATGTCCGCAGTTACATAATATCATAAGGGTTTACGTTATTTTGCATACATTTGTTTGAAGACTCATTGTCACTGGGATGATATCTTCATTTTTTTTTACTTTTCCCCAGTTTTAGAATACGATAACCGATTTTCTCCTCCGTCGCGACCGTACAAACTACATATCAGTCATTGTGAATGCATGCCTTTAGTGTGAGACTGTAGTAGGTATAGTAAAAAAGGTAACTTTAGGTCGTCGCTGATTATAATATTATTATGGCTTCAGGTGTAGGTACCTAATTATTTGTGATTATATTATTTATACGTTGAAATTTAATCTCTCCGTTTTGCAAAATAATTTCAATTTGGGAAATAATATGTCTTCCTGGCACATTTCCTAATAAATAATAACAATCTTCTCCACCTCCACCTGCCCCTCCGCCTCCACGGTGTCACGTGAGATGCCTACTTTGTCCTGTAATAAATAGACAGTGATTGTCATAATATTTCAATTCAATCAGGTTTGTTCACAACACTAATTCTCTTTGATTCGAGTCATGAAATAATAATAAGGGATATAGATTATTCACGAACTTAATGTTCATAATAAAATATTATGGCGTGACAATTAACTAATGGACACACAAATTATTAAATTTACGATGGTATTATTATTCATCCAAGAGTTTATATTCGACACCACTGTAATTTCAGATTCATGTCTTAAGGCGTCTCGAGGGTCAGGAAGAAATTTACAATCGTGACTAATTTTCTAATAAGGAGATCGCGTGTTCCTCTAAAAGTCAAATAGCTTTTATTGTGATTACTATTCAGTTGCCACGCAATACTTCAAATCATATAATATCTGAGTACAACTTCCACTATACAATTTCTTATATGATAATAATATATCTAACTTATGTTCTTATATTATTATGAATCCCTTATTACTCGTAGAGAAATATTCTAATATTGAAGTAGAAATTCGTAATAATGCATTAAATTGTCCTTTTATAACGATATTATAGAATGAGTCCATAATTGCAATAAGTAAATATCGTGACATTTATTAGTTGAGTGAACATGCGATGCGATAAACGATTTCCATTTTAATTTATAACCACAATATTGTCTACGATATCGATTTAAAGAAAACGGCCGTAGATTTTACAAGGATGTTTAAAAAATTACGACCATTTCAGTGAATTGATAATTTCTCAATCCTTTACTTGAATTTGTCAGATTAATGTTAGACACCCACCCAGTCGAAGTAATTGGCATAAATTATGAATCAAGTGAACAAATGGACTTCAAGTTTTTAATCTTTCTATAATTCAGTATATGTGAGGTTCATGACCAAATGCATTAGCTATTTTTATTGTGAAGTGATCAGGTGGATTTGCAATATCAAACTATTTAAGGATTGACCTAATAATCTAATAATATTATATCTTTATGGAGATGACAGGTGGACCCCCAAAATTCCAAAGTGGAGACCATAAAACCATGAGACCGAAAGCGAAACCACATAGGATACGGACGGAGCCGGGATGGCGACAAAGCGCCAAGGACAGAAATACGCAGAAGAATATGCAGGAAGCCTATATTCAGCAGTGGAGAGAAACAGGCTGATAACAGAAAGAAAATTATTACGGAGTTTATAGTTTTATTACAAAACAGACGCTTAAACATGTTTGATATTTTAAAAAGATGTATTTTAGAAGCCTAAAGGCCTAAAGTAAACTTAGACATTGTAAATGTACTCACATATAAATTTCATAACAGCATTAGTTGTTACAGTAGATGTAGTGTACTTAGGTACCTACTCTGTAAACTTTCTTTCAATAAATTCACATCGCCTTGACAAGAACTTTCTATTTTATTAAAAAAAATGATATAAAGTTTACTTTGTAACAGAATAGGTTATAAAATTATGTCTAACGAAAAATCTACATAACTTAGAAAATGTAGTAGGTACCTACAATGCGCAATTTGAAAACAGATTGAACTGAATTGAATAACTCATAGAAAGTTCAAGTTTTCACAATTGCAGAATGAGATAAATGCATAGAAGGACGTTTTTCATTGAATTGTTTTTGTTTTAGAGGTTTGGTATGGATCTTGAAAATAAACAACATAGCAGGAAGGTATTGTTTGTAATAATGTATTCCCGTATTGTATTCCTTCCTCCTCAGATACAACCTGATAAAATAATATTGTGGGATGTAAGAGTCTGTGGACGTATGTACTGTACATTGTACATACATGAGTTGTTTAATCTGAATATATTGGTATGAGTACAAACCCTCATGTAGGTAGTAGGTACCTAACATCCAATGCCTCCAGGACAAATGAAGAAATCTACATGTGTGAGGATTTTCTACATAATTCAAGTTATTTCTTCTCCCGCGTATCTTATAGAATTATAAGATACCTATATAAGTGATTGATAGATGAATTAGATTACCTACCGATTACATCAGTGTTAATAAATTCGTCACGGTAATAAAATAACTTTAATTCTTCTATATTTTTTGATAACTCGGCAGATTCTCAGGTTAATATATAGGTACATACATCATCAACGGGTTACCTTAACATCCACATCGACGAAACACAGTAGATTTTCGGGGTATTTTCTATTGCTTCTAGTAATAAGATATGCACTATTTATTGGAAAAACATACTTATGTAACTTAATCAAGAATGTCACCACAGTACCACAGTCAGAATCGTGGAGAGGTGTTTGGAATAGCCCTAGACAGCGAAGCATTCTACCAATTGATCGTCAACGTCGAAAGATCTCGATATGCTACGTGAAAAAGATTTCACACGTAATTCAAGTTTTAAAGAGAATGATTTCAGTGTGTGCTAAATTATTTAAAATAAATATCACTTAGGTATATGCAGGTAAATGTACTTAATTACTTTCAGCTATTTCTATTGCATACAAGTTAAAATTACATAGTAAGTATTATAAAGTAGAGGAAAGCTTATGTGTAATCCTAAGAGGTTATTTGATATGCATTATGTTTGCCGTAGTAAGTACTTAATATTTAAATACATGTTCAAGAAAGGAAATTTGTTTTCAGGCAATGCATGAGTAATGAATAATATATCATGGATTTGGATTTGGATTAATATACCTATCCGTACATTTGAATTACATGTCTTTAAATATATTGATGCTGCAAAATGCAACCTTTTTCAGACTGTGCTTTAGAGGGATTAAAAAATACATCTGGTGAATTAATGCATTCTTTCTACATTTGTTATACTTACTTGATTTTGTATAAACAGTACTTCAAACTTTAAGGTTTCCGAAGTTTCCATAGAATATTTCTTTATCGGTAAATAATATGTAGTGCTGTAAATGAAAGAAATATACCGAGTGACTTTTATTTGAGAGGTGGAGCGACATCAATCAAGTTAGCAGTCAGAATTTCATGACAGGTCTCACTATAGAAGCGTGGGATTTGAATCTATTCACGAGATACGGGTGAATTACCTGTTTTATTACCTGTGTTGTGACAGCCATAGAAAGATGATGGAGTACGTCTATATTATTGTATTTCTTAGCTTCAAAATGAAAACTTTATACTTAATTATTAAGGAAGTATACCTATACCAACTTGCTTATTAAATTATTTCTATACCTTGATAGTCGATACATACCTACTTTTAGTGCGATTGCCTCCTAGGTGTTGATGTTTTAAGATACTGCTCATGATATATTTACTCTTGATGCATATACTTGAAAGCTTTTCTTCATTTCAATAAAGGATAACATTTATTTGGATCTTCATGATTCTTTCAATACTGCCACCCTCATATAGGGATAAAGATAAAATTTACAGTTGAGAAGTTTAATGACATCCATAAAAGAACATAATCTCGAGCATGATTGTGTTAAGCAGAAGAGACTATGCGTTTTCTGTTCCATGTACCTGAACCCACATTATTATTTAACTTCTTTCTTATATCGTCGCAACAAATTGCCTTGATCGTCGTTACTAATTGCTCATTTTGGTTATAGCATTGTGTAAATGTGTATAGTTAGAATTTAAATGACATTATGAACTGAAAGATGCTTATAAAATTGAAAGTTGTTTGAAACTAACCTGAACAAGTTCTATTAGAACCACAATCTGGAAAGTTCGGCATTCGGAACATACTAAAGTGTATGTAAGTCTAAATTAAATTACAGCTGGTTTGTATATACGAGTACAAGTATAATCTAATTTTACTTTAGATACTCCACGAAATGGTGCGTCTATAGTTTAAACATTTATTGGAAAAGTTAAAACAACTTGTATTCCGCCGATTCATCATGCAAACTGAAATTTTGAAGCGATTGGCCATGAAAAGTTGTACATTAGCAGAATTTAACTTGGTATAGAAAGTTTCTAATGATTGTGCTAAGCAAACAAAAGAAATAAATAACTTGAGCAGTCGAATTGGGAACATGGAAAGATATGTTCCATCAGTAATTAGTGCTTATATAATTGTTGGTTAATTTGCAAAAAATGCGCATGTGTCACAGTGCTCCTTTAATGTGTTTTATTATTTTATTTATTAAGTTTCAACAAATCATAATACATAATGAAATGTAAACACATACGAATTTGACATTGGCAATTATTAACCTATATAACTTAACGATATGCAATAAAAAAGTAATCATTTTTTGACATTTCATATATCGTCTAATAAAGCGTGATATTATAAGAAGATATAATATATCTAATATATTATTTATTAATATAAAATATGAGGGAATTATTATACAAAGTTGGAGTGGAAAAAGTAGGAAGTCTAACTGGTTTATAAGAAACATAAATCAAATATGTAATGATACCTTCATACCCTTTAACGCGGAGGGTTTTCTGCCACCGAATTTCTCAATGATAAATCTGTGTAATTTCAAAAAGAGAAATGTATACATTTTTCCATGTAACACTCATGACAGTGGACTTTAGAAATATTTTGTTTTAAAAGTAGGTATTTCCTATGGGAAATGGATCAAATATTTCAGACTGTCCGTTCAATTTATTTGACGCAATACATTGGGTATTTATAATGAGTAATTCCAGAAAATTCCACCAAAACCCTTTTAAGTTGCCTATACATTATACATACTATTTTTTCTTTAAGAGTTATCGCAATTGGTATGATATTCACCTTTCAAAAGAATACCTTTGGTCTGTAACTGACTTAGAAAAGTGCTTGCTTACTTACTGGACGAGGGTTATTTCTAGATAGCGACTTCCTCCATTTCATACCAATTAGATATTTATAAAGGTTTCAGTGGAGTTTACAAATGTATGCACTGATAGTTTTCTTATTTAGTCAGCTATACGTGAAAGCATATTTTGAATATCATGAATTTGAATTGATTAAATACAAATGTTAATTGTCATAATCATTCGTGGGCGGAAGATTTCACACCCAAAAATTATAAGTAGGTACCTGTTATGTAAATAAAATTAATCTTACTTCCATTTAACTAGAAGTATAAATGTAGATTTTTAGAACCAGGTTTATAGAATTGTTGTCTACATAAAAAAGTCCAGATTTTGTTATAATGGTGTGATGAACATGAAAAATATAAGGTGTGTTATTATTAAAAAGGACGAATTATACTTACTTCCTTGTAACACGTGGATAAAGGTAGGTATGGAATGAATGGATTCATCAAGGAATGAATTCTGAATAGGTAGGTAGATAGGTAAGATTAACATATTTGTGAACTTCAACGATATGTTTCAATTAATCCTTACACGTTCCTGTGTTGATATTTATGTTAAATTAATTATCTCATTTACTTAATTAAATACCTACTAATGTTACTTCAACGTGAGAATTTCAATTAAGCATACAACAGGTTTGTCCTTTTTGAAGCTGAAAAATTGTACTAGCTGCATAAAAAAATGGGGTTAAAAGGAAACTAGTTGGTCAGGTAATCTACAGAACACCCCGAATAGTCTGATATACAAGATATTATAGGTATATACATTCATATCCATATCAGGGCGCGGAAAAAGGTGTCATATTTATTATTTCTTCACTGATTTCTAGTACTAAATATACCTTCTTTAAGATCATGGTAGAATTGCCTGCCATCAGAATGTGCCAGAATTGCCTCTTTGGAAGTCTACTGAAATTCCAGGCCCCTCCCCCTTAAATTGTCATATTATTTTAAGTGTCTGCGATGCGGAGGCGAATATGAGCATCAATATCCCTGATCCATATACCTGTAGGCAATAATTAATTTTACTATAGGTATACCTACCCGAACCTACTTACTATATACATACAGTGAAATGCTCATGTTAATATACATGTAATGTTCTCATAAGAGGAGTGATGTTTTCCTTACAGAATAAAATATTATTTAATGTAGGTTGTTCGTAAGTACTGTAATTATTTAACATTTACTTTTGCCTTAGGCTAAGGTGAGAATAACAGGAGATTCAAGATGTATGAAGAAATTACAGGATACTTTCTCATGTTTGTTTGCATTTTATGTAAAGATAAACAAACAGTACTAACTCTTCAAATGAACGTAAAACAAATATCGTACGTTACGCATCCTTTGTGACACAAATGTACCTATGTATGTACTTGTTTATGAAATTACTCATTTGAGAATTAAAAAAATATTATTATTAAATACAAATATTTGTGCACAAAAGTCTTGCATCTAAGTTATGGTTCAACCACGAGCGGAAGAGTGTGTGGCAATTACAGGATACTTTCTCATGTTTGTTTGCATTTTATGTAAAGATAAACAAACAGTACTAACTCTTCAAATGAACGTAAAACAAATATCGTACGTTACGCATCCTTTGTGACACAAATGTACCTATGTATGTACTTGTTTATGAAATTACTCATTTGAGAATTAAAAAAATATTATTATTAAATACAAATATTTGTGCACAAAAGTCTTGCATCTAAGTTATGGTTCAACCACGAGCGGAAGAGTGTGTGGCAATTACATTGAATTACCCTATACATACGTAATCTAATGTAGAGTGTAGAGTCGTCTCCGTTGATTCGGGAGAATCGATGGTCTTCGCTTGGTCATGCATTAAAAATACATGGCTTTTGAACTCTTTTCCGTTCGCTGACTAAGTAAATGTAATGGCAAATTAATAAATGATTTTTATATTTATTGACGACATGATGATCAGAGCCCTTTATACTCTGACCGGCATTTATTTTTCTGGTATGTTACATTATACGTATAACGGTATTAATTTTTATTTGTTAATGTTCCTTGCTCTGTGCTTTTTTTTCAATAATTGTAATTGACAAGTCGATCAGTGTCCGGATAGATCTAAGGACGACATACTACAATAATAAATTAATACCTAGGTATTTCTTTTTCATAATTAGATTACTTTCCATTCAAGTATTACTTTGAATAAAAAAGTACATGGCGTGAAACATAACAAGACATTTCACTTCAAAAATCCTGTTTAGGATGGGTCTAAATAACACCTGAGAAGCTTATGTCCGTGACGTCAGTGACACACCCCACACTCCTTCATCCGTAACCTGTAACTACCCAGGAGCCAAGGGTCGTCAACTCTGCGAGATAAGGGATAGAATAGGATTGACAGAAATCATACTATTCGATTATTCTCAATGTTCACGTAAATAGGATTTTGGTTTTTAGTGTTGACTTGAGGTCTTATTTTATTTCCACCTTTATTGCGATCCTAATCTGTGAAATATCACAGAGATTTTTTTAGATTGAAATATATTTATATTTCTCTAGAGATTTACGACACATTGATCTACAGGTATCTTACATAAGTTTCTTCGTTTTTTCTATTTTCTATTCCGGTATACTAAAGTCACCGTTTGGTATCTGGATTCGAATTATTGATGACTAAACTTTTGTACATATTTTCTATACGGATTTCGTCTAAAATAGTAATTAAAAAAGATGCTTCAGTAATTTAAAATTTGCAAATTTATGAGAAGAACAATAATGGTAAAAGGTAATCATAATTTATTGCCAATCAGTAATTAGTCTTAAGTTACATCGCAAGGAATTGTAATAAAATATCTTCCACGTGTAGTGACTGAGTCTAGACATATACGAGTATACCTACATACCTACGAGATCTTTGAATGTTACTGAAGGTATTTAATAGCTGCTTTATATCGAGAAATGTAAAGCGGGAAACAAAAAGGCGGGATTAAACTTTGATCGGGGAGGAATATAAATATTATAAACTCCAGAGAGGATTAGAAATGAAGATAGGCTGTGCGGTTATGCGGTTGCCTCCACTTACTTTCATTAGTAGAAAATTATTAAGAAATGGGCTGATTTCCGAATATTTAATCACTACCTACTATTGAAGTGTCTCTCTGTAGGATTAGAAAATGTCTGTCATTTACTGTTCATCTTTGATCTATAAGTATAGAAGAGCTTTACTTTCAAAGGAAGGTCTTTTATTTAAAACATTGTAGGTAGTGGTAGTGATGATGTGTCAGTAAAAGTAAGCTATCAAATTTTTCCAAAAATTCGTGAGGATTTACATATATACGATTGAAGCCAGAAGAGCAAATATAAAAACAATATTCTTTTAAATAAGTCCATTGTATCCACATAATGTAATTTTTATGTAGGTTTGTTATGCGGTATAATTCTCGAATATGTATCTATTTATTATTTAAGTGAATATTACATAAAAAGCATAAAATGTAAGCAACATAATACACATCCACCATAAAAAATAATGCTCACTAGGGCGAGTTTATCGTTATACAGCGATCTCTTCCAGCTAACACTAACCTAACTATGTTACCCTACCATAGGTTTACGAGTCGAGTATGTATAAAAATGATGATACTTACTTACTGCTAGCCACTTGCGTTCCACTACTCGATATAGGCCTCTTCTAAATTCTTCCACTGTCTTCTGTCTAGGGCTATCTACTGCCA
Source organism: Ceraclea dissimilis (assembly GCA_963576895.1). Taxonomy (NCBI): domain Eukaryota; kingdom Metazoa; phylum Arthropoda; class Insecta; order Trichoptera; family Leptoceridae; genus Ceraclea; species Ceraclea dissimilis. The sequence continues at coordinate 15,422,970 of OY756359.1, forward strand.
TCTACGAGAGCCGCAAGCTGGGCAATGTCATCTGTCCACCTTTTTTGTGGTCTTCCTACGCCTCTTTTTTTCTCCCAGGACCTCCACTGCAGGATTTTAGGTGCCCATCTGACACTGTCCTGTCTTGCCACATGTCCCACCCACTGCCTTTTAGCTTTGCTGTTCTTTCTGCGATAAACCACTTGCACCTATCATCCGCCGTCGGCCAAGTTAAAAGAAACGATCTGTAGTAATGACTCTTTGAAATCTCTTCATATTATTATTTCGACTTCTATATATTGGGTAAATAGAAAGCTTAGTCAGAAGAAAATTGAAATAAATTGAAGAAAGAAAGTGAAACTTTTCACGGGACTTAAATTTATCATCTTTTTTATTATAGAGATAGAACAGAATCTCTACAAAAATTTCTTTTGAAAAATTCTCTTCAAAGAATAATAACTACTACATTATTTCATCACACGAAGAGGTGTTGTAGGTATAGGCTGGCCATAAACGTCCCGAAGTTCAGTTCCGGAATCGAGCGTTTTGCAAAAAGGTTCCGACCAAAACCTCTTTCTGAATTTAAAATCGGGGTGACGCTGAATTCAGAGAGAGGTTTTGATCGGAACTTTTTTGCAAAACGGTCGATTCCGGAACTGAACTTCGGGACGTGTGTGGCCAGCCATATCTAATACTGAATTATCAGATAAGTTCTATGCGTATTTTAGTTTCAATTACATATGCCTAAGTATATATTTTAAATAAGACAATATGCACCATGGGCGTCGTCAGCTGCCCCCCCCCCTAGAGATGGGAATGCCTAGGTATATATTTTTTTATGCTAAATGATAAAACCTCACAAAAAATCCCATTACTACCACAAATTTTCTCATCATATCATAATTTCTCTAAAATTAGTATGAAAATCCATCAGTTTTTTTATAAATTGCCTACCGCGCTATTTTTTACTACTTTTTAATTATTTTTTTTTTGACATATTCTTGTGTCAAGTACTATTATTTTGAAATAAACAAACCTCATTACAAACTTCTTCAGTATGTCTCACAGAAAAAAATCGGCTGGGCGCTATTTACGCGTTCTTTATGCTATATCATTTTTATAATTTTTGTAACCCTTCTAGCTCCGAGGCTGCTGACGCCCATGATATGCATAGAAATTGTTTTTGTACGAGAACTGGAATGTAGTAGGTTCTGAAGAAGGGAAAATTTTGTTGTGATAGTCGGCAGAACTACTAAGAGTTAACAAAAATGAAATATCATATTTGATGCATTATTTATATTTATTTTATAATAATAGCTAGGTACTTTCAATCATCAAATTACATAGACAGTTATAAACATTTAGTAGGTATATTATTATATTAAAGGGGACACGAATTAAATATATTCATCACATTAAACATTGATATGTCGTTTTCTTTACAATCTACTGTACAATATTTTAATAAAATTGAATAAGTTTCAGGTTTTTATTGACGTGAACAAAAACAAATACACAATCACATAGATATTATAATTTTTCGCAACTTGTTAAAGAGCAAGTGAATTGGAAGGGTTCTTATGATTGAGGGACAGGAACTGAAACTTGCTTTAAGGTATTTCGCTTGGAGAGTCGAAATATCCATTTTGAGAACCATTGAAAGCGTATTAGTAGGCAGCAAAATAACAATTAAATTCTCAAATATTAAATTTACCTAGACGTTGTGAAAGCAGGTATCAAAGCTGTATGTATGGTGAGAATATTTTTAAACAGTTAATTCTGCAAGAATATGCTAGATAGAAAGGCTATTTTTCACTATTACATTTTTTTTATTATAACTAAATTATTTAATTCTTGCAATTATATGTACACATCCATATTTACAATAATTGTATAATCAATTTACACTTTTACAATTAATTTAATAACGAAGTACGATAAAAATTTAATAGCTGTTTTACAGATATTTTGAATTTATAACAATATGCGCGCAATGTTGCACATGTACATACAAGAACCTAAATTTAGCCTAAATATAGCCAATGTTTTATAATGTAGATATAATATAAACTATAATTTTCTTAATCAACAACAACCAAAGTATAATTCCATAAAATGACAGCACAGCCTGATAGGATGTGTTGCAATGGTAAACTTAATAAGATATTCATACAATAAAGAGTAGGTACCTATAATAACAGATTGTTTTATTTTTCAATTAACCATTTTCTACAACTGGACTCTCTTACTTAAAACATTTTTAATATTCTTACAGTCACGTAGTCCAATGGTTTCTGAATGAAATCAATATAATTATTACAGGAGTGATGTTAGAGACATGTTGATGACACATAGAAGATGATCCGCTCTTTACTGTAATAAAAAAAAGAAATCTGTTACATATGTAATAGTTTGAGTACATAGTTGGCGCAGTTGGTTGAGACGGCAGTTTCTCAAGCGGGAGGTGCCAGGTTCAAACCCCGGCGGTGGCAATGTATTCCACCTTTGCGATACAGGCTTTTAGCCTAGTGCAAGGTGTGCAGATAAGTATTTAGGCTTGCTTTGATGCAAGCCCGATAAAAATAGGAAAGTTTAAATAAAATATTCTTATAAATAAATATTAGTGGGAAATTATGCAGTCAAGTAGGTACTTAAAAATATGAAGTACAAAAGTAATACCCACCTATTTTGTTTTAAAATTATATTAAAACATGTGATAGACACTGACAAAATAGGTAAATTTTACATATAACAGGCGAACGACAGAGTATAGTTTTATTTATGTTATTTTTATCGCAATTAGCAAGTTTATGACTGTCTGATTTCATGTTGAAATATTTTTTCTCGTTATTTCGAGTAGTTGGTGATGCTGCTTAACAATGTCAAAACTCCAAGCTAAAATATAAAAGTAAAATAGTATTAATTGACTTACTGAACATTAAAGCTTCTCTGTTGTCAGTCAGGGGAGCTGTCCTTCCTGGTGAATCCACTCCAGAAGGCCATGGTGAGCTGGCGACACATCTGGTTCTCATGCCACCTTGCGCGTGTTTTGAATTCACCACTAGTAATAAACCTAAGGTGCTCGTCTCCAATCCATGTTGGTGAGTTGTTACATCATACCGGACCAGACACTTGGCTTCTGTAATCTGTATCATTCATTATTAATTAGTTGTTATTCATATACATTCTTCAAAATATAAATATTTATGTCTGTTAGAATTTACATTCAGGTATTATACCTAAAAAAATTCTCAACCATAACACAGTTTTTCAAAAGATTTAAGAGCTGCGTAGATCGTTAGGTATAGGGTCACTGAAACCCTCTAAAATTTACATCATAGCTCTAATGAAATGATATATTTTTGATACAAAGTTTTACCAAACTATCCTTGATTGATTTACAAAATAATAATTTCTTACATATCTTCAAATCACTAAAATAATATTATAATAACACAACAAATATAATAAATACTTCGAATCAAAACTTATAAATACCTACTGTTACGTTTATGATGAACCTCTAATACCTACTTAATTAATATATATATTAAACTCCAGAAATATTGTAAAGCAGTATTTTCAAAGTTTATTATTAGTTTAGTGCCCGATCCCACCAACTACCACCTAGGAAGCAGACCCCTAAGGAATTTCCATACAAAACCACAGATAATTTGAGTGATTATTATAACTGTCATAACCTTTAAGATATAAATCCATACAAAATACAGCATGCAGCTCTACTTAGTTAGGTGGCCAAATATCTCGGCCCAGAATCTCCCTCACTTAAGTAGCTGCATGCTGTATTTTGTATGGATTTATATCTTAAAGGTTTTGACAGTTATAATAGTCACTCAAATTATCTGTGGTTTTGTATGGAAATTCCTTAGGGGTCTGCTTCCTAGGTGGTAGTTGGTGGGATCGGGCATAGGTATAATAAGGTAAGTTTCGGTTTCTCTACAGGAAATTCCATCGGTAGGTAGTGTTTTCTGACATGATAATATTAATATTACATCAATTAAATGAAACCATTAAATTAATAATCGCGAAACCTCAATGTAGTTTACCTACGTCCTACATACTAACGTACTCGTACGTAATAAAATAGTAATACACTACCTGACGTATAATAGTAATACTGATCACGTCACCTAACGTTACAATAATATTATTTCCTTAGACGGTGTTGGTAAATAAAAAGTCACAACTAAGAAAATTTTCAATGTTAGTATAAGAAAGAACACAATAAATCAACGCCAGGAAAAAGTTTCTGGCGGTGAAGAAAATAAATCGACAAATTTAATATAATAAAGAATGTAGTGGATGTACTCGTATAGTAGACTTATAGAGGATTGAAAGGGAGTTTTTTTTACCTTTTCATCGTTGACGTACCAGTGAAGTATTGACGCAGGAAACGATTTTCCAGATGTGCAATTCAAATTGAGCGTCTCTCCTATTTTGTATTCTCTATCAGTACCCGTTATGTATGGTCCGTCTTTAGGAGGAACTATAATTCAAGAGAAAACGTACATACATACATTCCTAATATAAAACTACTTTATTTCGAACACATTAGAGCAAATTGATGTGCTCTCAGAAAACTGTGCGAAACATATCGAATGGTATGAAATTTAGTGGATCATATTGGTAGGAGTGTAACATTATATCAATATACTGAAAATAAAACCCTTGGCTAGGTATAAAATAGGACTTGCTTCTATCATTTTTTATCCTTTTTTATTTTTCTATCCTTCCTTTAAGAAGTTTTTTTCATAGTAAGTATTGTTTATAAAATTCTATTGACGTAAAATGTAATTTGAGCTCTTTTATAAAAATGTGCGCAAATTCCTCCCTAACAATAATGTAGGCGAGTTAGCTTGTTTTGTATTTGTTATTAATTAACAATAATTATTTGGGCTTAATATGATTCAGTACTTACATACAACTTCCATTCTACCTTCCCCACTGGCTGAGGAGAAGCCCGGAGCCTCAGCAGAGACTTCACATTTATATTGTCCTGAAGATTTGAGTGTCACAGCCTTTATGAAAACTAATTTGTCATTTGACATGTGGTTCTGTCAAAATGACAACAGAAATATGATATTATTACATGAGATGAGTATAATGTAATATTTTGTATATCACTAAAATAACTAGCGAACAGATGAGTGATAACATTATTATTCTTTCATTTCACGCCAATGTTACCACTGAATTAAACTGTAGGTATTATTTGGTAGAAGGATTATATTTTTCATTAAAAAATATTGAAAGCCTCAGAAATTCGTTATAGTTAATAAAAATATCGTACTGAAATTATGGGATGAAGATTTAGAAAATAATTGAACCAAACTGTGATAAAATATGCCACTTACATCAACTCTGACTCCGTCAACCCTATAGCTGTGTTGTGGGGGGTTGAACTTGGGTAAGTATCTATAGAATTCCTCATTGTCTTTGTACCACTTAACTGAGTACAATGCATCTCCTTGTAGCTCATATTGGCACTGCAGTATAGCTGATTCTCCACGTGTCTTGTATCCTGGGACCACTACTTCCAATATTCTCAAACAAATTGTCTCTGTGAAATAAAAATAATAACAGTTTTTTAAATAAAAAATTACACAATTAACGAAACCTGTGTAAGTGTATAATGGATCAATCATTCAATATAACTTCTACATACATACTGAAATGATTTTTATTACGTTATCCCATAGATGTGGGTGCCTCAATCATTTACAGTCGATAAGGATTTTGTTAGCTATATCCGTCGCTCTGTAGAGTATAACAAACTATGATAATATGTACTACTCAGATGAAGACGATGATTAATTCGGCTTGGTGCTCCTCACTACTGTTTTCGTAATTTATTATTTCTGTTAACATTTACGTGTGTAGGTAAGGTAGGTACCTAACAATGAAAGCAAAGACCATTCGGATAAAACTACTGGAGATCTTTTACATTGTCATTACCTCAAAGCAGAGTGCACGTAGCTCAGTATTACAATGTGTGAATTAAGTTTAGAATACTAAATGCTACATGCACCGAATGACTCGCTGCCTTATAGTTTTTATGACTGTTATAACACCCTGTAGGAATTACCTATACTTAGTTTTATGTGTAAGTTACGTGACATGACAACCGGAAGAAAAAAGGCGAACGAGTTTCGTTGGGAAAATTCACGTTCTACTTGGTCCGTGATTTTTGTTATGTTATATTGTCTATGTATATTGTATATACTCTATCCTACCTACTGAAGTTAGCCTTCCTAGGTACATTGTATTTTCAATGTCGGATGGTGGTCGTTCAGATTAAATTGGCTACATATTTCTTTTTTTTTTCAGCTTCACAAAATTTATTTTATTTATTTATTTATTTTATTTCACTAAAATATTACACTCTTCGGCATTACAGCGTTCAGCCTTTGCACCGAAGAGTGTACGCAGAACAAGTTACAAAATAACATACACGAAAAAAATAAAAAACAACGTAACAAATCAATAAGAAAAGGACAAATCATGACATAAAGACATTGCACCCGCGTAGGTACCCACCACTATTAACCGTACTAGTTGACAAATACTTAAACAGACAAACAATGCACACAGCAACATCAGCGGGCAACCACACTGCGCAACATCTTTAAAAAAAGAAAAAAAAATATTTTTTTTTTCACATAACAACAAAAATAATCAATAAAACAAAAACTCATTTGAGGTATAAGTCGAGATATGTGATGAATACTGAGTATGTCACCTCAAACATGTCGACATACGCTGTAAGTTCATTGAGGTAGCGGACTGCTCTTGCAATAGGAGAATACTGTACTATGTTTGTTCTGCCTTGTGGAGGATAAAAAAGCATGTGAGCACGGGATCTGTTGTACGAATTTGGTACGTAGAATGAGATTTCTTGCAGTATTGTTGGATTATTAATAATACCATGTATCAGCTAAAATCAGCTAAAATCGTACATCCTCCATCGATACTCGTTAAATATATTGAGGAACCTGCTTGAAATGTCTCTAAATAATATAATCATCAATATGAAAAAAACATTCATTATTAAACTTTTGGAGTTACAAAACTGTATTACAACCACTAAAAATTTAATTCGCGCTACCGGTTTCGATAGTTTGAAAGTGACACGAAAAGAAGAAAGTTACCCGGTACGAGGGTGAATGGGGTAGACTTTGATCTTTTTTGTAGCAAAGCAGAGGGTAGCGGTACTTGTGCAACAATATCGTGGTGCGGACAATAACGTATGGTGGTAAGGCATCGACATTGGACATGGCTAATAAAGGACTAGTCGAGTGTGAATACTGTTGAGATGAGATTGTTAAAAAGGATGAAGGAAAGAGAGATGAGTAGTTTTCAGATGGATGTCGTAACAAGAATGAAGGTGAACAAGTTGAGATGATTGGGACATGTAGAGACGATGAATAAGGAAAGGATAACAACGAAAATATAAGTGGATGAAAAAAATGTAAGGAAACGTGACCATCCGGGAATCTTTGTTTTGAACATGTCGACCAGATGTTCAAGAATGGACGTGTTTTAAGTCAAATAAATAGCGTATGACGAATGTATGTCTGTGACGGAAGCAAGAAGTGTGTGTAAGGATAGGGGAGCATGACGTTCTGCTCTTTCTGCCTACCCAGCAGGGGACACGTTTTGAGGGTGTAGAATACAGAAGAATTGTTATGCGAAACTACATCGGGTCTAACATATCATGTGAATATACTCATTAATTATTATTATTGTTGTGGTCTGGTGTTCACAAGGCTTCTGTTTATTATAATAAAGCTTGTATGATACTAACAATTAGGATAAACTGGGTGTATAAAAAGTTCACTATTGCAGTATCGCATAGGTATTTGTGGTTATAACAAGCAAGCGAATGCGTCATGTTCATGTCCTATCTCGTATGACCGAGTCGAGTTAATGGATAAATATTCTATTACAGTATAGTTATTTTATATTTTAGCTTTGGCATTGCAGTCTGACCATTCTATTCTTCATTCACTCAAGATTTTTTTTGGTTCTGATGTAATTTTTCTTGAATTATGTATTTGCGAAACAATTTTAAGAATTCCATAAATATTTATAGACCTATATTTTACTACACAGTAAAAAATACAAAGGTAATTGAAAGACTTATTATAATAAAAATATTCTATTGAATTATTTTTGGTTAACAAATTATCCTTGTAAAGCGTTGGATTCTTATAGTATATACGATGCAGTATTCCTACAACAATTCTTCTACACTGCATAGAAATATTCACTACATTGAAATTATGATCTACTTATATAAAAAAATCATTAATGGTACTCGTACTTGAACTGACAAACTGTTGCATTGTGCAGTCAGTGCGTTGGGATGTGCCTTGGAGAAGTAAGTAAAATATAATAAAATCAACGTTTTTCTTTTTTAATGAAATATGACCATCCCGAATATTTTTATTTTATTTTTATATAGTAATACCTATGCGTGAAAGAGCAGAAATCATCCTATGTGGATGGGTTGCCAAAATTTAATAAATAAATAGTTAGATTTTATTAGCAAAATATAATGTTCCCAAAAAATAAACCAGACAATAGTAATATGCTAAAGAGTGGCCCCTAGATAAATTTATTCATGCATATATCAATGAAAAAACAATGAGAAAGTCAGGGAATTAGGAATGCATTATTATTTTAATCGATAGAACGTAAATGATGGTCAAAATCGAGGTTAATCCAGCGGTCATAGGATTTCGGTAAGAAGATATCGGAATTGAGAGAGGGAGTCACTATTCAACATAGAGAATATAACATTGTATGAAAAAATAAAGGGTCTTAGTCTTTTTTACCAATACAATTAATACAACACGTTAAAAAAAAATGTATCGATGGTATTAAGTATCGATGTTCATGCTGAACATTTAAATCACTATTAAATCATCCAGTGAAGACAAGAAGAAGAACAGGAAGCGATTTTCGTAAATAGTTCGAGGCTATCTATGGTTAAAATACTCTGATACGAAGTTCCTAACTCCATAGAGAAAATTAAAATGGCGCTATCTATGGAATTAAACAGTCATAAAATCAATTTGGCGTGGGTGAATTCAAGTGGGTATTGGGGTCAATTCTGTAATTAATTAAGCGCGTACTATATAAAATAAGACGTTCGTAATTATTTTATAGAAAAGTATTTTTTTACACACTCTCCACCTAGAAGAAAATGAGTTATCTCTGCTTTACACACTTATTTTAGTTAAAAAATGATAAGTTTATAATTAATTATAGTACATAATAAATACCTATAGAATTGGACTTTCCATACTACATACCATGTATTAATTTGAAAAACGCGAAGTACATTAAAAACAATAAACCTCATGTACGTAAACCACTGGATTTTCCAGCGTAGTACGAGTAGGCATTTAACATTGTTATTATTCTGTAGAGCCTGGAATTTTAAAATATTTTCGAAATTACCTACTCGCTGTTGTTTTCAACGTTACCCAATTGTTGAAAAGTACCTTTATGAATACAGTACATACAAATTAAAATACAAAGCACGTGGACTACATATTAGCTATTATTATATTTCTGTTATTAATTAATCATTTTTGATGGAGTATCCATTATTTTATATTAGAGCTTTAAAAATATGCGAACAGGTAGGTACCTATAGATATACATTTGAATATTTCTCTTCGTGAATGAATGTATTGATTTATGTAATAAAAATAAACTAACGAATTGGTTTCCTATTAATTATTTTTCTCCCGTTATTATTTATAAATATGATTTTTTTTCTGCGATTCGGCATTCCATGTAAATAGTGAGTGATTCCGAAATATTTATATTTGTGGTATCGTATGGAATGGCGTTGGAAAAGAAATCCAGATCCTAAGTCAGATGTTGTTCAGCTCAAACCTCGCAAGACACCAGGCGATCGAGAGGATCCAGTCACCGCATACCAGCGTCTTTGGTATCTCACGAAAGCGCTTCACGAGCTGTAATCGTATATTTTTACAAATATTGAATCTGTCAATTTTTGGTAGGGTGCGTAATCGGAATGAAGGAACTCAAGAACCCTGAGAGGGCGTGCTTGGTATCGTTTAGGCGAAAATCGGATCGTACAGCGAAAAACGGATATAAATAAATAAATAAATAAATCTTTATTGGCCAGTAAATATGTATACTTAGTAACAAAAACAAGACAATGCAGTGTGCCAAAAGTCGGACTTATTGGAAAAGCAATATCTTACAGTCAACCCGAGAAAAGAAACTTAAATACAATAATATTATAATAGGGTGTGAAGTCATAAAATCTTGGTTTTACGAAATATTTTTTACATTGAAGTATTATTTTGTTTTTATACTTTATCTACCTATTATTAACTCAATTTTGATCTCTCCATTGCTAAAAACCCAATGTAAAAAAAACAGCTCTTAAAAAGTGATTTTTAAACACCCAATATCCATAATTTCCCGGTATTTTACACAATGCGAATAAACTAGCGGTGACAGGTGTGTATTCCACACACCCTAGTTAAAGGAATCCATCAGAACGGGTGGTGAACTTCCTTGCCAAACTTAATAATTTGTTGTAATTTTTTTTTAATAATAATTGGCAACAAAATAGTTTATTATGAAACTAAATAAAACTGTATTATAAACTAAATTCACAATACATTCTTAGAGTAATGTACAATTATTTTTTTGTATAAATTGAAGTTAAAAATAAGCATATACCTACCTACGTACAAAAGTGAAATAAAATAATGTCAGACTATATCTCACCTTGAAGTGTTATCAGCAATCCTGCAAATATCCATTCGAACCGCATTTTAAATTACCGTTTTCAAAACATTAAGGAAAACAATGCCTTGTAGCGCTTACCGAGATAAGATGAAATTAGTCAATTATATTTTTAAAAAAACATTTGTTTTTAATAGTTTTTAATTTTTGTGCATGACTTCTTATTGACGATTGATCCTGACTGGAACAACAGGTTTTTTATTGTTCGGTAAGTTGAATGGTACAAAACAGATTATTATGAAAGTTTGCAAAAGTTATAATTTTTCGAAAAGTTGAACAAGCAGTTTTAAAAGTGCTATCGTGAGTATTTTGGACGAATGCCTCTAGAATATGTTTAGTATTAATGGATCAGTGATTTCAGGTTAACGACATGGTTTTACATACATATTGATAATTGCTCGTTCTTAGCTAAGCTATTATTATCGTAAATATTTTACACCCCGTTGTCGTAACACGCCCTCTGCGAGGATGCACCGTGAGTGACAATTCGTTACTGAGGTTCGCACCCGTTACAAGCAGCGAAGCCACAGTCGTAACGAGAGTAAGCTCTGTGAGTTGCGCATTAGTAAGAGGTTTCACTTTACGCCTGCTGGAATATTTTACAAAGAAAACTATGGCAACAGGCGATACAATCATAAATAGGTAACACAAAGTGTATCAAATATTTGATTTTAATCGTAATATATCTGTATAAACTCGTAATATTTACTCAGCACAAGTGTCTGTACGGCGGATTCAAAGCACTGCTAAAGACTTGATGTATTGTAATTTTGTAATATGTGTCTAAGTATTTTAGATCTGATTATTTATTCATGAATTTATACGTATCAAGAAATCATCTAAGAATTGTTTGCTAATAGGTACCTGGGTACACAAACCCAAATACTTATCTGCAAATTTCACGGTAAGCAGAATACATCGTCAACACCGGAATTTGAACATCGCTCCTCACGTTTGGGAGACATCGCTCCTACCAACTGAGTCAACCGTGTAGATTCTTTCTTGTTTTTAATTTTATTATTAATTATGTCTGAGTAACATTTACTACACTAATCTCAGTGATGAGTAAAAGAAATCAGGTAAGTATAAAAACAAAACTTTGCGGACATTTTTTACAATAGTTGAAATAAATCGGGAAACACCTATACCAAAATTAGAAATAATGATATCCTTTTTTATTTTTTTGATAATGACTTATATATCAAAAGAGGTATCAAATTTGTATCAATACTGTCCAATATATTATATTGAATTGGATCTGAAAGTTCTCCTTCTTCTCCTGGGCATTATTAATCCCACATGGTGGTGGGGTCTGCCTTTCGGGTCTTTCGCCGCCACTTCGCTCGATCTTGCGCATCTTCCGGTGTCACGTCGCTCTCGCTCATATCCTGCCTCACCACCTCATGCCACCTACGCTTGGGTCTTCCTCGGGACCTCCTACCAGGGACACGTAGTGTTTGTGCCCTGTTGCCAATATACTCTGGCGGTCTTCTGCTGACATGTCCGTACCAACGCAGCCTGTTTTCCTGGATCTTGTCAGAGATGTCGCGTACACCTAGACTCCCACGAATGTAGGAGTTTCGGATTCTGTCAAGCCTTGTGACACCGCACATCCATCTCAACATTTTCATCACTGCTGTCTGTACGGCACGGACATGCCTTAGCGAGGTTGTTGATAAGGAATTTTATAAATATTTTAAAATAGGTGTATACACACACATTAGCATGACACATGTCATGATGAGCTTTGTTGCAATTATTCAACACGCTAATCCAAATATGTATAATTGTTTGTTGCAATAAAATGTGAGTAAAATCATGATGAATTATAATAACATATCAAAAGCTCCACCTACATAATAGAGGTCGCGATCGTAGACAAATTATATGACTATCAATAAATTACGGAAATGTGTATTCCTGGTTATATATGGTCTGAATGATAATGTTCTCATTTGTAATTTACAAGTTTCAGAGCAATAAATATCATAATATTCCAGTTAGCCATCTACGTATTATCGCCTCTATTTATAAACGCAAGAGATGCAAGTAATAGTAGTGTGGTGCGGCGGCTAATAATAATATTCATATTTATTTTGTAATGAAAAAAAAGTCATCAACAAAATTGAATTTATGATTGTACTGTGTGTATATTCCTAACCCAGATTTCTTTACTAAATAGAAAGATTAATCATATACATTGTTGGCACTACAGCTCAATGGAGTTGTGGGCAGCCCTTGATGCCAGAAAGTTGAATAAGTATTCTGGAAAAAATCCTTGATTAAAAAGTCTAATAGTATAGATATATTTACGTACGGTTCCATATCAACCATCATTTAGATGTTTATATACTATTTACCTGAATGAAATTATATAATAAGGTATGAGCGAAACAAAAGTTTAATTCAAAATGCGGATCACCGTTGACTGAAACCAAATCAATGCTAGGAGTGAGAGCCGCAAATAGTGAATACTGAATGTGGGTAGAATAGTGATGTCACACTAAATCACTGAAGCGTAAAGCTAAAGTTCTGGCAAACCGCTGCAGCTCAATTCTAAAATATCGATTCTGGCGTTCTTAACGTATTATACTCGTATACTAGTATGTCTCATCTTCTATATTCACTTTGCCAAGCAAACAGATAATATATCTGCAACATGTCTTAATGTCTTCTCCAACACAACACCTATGTATATATTCCGACATTGTGTTATTATATGAGGAAAGTAGGAAAGCAATACAACTTTGGTGTCATAATTATTCCGAAATTCGCAAATTGCAAGTAAAATTTAAAGATAGATGTGGGTTACCTCATCCGCATCGGCGCGGCGTTGGCACAAAATAGTCAAAGATAAATATGTTTTTTTTATATCGCACATTGTTTCGTTACGTTAGCTGGAAGATATAAAAGCTTTGCGATAAGCTCGCACTAGTGAAAAAAATATATTTTTATAATCATTTTTATCATACCTATTGAGTATTGGTGTACCGTAATTATTCATATTTTCCACCATGTGCATCCTAGAGTAAATTATGGGTACCATAATATTATTTTCATTATTCACAGGTAGAACCTTATCTAGCATTAATTAGGTCTCTATAATAATACTCATACATACTTTTTACTGACGTGTTTATATCAGATTCCAATATTACGTACGAGTATTTATACAGATGTATTCATGGTGGCGAAGTTTTTATATATGGTTTTTAAAATAAGACGAGGATCAATGATCCTAAAATATATATTATCGATAATCTAAAACAAAGCATGTTCTTGTTTATACGTGACCCAAGAAAATGAAGTTATTTCAAGACATTTTCAAAATATTGCCATGTACGTATTGTGTGGGTCAATTTATCTAATTTCCGTTTCAACATAGTTGTAATATTTTTTTTTATTTACATGACCTACTTACTTTCCAAATAGTTTTAATGATGCCTATAAGGAATTCCCCCCAGTGGCGGTGGTTGTACTGTGACGTAGTAAAATAGTTTAACCAAAGTAAACCCCCATCCCTTACAAGATCCATCCCCTCTTCTGCTATGAGGGTAATCTTATGTTAACCACATTTATTTTACGTAACTAACAAGTTGGTAGGATAGAAACAGTAGTAATTAAGCATAATTTAACCTGAATAATTTAGTTTGACTAACCATCATGATTGTTGTAGTGATCAAGATAATCATTAGTTTCAAAGTTTTAATATGTTATACCCGCTATTTAAATTAAGTACAACAATGAAACAATCACACCGTCATTAAATGACTACATATTGTACTTGTACGTACAATATAACATACTTTGTATCGGTACTATTTTTGTATCAAAGAAAGTAATTATCAAACGAGCAGGCATATTACAAGGTGCTATTAATTAATCAACACTTTTTGTACTCGTATGTGGTGTGATAAAACACTATGAATGAACACAAACGAATACATCAATAAGATATACCTAATAATAATATTACTGAATATTTTAATACATAATTCACAATCGTTTGATTCTAGGAATTAGTAATGATTTAGTAAGTTTTTATAACACAAAATCACTATTTATTCACAAGTATTTATTTAATCATTACGGGTGAGATGTGTTCTATCATAAAGGTGGATTTTCACATACTAATTTATAATCAATCCCCGACTTACTCCACATCACAACACAAGCTTTTAAGCTTTCTGTGAAATGTGAAAAAATGTATTTGGGTTTATCTCAATAAACCCAGATTCATTTTACTTGAAAAAAAATCTGAAGGAATAATTATTTAGATTTACTTTAGAATGCTATTCCATTCCCCTATCAAGCATCAGTACTGGTGTCTTTTTTCCTTATTGAAGTGTATGTAAGTAATAAAAAATGTGTATTTTGATGTTTTTATTATCTCGTATATGTTTATCTAATATCATTACGGCTTTCCAATCTAGAATAACTAGCGACACATGCATGAATGCACTGTGGTGTGGGTGTTTAATTTAGGTAATATATGTAGAAGCTTTCATTAGAATAAAATTATAATAAAGAAGGTTGAATACAATAGATATCACTCCTACATAACAAATAAAATGTATACATTTCAATTTGATACTGATGGTAGTAAATAGGGGTTTTTACTTGCGTACAAATATAAATTACCGGAGGTTCGGGTATATATTATGCCCATTACACAAAGTTCTCGACGACATAAACCCTCCGAGAGAAAAAATCACACAAGAGCGTCTTATTAATTTGGTCTTGTCAACTTTTTACGATTGCCCCTAGTTTTTTCCCTTCCGTGTGGTCTTTTGAAGTTGCACAGTCAGCATTCTAAATGCTTCTGAAATATCATCAACGTAGAAATTTTCTCCAGGGACTTTCAACAATTTATTAATTCGAATTTTGTGATCTTTATCCAAATTAATCTCCGTATCTTCATCTTGTGTGCCGATTCTACAGAATCTGATGAAGCATACAGATTCCAACTCTCTGAACACGAAGTATCTAGACTCAAATTCCTACAATCTGAAGACTATTTTCGTTTCCTACTTGATTACAAGTCCTTTATTTAACTTTACCATATCCTTTGATGGTTCATGTCTCTAGCGATGACAAGATTTATCTTGAAAATGGATCTTGTTAATATTCACATAAAACTGTTTGTGAATAAATTCCTTCTGTTTAATATCAAATAAATAATTCAAGTGAGATTTAAGGGATTGTTTGCCTGAATAAATCTACACAGATACCTACCTACATTAAATCTGATATTCAACTTAAGTATTCAGTCACTTTATCATAATCGTTATTTATTAGGACTGTGCTGGCTGAGTGATGATAGCAAATGCCAAATGGTAAAACAATATATGTTTTTGGGATCTGTGGCTCGCTTGATGCAATCCTAGAGACTCCCACAAATCAGTTGTTTCAGCGAAAATCGAGCACTTCTGATTTGAGAGAATACTATAAAAATTGTTGGTGTGTTCCTAAATGTCCTGCAAGTATTAATGTGTCATATTATATCTTCTGGATAAAGTTGTGTGCATAGGAATTAGTTGCACGTAAAGTAACACAAGTCCAACAACATGGGAGGTTATTACATGCATGTTGTTTTACACACGTGAAGTTTGTAATTATTACCCCCATGGACGGTTGACTTGGCTAAGATTTACTTGACCCCACGTCTTCGTGTGATGGTTTAGTAGTATAAAACTTTAATGACCTCTTTCCTGTGATTATCCTGAAGGTGTTGTAATGAGGTAATTTGAGGCTACCTTCACATGTATACTGTATAGGTACTTTACATTATTTAATCTATTCACGAACTAATCACATATTCCAGACTGGTTATATTCTATGGAGAAAAATTAATATAGTACTTGTACATGGTTCATGTTATTAGGGTGTATTAATGCTACGAAGACTACAATGGAGCATAAAATAGGTACAGTATTTTCCTTATAATGTGTGATTTTTCCTCCTAATGGACTTAAAAAAAGCACCCAGCAGAATTTAAAACGTTTTTGCAGCCGATTATGATAATTCAAATAATAAAATGCAAATCAAATGCATCGAATTAGAGACGCTATTCATTCATAATAAATATTCATACTAATTTTAATAATTCAAATTCAATTTCTTTGTCGATGAGAAATAATACTTGCTCGGTGGAAAATGTACAGTCCACTGAGTTCAAATAAAACTATAGTTATAGTCCGGATGCTAAGAAAAAGAACTTGCTCAATAACATGAAGCGTCTAGATATAACAATATATGGAAGTAACATTATAGATTATGAGAAATAGATTTGTAATACAGGGTGATTTCAAGCACCCGTACTGGGCATTTATCTAGGAAACCATAAAGTTTTCGATGCTGGGAAAAATCCATGTGAAGAACCAGATTATGGTGATACTTCTGGTTCTCTATAAACTAATCGGAACTAGCTGCATCTGAAATCGTATTTATATTTTCGAATGGGAAAGCCAAGGGAGTCATGCGGCATGTCGTTGGATAGGTTTGTTTTGAAAGGGAAATTTAAAAAATGTTTTTTTTTTTTTTTTAATATTTTATTCGTTTTTCAAGATAACTATACAAAAAGTGACCTTCCCCGGCCACGGCTCTTCAGGTTGGTTTAGAGAACGAGACCATGATACAGTTCTTCACATAGGTTTCATGTTATATATTTTATAACCCAGCTTCGAAAACCTTAGGGTTTTAGAGAAAAATGCCTAACGAAAGTTATTTCATAGTATATTATTATTATACGTCGTGTATTCTGAATTGATAGTCAAAGGAGAGATTGACATAGGAACGGACAGTGATGTAATATCGAGAGTAATAAACAAGATAATGACTGATTGTTATATTAAGCATTTCCTTTTGATACATTGACTAATCACTTCTGACGGAGTCATTAAATTATTAATGCTAGACAATATCTAATAAATCCATATAATTGACTGGGATCGACTATCACCTTGATTAATACATTACTACATAAGTATAATGGGTTTCTATTATACTAGATGCTTCATGTGTTTCTATAGAGATAGCCTAGTGTATTCAGTAATCAAATTGTTAATAGTGGTGGGTAATTCAAGATGAATAATTAGATATAATGTTGCAAGATGATCGTCTCAGTAATAATAGCAATACTGATGTTATAGAGGAGATGTGTATATCTAATTCTACCAGTTACATGGAATATTATTATAACAATGATGATAAGCAGATGTCATTGTAAGCGTTGTTAGAAAGCTACTGATACTGTGTAATGTGTATAGAACAGTATGCTTTGTACTCGTATGATCATAATAATTATGGTATTAGATTGTAGCAGCAGTTCACAAGTCAGTGGATTAAGAGATACAGACGAGTTTCTTTGTCCATCGTAATATTTGCTAGAAATATCATTTGTTAAGACGACTTGAAAAATACACGTAATATTTATCAAAATTATCGTACATAATATACTCGTATTGGATGGAAGAGAGCGAAAATATGAGAATTGTATGTTTTAATATATATTTTCAATTCATTATCCTAAAATGATTTGTAAACTTATTCTGGACTTCATTATGTCTCTCAATACTTAGTAAAATATAGTCGTGGTGGAGGTGTGAAGCGATAAGAAATAATTGTTAGAGGTTCAATAAAAATGTAATGTGCACATCATGTAGGTTAAGTTCTAGTTAAACTTTCGTACTAGAAGGGGTCCAAGGAGGTCGATATAGAGAGCCCACCATGATGACAATATAATACACCTAAACCTACACACATACAATATACATACATACATCTTCTTCCCCGTCTATCCTTGGTTGGATCGGGGGCCCAAAGCATCTGTATATCTTCGCCAGAGGCCCCTGTCACTTGCAGCTTCCAGGACCTGGCCACTCCAACCACAGTCTCTCCTCGTACAACTTTGTCACCTGCTTCTGCCAGCTTTTTCTGGGGCGGCCCACCGGTCTTCCGCCTGCACCCTCGGCTTCCAGAGCTTTTAACGGAACACATAAGCCTACAAATTTAAAATATCTTTCTTATAAATGATATATTTATTATCTGTAATGCAATTGATGTCTTCATTTTCTTTCTATGTTTTTAAAGTAATTTTATTAAAATTAACAACTTAAACAGCGTATTTTGTGTTCATTACCATTTTCAAGATATCATCTTATCTCAAGTACGAGTAATATTAATAATGTTCCTATTTTATTTTACAATAGTTGTATAGATAATTACCTTTTTGCTTTGATGGTTATTTGATGTAGAGTTTGTTTACTTCGTGCAAAGACTTTGGTATGATTATTTGTTTGTTTGTTTACTTCGTGCAAAGACTTTGGTATGATTATCTACCTAATAAATATATTACGATATAGGTACGCTTACAATTTATTAGATAAAACTTATTGAGATTCAATTTATTACACGAAAGACACGTAAAGCTTTGTATGTTGGGTACTTATTACAGTGATCAAATAATACAACAATATTATTTACTCGTTGTCTGGTGAAATGGCAAAAAAGAATAGAAAGAAAAGAGAAAACGAATAGAAACAATGAGAGTAATCAACGGCAATATTGTGGAATATTTTTTATGAACACTAGAAATGTATTTTTTATCTGAAAAAGAGTTCATTCTCCTAATTTGAACCACGTTTGGATGTGCGGATTTTTTTACATTTATGGTTATCAGAAGAAATAAAATATTATCATTGTTTTATGTATTTACTATCTACATACTACAATATGTACATAAGAGTATCTACACCTGTACGAATCTAAAAGGAAATCAAAATTTATTAATAGAGGTTGCGCTTCATCACTTATGTATGTTTTTGACTTTTTGCATCACACAATTTTAATAATATTCATAAATTATTCATTACGTAATGCAATAAAATTAAAAAAAAAACAATAAGGAGAATCTAGATATTATTTAGTTTTTGTTCGGGAGTTTCCACGTCAAAGCTCGAATCGCACAATAACTATAACTAGGCAATAAAAATATTATAGACAGTACAACAAAACGTAATCAATCAATTACAAAAAAATAAATTCGAATATTTTTTCTTATTCTGCTTATAGTAGGAATAGTGGTCTGTTTTATAAAGTGGTTTGGTAATAGTCTCTTACTCTTGCTAGGTGGATTCCGTCTCGTTATTTACATATTTTTATTACGAGTTGAAATCATACCTAATAAAAATCGATTACTGATAAGTGCCTTAAGTTTATGAACACGCACATACGAGTATACGCATCATATTTTACTTACGGTTTTGTAATAAATCTACTTCTGAAAAGTGAGTAAATATGGTAACATATTTTCTGTAGTTAAATTCCCCAAGGATGATAAAATAAAGCTCGATACATACTTCTATAAATATTCGGTAGAATACGTGATGAAATACAAAATCAAGAGATAGGCTCCCCATTTTTTATTTCACTTCAACGAGTAATTGAATTTCTTTGAGAAATTTAATGTCTGTTTCATAATATATTTTTATTACTATGTTCGGACGTGGCATTTGATTATTCTAAGGATATGACTGATGTTTTCCCATAGATATTAGAGAGCTACTTGGTGTCGGTCTACAGTCAGAAAATGCATATGGATGCTTCCATACGTATAACATAATAAGTGATTACAAAAAATGTATTGTGAAAATTCTCAATAGCACAATATTATATAAACTTAGATTATTATTTTATTATTATTTATTTATGATTGTTGGTACATTTTTGCAACATCCATTCAACATAATTTCATGGTAATATTACATTATAAAGCACAACACATTCACTCAGATAAAACAAAAATGTTGCACAAGTATATAATCTAAGTACGAGTGCGAGTACGTCTTATGCCTGCAGGTATATTTTACTCGTACTGACATAAAAGTTTCCCAGAATTTGAAATAGGTACATAATTCAGGTGTGGGTATATTTACATTAATTGCTATAGCATTATTATTATAAAAAGAATTTTGTTTTACAGAGCCTAAGAGCTTTTTGACACAACACATATGTTAGAATAATAATATATTTATATGTTGGGCGAAGGAGAATATATTCCCTTGAGGCACCCGCACATATGCTGACTGCTTATTTCCATTGAAAATGTCTATTTCAATTTCGGATTCCTTACGTAGACCTGGAGTGATGGGGAGTTATGAATATTACCCTCCTATGTTTGTATTTGAAATAATGAGTGGAGTTTTTGTTGGAATTTATTACCTTAATTTTTTATAAGGTAGTTTTTATACGAGTTTAGCGCGGTAGGTACAGATGCGTAGGTGTTGATGTGTAAGTGAAGCTTCTCATATATATAAACTCTAAGCGAACGAGTATTCCCAGTCTTTATGCTCATTGCTCGTAGGTAGATCTAGGTACTAGGTACTAGGTAGGTACTCGTATATGGAACACAGGCGGGAGTCATTATCAAGGGACATTATTTACACAATCCTTTTGATATTGAAACGGGTAACAGTATAATCTGTGAAATAATTATGATTTTTTCGAAATAGGTATTTTTGTTTATCTATTCCAACTCGGGAATTTGTCTCGAATATACCTACGAGTATAAATACATTTTGCAAAGTACTACCTTTGTAAATAATTATTATTATACCATCAGCCAGGTGAGGCACATGCATATGATTATGTTATTAGAAATCTTACTGCATTTTTTTAGTTCTTAATTATAACACCTTTATTTGTTATTTTATCAACGGGGGATTGAATATAAGGATTTTTCGCGATGGAAAGAAAATAAATACGAGTAGTAAGTAGAAAATATTATTGGATAGTATTTTGCAATGAAAAAATAATAAATAAATAAAATAAATAAATAAAACTTTCTTAGCCTGTAAATATATGTAACAACAAAAACAAGACAATGCAGTGTGCCAAAAGGCGGACTTATATCACAAGCAATATCTTACAGTCAACCCAAATCCGAAATTGAAATAGACATTTTCAATGGAAATAACTTTTTTAATTTTGTGAAACGGAAACCCGTAATAAAATTTACTCAACAGCTTAATATTTAGTCACAGGATTGTAATAAAAACCCTATTAAATATAACTCAAACAAAAAAGATCTTTCAAAACATAATAAAACTACGTTTTCAGTTTTCTTTGAAGTAATAGACGTGACTTTACAATGTGGGCATAATACCTACCTGTACATTCATTGTATGAAGTTATAGGTGGGTTGGGTACTGGGTAGTATACATAATGGTCTTAGGTTTAAAAAATCAATTCTGTGTAACGGCATGTCGTTTGTGGGTTAACAGAGAGAATGAATCCAAAATGACTTGGCATATTATTATACAACTCGTTAGATGATTGTTCAGGATTTCACAGTGTACTGTATGCCTAAATATAAAACATTATAGGCTTCCTATGTAGAGTATCTTTCCCATATATGAGTTTTTGTGGCATTATTGCTGTCATTGTTACATTATACTTTCGGGTTCACACATTGTGAACTTCTTAGTTATTGACCATTCTACCTACTTGGAATATTTGAAGACGTGTGTATAGTGCACACCTGGAAAATACACCAGATTGGTGAAACGCATCAAATGTAACCAAAATTTGAAAATATTGAAGGTGAAATTTAGTAGGCGCAATTAAGGGCTTGGCACCAAGAATGACGTCACAGTCATTTCCCACGGCATTAAGGTTCAAAATCGAGTGAACAATCGCATGATAAAATGGTAAAAATAGCGTTTTTTTTTTCATTTCTTGGGGTTAATTTTGCGTCTATCAAAAAACTTTTACGGTTATTCCCTAGATTTTGATGCATATTATCAGTACAAAAAAAATTTTTACTCCACGAGTTTCCGTCTTTCGCAAAAAAAGATCAGAGGTGTTTTTCATTTTTTTTGAGAAATCTATACAAGATATAAAAAATCTTTTACGGTTATATGAATGTTCTAGATAAATGTTCAATGGATCTAAGTACCTTATTTTGTTCCAAAGCATATTTTTCAACGGTTGTCGAGATAGAAGGTCTCCCGTTTATAGAAATTTTTGAAATATCGGTTTGCATACTCTTTAGTATAGTAATGGATAGAATATAAATTAAAGTGAAAATTACATTATGTGTATTGTGTAGCGTAACGTGTACCTAATGTATCACTTAACATAATTTCGATAATCAAATAGTATTACAATAGGTAAACTATATTAGGTATAGTATAGAGTATAGTTAACTATACATATTATTAGGTTTTAGAGTAGATTATACATCATTATACCTATTGTCGCCTACGTGAACGTAAATCACCAGGAGACAACAATGGGAATATAGGGTTACTATTAAATTACCTTCCAATTAATTATGAATACAATATAATATGGTAATAGTTTGGTCAGGAAAAAGAATTCAACATACCTACCATGTTCCTGTTCACATATTATATTAGTAGCTAACCTATGAGTAAAATATTTCAACAATTAATATTTCATATAGTATACCTAATTTAAAAAAGACCATTGAATGGATATTAATAGGGAGTCACAGGTAATTAATGAAGTACAAGTGTGCAGTAACTAAAATAAAATATTTTAACTCACAAATTTTACTTAGAAAAGTTAAAGATTTGTAATTATTGTCACGTGGTGTGGGCTGATTTATATGCGAGTATTACAATTTAAATTAATAATATTATGTATAACGTTATGTAAGTTATAGTACAATATTATCATCCCTTATTATGATCTGATGTTATCCCTATTCGAGCTTGATCCTTGTACGGTCCTTATTGTTGGATAAAGCGGTCTGAATACAAAAATAATACAACAACACAACGTTAGAAATATCTGAAACACCTAGCAACGCTAAAACTTCCGACGTCTTTTTGTTCCATACAAAGGTTTCAGAAATACCACTGTTTTTGCTTGATAAAAGACTCAACAATGTATACTTGACAATTGAAATCCTAAGTAGAAAATCATGCTCAATTTTTATAAGGGAACGAGAATGTATAACGCGCTAGGAATCAAATGAAAATAAATGTTTGTTTGTTTATTTTGGAAATTAATGACGGAACTTCGAATTGTACTATTCTCTAAACAAAATTAATCGACTACTCGCTTACTTACGAATTATATTTCTTTTGTAAATAACACCTATACAGAGTATAATGCTACGAGTAAATCCACTTAAGTTTTAATTAACTTAGTATTTCAATATATCAAATCAATGTAATTAAAACTCTTTTCATATCTACCTAGAGACCTAGGGTAGGTAGTTTTGGTACTTACATATTCGATAATAAATGTTTATAGTAAGGAGTTTTGATGTCGAATGAAATACTCGTACTAGGCATTATTAAAAGTTAATTGTATTTACTATTAGATATTCCTCAAAACCTATTAATGACATGATGACTTCATTGACTGCCTAATTGTTTGTAGGAAGTTATAATGTGCAGTAAAGTAATTATTGAACCGCACGTGAAATTTAAACCTTATAGTAAAAGGTTTTCACATAACCCAGAAAATTTGAACTATAAAGATCAACTGTAAAGGTTAAGTTGTACCAGAAACTATCAACTCTTAATTGTAGGTGCTCTTGTAAATCAGGTAAATTAAGCAGGTAAGGGTCGAACTTGCTAATTTCCGTCATAAATATCTAAAGGGGTTACCTATACATAATATACATACGTAGATACCAAACAACACAAGGCATATTGTATAGAAATTATTTACTTCATCGTTGTGGGTAACAGGGATGTTTATTAAATAATGTGATTAGTGTATAACATGATTAACTCTTGTAGATAATATATCATTTATACTATCGGCTAGCTAATACAATTATGATATTGTTAAAAAGATTACATACACACAATATGTAACCATTGTAACCAAATATTTCATGATGATAGCAAATAATTCTTCTGTCCTCCATTCCCATTATTTGTATAAATCCTGAGTAACGAGTTTAATTCTGCAATTATTACATGGTTTATGTATTTATTTGTCTTTTTACTCGTATCTTACAACATCTACATTTGCTTTCACGTAATTACGAAAAGCAAACATAATATTGCTTTGTTGATAAATATGTATGTGTTTTGACGATTAATATTGCATAACCAGAAAATGTGGTTCGTATAATATTGTGGTAATATAATAAAACTTTATGTATATCTATGAATCCATATATAATATCACACCGTGTGCCTTACGGGGTAAAGGGAGAGAACAACAAATATTCATACATACTCTTAGGTGTCTCTTGGCCGACATCGCGATAGTCCTGAGAAGTTGGTATGCCCATTAGTCAATTCATATACACTTGTATTGAAACCACATTTACCGTGCTAAGTGCAGTAGATATTTTCGTCATGGTTATACACGATTTATGGAATTATTGAGTGATACTAATAATTAAGAGCATTATCTACATTGTGTACGCGATATACATTAATATGCAACGTAAAATACAATTATTCATAAAAAGCTTGATGAAATATTTGATTAAAAATTGTATCGTCTTAATTTATTTTCGTGGTGGTAAAATAAGAAAAATGAAAGTTTCCCTTCCTCCAGAAAACTCGTTTATTTTTTAATAAAGAAGGAAAAGAATAACAATTGAGGTATCAAAGTTAATTTGAGTGTGATGTTATTCTTGCTGATAAATTTAAGAAATACAATTAAAAATGTAATAAAAGTATGAGTATGAAGTGCCCCCGAACAAAAGTCATTAAAAAAGAGGTCGACGCGATGAAAAAATAATATTTATGTTCAGGTTATTCATTTCTTTCTCCATTCTTCTGAGTTACTTATACGGAGGTTATGCCTTAAACGCGTTATTTTATTTTCGTGATATGATTTTAAAAGAATTTATATTTTCCTTAGAATAGGATAAGGAATGATGGGTTTTATTATGACAGAATTATTATCAAGTTATTTTTATTAATTATGTCATATTTTTTGTTGCACTACGTGTAGACACACAGGGTGTTTGGATAGTGGATACATACCCTTTAAGGGGTGATAGTGGAGGTCATTTGGAATCTTTGAAAACAAAGTGTGCTTAGTCCAACATCTTACGATTCTTGAAACATTCGTGATTTGCCCCTTTAATCAAAAAATCTCGAATAATCACTCAAGTTTTACTTCTGTACCATTATATGGAAAGCTCTCTTCTTAGTTCTATCATTCTTTTGTTACTTTAGTATGTGTTCAGTACTCGTAGTTCAATCTGAAAAAAAACTAAAATTATTAAAAAAAATCAGATTGAAGTGTAGCACTATTTATTTATTGTAAAGAGGAATTTTGTTAAGATATAAAATATTCGCAAAACTCGGATATATGCTCATTCAAAGAATATACATATACTGTGAAGTTTATGATATCTTTCCTCATGTGCTCTTCTTTCCCTCCCTTCTCTGATGATGTGAATTGTGAATTCTTTAATTAGGCCTCAACACGGCAAAATGCCTGAATCTCTTTTTTTAAAAAAACAATACTGCTTACTGAGCTCATCTTCCTCACATACTCGTAGATCATAATGATAACTTCTCTCGTGTTGTACTGCTTTCAGTTCAGTCCGTTCTCCATTGGTGTGAATTGATGAGTTCCTAAATCATGACTCGATATGGCATAATTGCTGATTTTATCCACAGATTGATCAGTATTTCCCATATTGCTTATTTCTCACTTTGCTGAGCAAGCCCACATACTCGTAGATTATTAAGATATCTTGTCTCTTATTTAGAATCTATAATAGCACCGCCACCTTGACATTTCTCTCTTTCTCTAGCCATGATGTAGGATAAATACATAAAATGTTAATGTCGCTAAGGAAATGTATGGAATTACAGTCCCTTAACGAGTATGATGAACCACGTATTATATTCTGTTACGAAATTTGACAGGAGTGGTGGTCCTATTCGATAATTATGCTATGTTGCCAATTGTTACAGCATGGTACCTACTCTAGGAGGCGTTGGCTTTGATAATAGAAATCTCTTTATCATCAGGTGGTTTTCATGATCTGTTAAAATCTATATTATTACATTTATTACTAGAATCATTATAATATTATTATAATTCATAGAGTGTGTCATAGCGCAGTAGTATAGAAGCGGTCGTGTACATACTACGGTATCCATGTGCATTGTGCAGCGTTGCTTACAAAAATAATTTAAATTTCTAGTAGGATTGCTGCATCTTTGTGCTGTGCTGTGATGTGAGTTATTGTTCGCCAGGCACGAGGCGTATGAATCATAGAAATGCTTAAATCTCTATATCACTATTATTATTATCCTGCAGTGCTTTATACACTACACACACTACACTACACAACTAGAGAACAAACTATACAACGCTCACATTAGGTAGTACGAGTATATTATGAAACTAGATTAGAGTTCACATATGAAGGCAATTATTATTACATAAACGTATACTTTTATTACATGTAAGATGATTCGTAATCATGATTTCAATCGAAGCGTAAGCTAATGTACTCGTAAAACTTGAGTGAATACGCGGAGGCATGACTTTGCCAACACACTTCTCAGTATTATCAGCCAGAAAAGTCTACATATCATGATTCACATATAAATTCATCAGCCTAATACTTATCATGGATATCACAGAATTAGGCTCAACGCGGGGCCTAAAATACAAGCATTGTGCCTGAAATATCAGTATTTAGAAATCGTCTTACAATATTGCTAGTATTAATAATTACCGATTTTTGCATTTTTATGTATGAATTTTCCGGTAAATCTATTTTTTTTTTATTTGGTAACAGGTTCTAACTAGATTTTTTTTTTAAAAGAATCATAATTTTCTAATTTGTAAAGCATAAGCAATACTAGTTGATATAGTATGACAGTATGTTAGTGAGTAATGATAAAATCATACCTGACTGTCGCTAATTCTGTAGTCTACTCGTAAGTCCGTCATATTGATAAAGTTTCCTTGTAGATTTTAGAAAAGGTGCCTAATCAGTAATCACACATATGTATTGTATCCAAAATATTCTGACACTGATAAGTAAATTTATAATGTGATATCATGTAATTTACATAAAAGTATACTATACAATACCCTAGTGCCACTTCCCTTGCGGGGTAGGCAGAGAGAACGGATCGCCAGACTTTCCTGTCCTGACACACACTTCGGGGTTCCGTCACATTCATGCAATTCCTCATACACTTTCTACGACTTTTACTCAAAACACGTCCGTCCTTGAGTATCTGGTACATAAAAATATCCTTGCGTTTTATTGTCAAAGTCCATAAATTACATTCTAAATGGCTGTTATAACTTATAATATTAATTACGGATACTATCTAGTTCGCTTCGTATGCATATTAAATTCATTAAAACATTTATATACGAGTATATTGGTTTACATAAATAATAACATGTGTCTCTTCCTTTTGTGAAATAGTTTAAGTATATTATATCTTTATGTCTTTATTATACAATATACAGAAGGATTTCCTTAGGTTTCTATGCGATGTGTACAATTAATCCGAAACCACAACTATTAGTAAGTTCATGACGTGTGATGGGTATACTCGTATGTGTAATGTGTATGTATTATTTATTATCCCAGGTGCTTCTATAAGTATACAGTGGGCCGTAGCAAATACTTCATGTTGAGTATCAGACTAATATAATAATCTACTCAGTCTTTCATTGTATATGATTATGAGTTATGATTTTTATCTATGAGAATGCCTCTAAATCATGTGTTAAATACGGAATGTATGATTTGTTAAAAAAATATTTTAGAAAACGTAATACAGGGATTGAATCGAAAACTACGTAGTACAAGTAAAGTTTATAAAAACCTTACTTCATGTGTTGAATTAAGTGTCCCGGACGTATCTGTTGTCAATATTTTTATTAGCTATTATTATTATTGCCTCATCTTAAATTCGTTTTTTGTCTCCATCATAAGCTACATGGAAAATTTATCAAAATCAAATTATGCTACAGGTAGGTAGGTACCTATAATTTTATGATAACAGGTAATAACGTTTCCTGTCGTATTTGAAATTATTTTGACCGATATTTTATTGCTTCTCAGTAAGTAGGTAATATAGTAAAAGTAATATTAAATCATCTCTTGTGAATTTCTCAAACGATCTCCTTTGTTCGTTGTTATAATATTTTTATAATTGGTAATGCTGAACAAAGTAAGATCAAAATATATGAAAATGTAATGAATTGTAGATAACAGGATTACATTCTGAAAAAATCTTTTCATTTTGAATACGTATCTACCTATACACCTACAAATATTTTTATTGTAGCTCTATGTCCAGGAATCAGTTGTATACGGGAGAATTCTCAGACCGATTAACGATAGTATAGAATCCTGATAAGGACGTCTATTAAAAAATCAAATAAATCTTGAAGTTAAAAAGAAAATATGGGTTTAATTTAAAAGAAACTTTATGGGGTAGTGGCTCGTCAGCCTAAAATCCAGGTGCAAGACAAGAAAAGATAGTTACATTTCTATACATATCTATTAATATCATTGTAATTATACTTACACATATGTACATAGGTAGTGATCGTACATAGTTAAGTATGCTCCAGATAATCCGATTGATGGCCATCTTAAATCGTTTTCCGCACAGTTGTCTGGAATAAATAAAATTGTAATTATTATGAAAGCCTAATAATTATTTCGATAGATTACTACATACGAGATTTATTGCGAGAATTTTGAATGAAATATAAAATTAATATCTTCCAGAGCTCTACCAAGACCGCCACTGTTTGTGGGGGAATGATATAAAAATGATTTAATTAAATTATTTTCCAGTGTCATTGAATGAAAAATACTTTGAATTATAGCCAGGAAAAAGGAAGAGAAATATCCCACTGCCATGTTAAATAAGAAAAAGAATTATTAGATTTCGGAGAACGGATACACTGTAGGTATCACAAACATTTTAGCCAAAGTACATAGGTAGACGAAAGACGAGGTACGAAAACGGAAAATCAACGATTCTCGGAGAATAATATCACTAAAAATAAACAAGTACATGCCTGCATACAACCGAGCTTAATTTTGTGTAAATTTTAAAAACTTAAGAGATAAAATATCTAGATCATTCTGCTGCGGAAATCTTAAAGCAGAGATACTGAATTTTGATTGGTCAAATTATATTGACATATAATTTGTATCAATATCATATCGACGTTAAAATTGTAGTGAAATTTTCGTGTGTTGTGTAAATAAAAAAAATATAATATTTTACTACTAATATAGACGTAAATAAATCGATAAATATTTTATATCACAAAATGTCTTTTTGATAACATCCATTAGCCGGCCGAGTGTTTATCTTGGACTCGTTAGTAATGTACATAGGAGTATAACACAGATTACTAATATGTTGTAATATAAATGGCTTCATTATTTCTGTGTATTGTTATCATATAAGGCCATCACCACACATTATTATTTGTATCTCATGTCATCAAATTTATGATCGAACCAATTTTTGCTTTATATTACCCAAGGAGGGGTAATTATTTTTAGATACAAATGGTTTCCCTGTAGAACCCCCGGGTTGCAGAACTGCCCCAATATTTTTTTGAATAAGGTATTTTTAAAACTTCCATATTACATATTGTTCAACAACGAAGTTTGCAATTTATTCTGAATGTCAAATAAAGGTTTGCGCAAAAGGAATATTGCGTGTGTTTATAGTTTCTACACACACAGATTTCTATAGGTTTATGATTAAAAAATGTCCACAATATGTTTTAAATACCTTAAGAAAGGACGCGATACGAGTTTACGATAACGATAAATTAGATTGTCTAGATAACGTAACATAACATCAAGACCAGATCAGTTTATTCTAAATAATCATTCAGAAAATATACAATATGAAAGTGTCTACATATACGAGTAATGGCTCTATTTTCCTTAGATTTCCATCTATTTTACTTACAATATGAATGTTAAAATTGATAATTCGTATTAATTAAGCAATCTTGATATTGTTGTAGCTTTTGTTCAGTTATATCTGTGGCAACTTAGTTGAATAGAACTAAAGTATAGAGATATTCGCATCTAAATGAATATTAATTTTGAATCAATTGCTTTGTAATCACGGGTGCTTAAACAACGATTGCCATTTGTTACAAAGAGAGACATTAAGTATTATTCCTTCGGGTCGTCTTGTGGACCAATTCAGCCTAATGACCGATTCTCCCATCTTATAAACATTTCCTGTAAATGAGCGTCTAGCAAGCAAGGAGTTTAACAGGAATACATAGAGAGGATCTAATAATATAATGAAATTAAATTAAATGATTGTATTCCAGATGTTGGGGTCACGGCGATCTAAAATGATTAGGTATAATGATAGAAGACATCTGCGTATTATAACAAGTCGGTACAATACTCGTATAATTATAAATAGAGACAATATACTTAATTGTGTTTGCTTCTTCATGTATTCACTTGTGATAAACGCAAATCCAGCCAAGGATGAAAATTTTCAGGAGATAGTACGAGTATGTTCAAGTATTTATACTATCTACTGCTTAACTAGGAAGGTCTGCAACTATGTATTGCCGAACGTTTGTATTTATTAATTATTACTTCAGGTGTCAAATTAACACGACCCTTTCGCACCTAACAATTACACTTACTCCATATATATTTATATATTTCATAACTTTAAATCATACAAGAATCTTTTATAAACAAGCATTTGTCAAAAAATGTGTAGAAAATTTAATATCTTTTAAAAATTGAAACATCTATAGGAATATAAAACAAGATATCAGACATTAAAGTCTACACAAGACTTTCATAGTCCGTCTAATATTTTTAATGTGTGTTATCTGAGCTATTAATATTTGAAGTTGTAGTAGGCTTTGATAATACTAATTTGTCGATTTGAAACATTCGCCGTGTGCTTTTTACTTGAAATGAATTACCCAAGTGTAAATGTTTCCATAAAATAACTTAACACGAGTGACTATTTCGCATATGTAACTATATCAATAGAGGAGTTAAACGCGTTACGTATTTTTGCATTGTTTCAGTAAATTGGTGCAGTGTGGTGTCACAAAAAGTAAAGCAATTTCCAAAAGTAATGCGGGTATAGTGACGAATGATAGTACGAGTATATCTACGTCACATACATAAATAAATAATATCAACACGAATTCATAGGGAAACTAATTTAGTGTGCAAATTATATTAAATTATTCAGGGTCACTAGAGTTAGTGTTGGTGGTGGGGTGGTTAACTATACTAGTATCTACAATAACGTCTTGTTATAGGCTGTACCTACACAAGTCCTTGCGAATAATTTTAACCGTTCCATAAATAATAAAGGCATTGTAACTAATCATGTCATATGCTAATTTCTCAAGTTACAATATTGAATTCTGTTTTACAAAGGTAAGTAATATAAATACGTATAAATGAATTGGAATATTAATATACCTGATACTAACCTGCCACCGAGAAAAAACTTTATTATAGTATCTATTACCTCTAATAAAACTAATAGTAGGTATAATTTAATAATCTAATTTTCATGATGCATGTATTTTCGGCCCCGCGTTGAACCTAATCCTGTGATATCCGTGATATCTGGATTAGTAAATTTTTCCCAGTATTAGGCTGATGAGCTTATATGTGAATCATGAATGATAATATGTAGACTCTTCTGGCTGATAATACTGAGAAGTGTGTTGGCAAAGTCATGCCTCCGCGTAAAAAAATCAATGTTAATAAGTAATACAAGTGTCATCATTTCCATTGTAATATTACTTAATATTACGTGGGGTTTGCCGGGGGGCTCCCTTAAGGCTAACCCTGGGCCCACCTCTTAATAATATTTTGCTAGAAGTGCGGGTAAAGAGGTCGCTATTAATGCGCCTGAGCTACCCGGGAATGTGGAGGGCCTTAAGCCCGCGGGATTTTCCTTCAATATTGTAATATTATTGACACCCTCTTAAGTTTTCAGTTTGATAAACGTAATTTGTTTCCTCAAAATAAAATTCCATGGCAGTAGTCTTTTAAGATAAATCATACATTGCGTGTTGAATACTAAGGCGAGTTGTGGAGTGTTATGTCTATGAGGGAGTATTATGTTAGCATTGTTGGCTCGGTGTAATAATATTATGTATGATGTGTATGAGTGTGCTTTGCTTTGTCTCACCAGTGGTTTCGCGGGGACTAAATAAATCATGGTTAAGTTAAAACAACATGTAGCCTCACTAATGTGTACGTGACAACACACTTGGATTCTGAAATTCATCTTCATAATACAACAAAACAAATTTCAGTTTCTCCAACTTAACACCTACTAGGTTTGTAGGAGACCTTCGCACAACGAAGTGGTTTAGAAATACACTAGACTATGTTATGAAATTAATTATAATTAATTAAAGAATCATGTCAATTTATGCTTACCTACATAATGTTATTTGTTTCTGTACTACTACATACATTCTAATTATCATGATAACATTTTCATTTCAGTTTTGTTTTTATTTCACGACATGACCATTATTAATAAATCTATTGAACAAGTATCTAATTAGGTATTATAAGTATTCCGTGTTTTTTTTTACACAATGAATAATCCACTGAAGAAAAACATTTTTTTTGTAAATATTAATATACTATTTTGGAGACATTAGCCGTCGTATTATAAAGTGAATTCAGAGTTCCTGAATAACTTATGTATGTGCCCACATGTAGTTACACGTTCCTTCTTACATTTCGTGGGTCTCTATAATTATTGTGATTAAAAGTTTTACATAATAATATGGAAAGCAATACGCGAACTTACGCACCACTCATGGGACTTAATCTTGTAACGATTTTGTATTAAATCATAATAAATATTCATTTGTATTATTCATAAATCTAGCCTATTTACCATTTGTTATTACATACACATTGTCATAATCAAATAACTACGAAATATTGTGGGTTAATACTTTCAATTATTCACCAAAGCTCATGAAAGGCTGAATGTTATTTGTTTTTTCATATTCGATTCACATGAAAAATATTTTTTTGAATACTCAATAATAATACACAGCATTACTAAACCTAATTTTTAGTAAATATTCGTAGACGTAACGCAGTTTATATATAGTATTTGTTCTACTTGTAAAGTTTAAGAATGAAATATTTTGTTTTATGAAAACAGTGGCGTAACTAGCATTAATAGCGCCCCCACCCAGTTCGATCGCATTACGATTTTAAAACCCATGGGTTATCGAAATTTCAAGCACTCTTTCGTAATATATCCGACATCATCATTTAATTTTAAGTCGATTAGAAAGGTGAAAAGTGCAGAAGATATTAATTAAAAATGGGTTCTATGAAAGCTCTTAAAATTTCTCTACCTAATTTAATGAAGTCTTGTATAAAATTCGTGTTGGTTGAAATTTTGTTACGCAGACACAGGTATGTAGATATAATTAAAATAATGTTTTGTACCCAGTAGGTACATGAGTAAGCCTTAATAGTATATGTAAATATAATATTTAATCGACACATTAACATTAAGCTTTTATTTTATGTTAATCCAATGTTACTAACATTTGAATTGCATTTTGTGTATGAATTATTATTAATTACAAATATAATATGTGTCGTATATAAATATATACTTATTGGATATTTTATTAATGTCATCAATACCATAATGTTTCCTACATACTCGTATGTACAGAGCTCCATATAAGACGAGTGTCCAATAAAATATAGAGATATAATAATTTGACAGGAATTCATCAGTCATGGGTCATAAAAAGCTTTTATTTTTAAAACATAAATATGATATTATACTCGTAGTGGCATAGGCTAACACATTTGATGCGAATTTTACTTTGTGTCATTGGGATTATTATTATATAGCGCAGTAAAACCAAGTATTTTCCAAAATTTTATAACCGCATAAACCTTGAGTGTCTACTCTTACTCGAAACCCTAAAAGTGTAACCCTCATACAACGAGTTACCCTTTAATTTATTCATTATGGTAATCTTGTACCGCCCATTTCCTGCTCCGGATAATCGCTTTGGTCATACAACTCTACGTTTATAGACATAAATCGCGGAAAACTCAATTCTCCGCGGCCCCCATTTTCGTCATTAGCAATTTTAACCGATTGTTAGAAAATTATCGATAATCTATGTGGGTTTCCAAACAAATGTTAGTTATTACTAATATTATTCTTCTATTCTATGTTTTACTACAAATTGGTATAACCAATTCCATAGAAATTTTATAAGGTACTTTTAACATAGTACCCACTTCCAAAAATATTATTCAGTAGGTATATACGAGTATATTATGTACTTTATATACGTATATACATCTACATACTTAATGAATTCAGTAATATTAGGTTAGTACATACATCGTATGTGCTAAACTGCGGGTTATTCATGTTAATATAGATATTATTGCATTGTATAATGACTATGTTTTCCGTGTTCCCATAAAAATACATAATGTAGATATTTTTTAACTAATAAATTGTTGATTATACTACATAGTGTAGGTAGGTAATAGCAAAGTGCAAATAGTTTATTTAAAATAACCATTCTTAAGCTCTTAAGTGCCATTTCGTCATAATCATTTTTTTATCATTCTACTTTATCATCACGCGATAAAATAATTAAAGGCTAAAATACACAGAGTGAGAGAGTTACAAAAGATTGATCTTTGTAGAAATTTACTTACCAATAACAACACCATACTCTAGAGCTCTAGACTATGTTATGGGAATACTCAGCAAATGTTAGTTAATAGAGTACGTACAATAAACTCACATGTCGTCCACTACTCTAAGTATACAGAATTTATCTGATATCTGTTGAAGTGCCCGTCGATAAAAAAAAAACAAGAATACTCATAGACACCTTCCTACTGCCTGCCGTATTCAATATGAAACAGGATTTTGACACTTAGTAATTTGAACTCTCTAATTAAAAATTATTACATTTTCGAGATATTAAGAATCTCCCTTTACACGAGACATTTCTCTAAGAAAGATTTAATAATCTATGTATTTTTATGTATTAAACCTTATTATTATTGATACTTTGTTCCGTAACAAAAAACAGTTTTGTATGATTGGGCACCATATTTTTTGGAAAAGATTGAATTACGTAGTATTAAAAACGTAGTAACCGAGGAATCCTCATAATATTGTATTGATAATTAATTATGTGTTTAATAAATCGCTTTTTATATTTCTACAGCCAAATGTTTATTCTGAAGTGAAACTTAAAGTCCTTTTTTTATTCTAGTGCATGTATTTTGGTAAAGTCTCGGGTGGAAGTATTTTTATACGCAATCAACCCTAACCCTCCATGTCCGTCTGTATTGCGGGTTTTTTCAGTAAATCATTTAAGCTAAGCCCACAAAATCGTTCGCGTCACGCTGGTAACGTCATAAAATAAAATGGAAGTTTACGTGCTTCGTCTTTGTTTTCTATCCAACCAAATTTACCCAAACGTAGTATTTTTCTTTTCATTTTCCTAAATAAAGGATTGTCAAAGTTTTCATCTGAAAAGATATTTAACAAACAGTTAGGCACTTATTAAAAAAATATCAAGTATTACATTAAACGTCGAAATACGAAATATGCTTGCAAGCAACAACTGCAGAAGATCTGTCGTAACAAAAAAATAGTAGATTGCGTTTGATTCACAATATTGCAATAAAAACTTTGGATGAAAAGAATAAATCATTTTTTTTATTTTTTTTATTTTACAATTTACTTTTTGAATTAGTCACCTCCTCGTCTTCCATTTATTACAATTATGATATATATTACGTAAATTACCTGTATTCATAAAAAAATCAAATAATTAGGTAAACATAAAGCTTCACTGCCTAATATTTCTATTATACCTATTCTTATTATTATTCACAAAATGCTTTGCTTGCAATCTTCTCACTTAAAATATTTATATTGAAGTAATAATAGAGCAGTTCAGCAAACAAAGAATTGTGGTAAATCTTATGACATGAAAATATTTGAAGTTCTCTGACAAAGAAAATATCAACACAAAGGGATAAGAAGAAAAGCTCCAGAAAATTGAGGCTATTTGAAACGAAATTGTTTCAGATGTCATATAAGATTGTCTGAAGAAGGTGCACTTTTGATGAATGTCAATTTTATTTGAAAAAGAAAGTCTTTCACTTAAAAAATATAGCGAATAAAGCTGGATGTAGATGAGAGATTTCGTAAAATTTTATTATAATATTCTATTCTAAATCCATCAAAGAATTTTGAATATTATGTAACGTATATATGTATAATATACCTACATATCAGTATACCTATATAAAATTTATTCCAAACTATAATACCTCTTCAGTCCTCACGTAGTAATAATGAGCCTCTCCACTCGTACCTACATCAATATAGATTTTCAGGTACCGACGTGAAAATTCCTCCATTAAAACCTTTTGTCGGTAATATGAAAATGAGGCTTGTTTACATTGTTGTGTAAATAATCACGTATTTTCAATATTTGACACTTGAGTGGCAGATTGTTGGATACAATAGATAACGACTATGATAGAACACCTGTACAAAAATAATAATATAGTAAAACATCCACTATTTAACCATATTCACTTAAATACACATTGCTCTGTTAAACTGTAAGAAATTTTCTACTATAGAGATTATGTATGATATTTAGTATGACACATGTATGAAAAAAATGTTTTGAATCTATTGGCGAGGTTTTATTGGTACCATTTGTTTGTGTACTTACCTACTATTTACGTATTTGGTTTTTTACTATCTAAAATGACAAATAGATCCATGACGTATTTTATTTCCAAAGTTTTTAGTTGAACGTCGTTTCCACTCTTATAAGTAAATTTAATAAAATATAAACTACAGATAATACTTTCATTCCTTTATATTCTTCCTCCTCCTTCAGTTCTAGATGCTACTTTCCCTATGTTAAGTATTACATACATTCTACACTACGTGTCATATCAAGTGTCATTCTTATCTACCCGGTGTTGAGCATATCGTGTTTCGTCTTGCACACTGCACAGTATACCAACATAGTGCAAGTTACACGCTGCATAATACATTTTATTTTATCCCTTGGTTATGTTCATAATGATTTTCTTTGCATTTAGAGCGATTCGATATGGCGGACAAGCTCACTACCTCACAGAAAGGCATCAAGTTATGTATAACTTTCCACTTATGTATGTAGGTACCTACTAAATGGAGTTTAAATCCATTTGGTAGATACCTACATACAAATATCGAAATAAAATATTATAAATCCATTCCTTGACTAGAAACACTTCATCACGATTCATAACAATAAACTGAAACTTTACGACAAGACTACGGGAGATAAAAAAGCGAATGCCCTATATAACCCATGATATTTTTGCAATAGATCAGTTGCGACATCTGATGATAAAATGTTGTATTAGAGTGACCAAAGTTGTTGAATATTATACGTCGAGTACTATCTAGAAAGAAGTCAGATATTACTATACTAGACCAGACAGTATAGGGGGATCTAGGTACATATTATAACGAGGACCACTACAAC
Organism: Ceraclea dissimilis; assembly: GCA_963576895.1. NCBI lineage: Eukaryota > Metazoa > Arthropoda > Insecta > Trichoptera > Leptoceridae > Ceraclea > Ceraclea dissimilis. The sequence goes on from OY756359.1 coordinate 15,461,349, forward strand.
GTCAGGTATCAAGACATGTACAATAAAATACAATATACATAATACGATATTGTATCTCCCTTCTATGTTATAAGTAAGTAACCTTATAAGTACGCGAGTGCGATACTCGTAATTGAAAATTATTACATGGGGAAGTTTCATTTTTTCATTTAATAACTTTCATACCTGTGTGACGCACTTAAAACATTTCCGTAGGTATGTAATAGTAAAATGTCACGTTCTTAGAAAGCAGAATTTTATATTTTGTTATTACGAATTAAGTACATTAAGTGTGCTCTCCCTTTTTACAGCCACCTAAAAATATAAGGTAGAGTTATTCACCTGTACATACTTCCAATAAATAAGAACAACGACGAGGAATATCAGGTTGAATATTGAACGAATTAAGTTCAATAAACTATATAAGATGCAAGAGGGAGTTGGAGTTAGGAGTAGTAGTCACATTGAAGAGTTTACATCCTGGATGAGGCAAGTGTCAATATGAAGCATTTCCATTAGGTGACGGTATCTACTAGATTCAATGAAGCGAATACAAGACGTATGTTAACTAACATGTTGCACAAAATCGAATAAACTTATTTTTAATGAGATTTATACTGCTTGTAATATTGACATATTGGTTTAATGATGTGGTATTGTGTCCAAAAGAGGTTCGATATAACATTACTTATTCTTCCCCGTAATAATGTTGATATGAAATCGGCTTACAGAAAATATGTAATTATATTCTTACTGTATAACTCAAAGGATTGCTATGTAGCATTTTCTCTTATCTATTCCTATGCAAAACATGAAAAATATATTGCTTACTTGTTTCTTGCATGTTGATATTATTTTTAAGAGCAAATATTCTGCTTTGGTTTAATAGAAATATCTAAAACATACGTCATATTATATTAGTTATGTATGTAAGTTTACGATGGAAAACAAAGTTTTAGTGATTCCTACATCAACATTCATCTCCCAAGGGGGACACAAAAAGCTTATTTCATATGCATGTATGTGTAGAAGTTCATGTTTACATTAACTATATTATAACCTTTTATATTTTTACTTGACTTTGTAGAATTAAAATTAATTTAAAAAGGTTTAGAGACATTTCCAAAGCTCGATGATCTTACTGATGATTATACGAGTATAACGCAATATTGGTGTTTAATAAAATATATATCCACTATCAGTTTATTACATCAGTAGCAAAATATTGAATGCAAATGGACGGTATAATAAAGAACGTAACAGTTGCTTACACACTGATTAAAAGTTCTGTTAAATTATTTATTTTATCAGTTTTTTCACAAATCCTTTGAACACAAATTTCATTATGTAAGTTGTTTGCTAATTTTGTTACGTAAGTTATACCTAGTAAAAAGAATTGTGGTAATTTTTAAGATCTCTGTTATCAACTTTAGAGAAGCAGTAGAGATGTCTGGATTGTAATACTTCAGACACAACAAAAAAATAAAGTGTGTGTGTGTATAGCTGAAGAAAGTACTTTATGAATTCCACTATAATACTGTTGGCTAGGTATACGATGTTTCTCGGCACTGTCCTCCCAAAGATAAAATAATAAAATATATAAGAGAAAATAAATTCCTTCTCGGAATATTTTGTTGTGCGTTGTCGGTAGATGGGTCTCCATACAATCCGTCTCTTGTAGTTGAGACCCCTGAAACTCTTTGATTGATAACGTTGTGTCTCTGCTAACTTGGTATTTCATTAGCTTAAGTGCTTTTTACACAGGAATACAAAAACCTAGTGCTTATAATTACTTACCATACCTGCGGGTACTTCTTTATTTAATTTAATCCGAATATTATTCAGCCTACTTCTACTATACGTCAACATTTATTATCTCGATGGATGAACACGACCGTTTCCCTTTCTGAAAAGATAAATTGAATATCATTATGAAAATATAATACAATATAGGTTATTATAATATTGTATATCTTGATATTGAAAAATTAATTCAAAGCCTTTGTTAAAACATTTCTTTGAACATACCTACTTCCTCTTAATGCTGGTGATTATTGATAAAGGTATAATATGTAGTTCGACTATGTTCAACGTACGAATGAATGATTCGAGTACTTATATTTTTTAAAGATGAATCTCATACATAGTGGATAAACATCAGTGGTCGGGATCTAGAAAACGATTTCAAATAAAACGAATGTTTAATTATTTAAACCCTCGTTTTATGAGGCATTAAAGATATCAATCATTTAATCGACCTTCCAGCTCCTCCACCGCGCCTCTACTGCAAACACCCAGCGTGGTCTTGCGAAGGCAAAGGGGACGCAACGTGAAGGGTTCAGCTGAAAAATAGATTTCACTTGAAGATAAGAAACAAAACGCGTAAGTCTAAAAAAACTCGGTTCTTTATGGCTTAACTTCTTTCCCCTTTTTCAGGTTTTGTCCTTTAAAGATCTCCAGTAAGATAAATATCGTAATATAATGAAAAATTTTCCTTATAATTTTGTAAAATATTTTTAAATTGAGATGTGGGTGATAACGATAATGATAAGCTGAATGGAGACGAGAACAGTCTAAACAAATATTTAGCACAGGGGAGCGTGCTATATGTGGGATTGTTATGGCGATTTAGGTGATGTTTTATAATAAAATCCATTAGCTCGATAGGCGTATAATAATTATGTATATTTTTTGTAAATGTAAAGATATTTATACCTAATGTATGCACAAGTATTTAGGAGACACACAGATAATATATTTGAGTAAGCCAGTGGCGGATCCAGGATTCAATTTTGGGGAGGCTGAATGTCGTCACATGGTGAAAAGTACTGTCACTCAACGTTTTGGGGGGGGGGGGGGGGCTAAGGGGCTGAAACCCCTAGATTTGTTGTATATAAAGTACTGTCACTCATGGTTTTGGGGGGAGCTTCAGCCTCCTAGCCCCTCCCCTGGATCCGCTAGTGGAGTAAGCTATTTAATTATCGCGACGTATGCCCATTGATCGATAACTCTCTGTCTCCAGAACAGTGGAACTCTTCCATTACGTATTGAGTACCTTTTATCAGCGAATTTTCCACATATTTTGTCATATTGTAGAACATATAATATACAATGGCAAGAGAGTGTCGATGATAATAATATTTGATTCTTTCCTGTATTGACCCCTGATCCGAAAATTGTTTTTCTAGAAAAAAAATATTGTAACGTTTTCGAGCGCATTGCCTTATTTAGAAAAAAAAACATGTAAAATGGTGTATTACTGATAAAATAATAAAAAAATCTATTTTTTAAATATATATAGTAAATATTGGTAGAAATTGCAATTTGTACAATAAAGACTATTTTATTTTATTTTTATTTATTTATTTATTTTGATTGATTGATATGATTTCGACGAAAATTATGTAAGTTGATTATCACATTTTTCGTGTTCCTTTCTCGTAATGACTATTTTATTCTGTAATTATTTTCCGTAACATTTTCTAGAAGGTACTTACTTATTTATCATGTGTGCCTATTGCCAGTAGGTATCACAAAAAGTTTATGGAGAAATTATTTTGAGATAGCAATGAAAATTATTGCGTGTAGGTCTGATATAATAAAGTTTGAACATGCTTTTCTACGAAAACATTTCGTAAAACAAACACACAGGAGCCGAACATAAACAGTCATATAGATCTAACGTTTTAATATGAAATTGTTAGGGATTCTGAGGATTTTGTGAAATACAAAGGTTATGATAATATTCTCAGTGATATTATAGCGGTGCCTACCATCGCTTTTACGTTATAAGTCTACGAGTTGTGAAAATATACGAATCTTTACAATATTAACGGTACCTTCATGTAATCTTTAAGAGTAATTATAAGTAAGTAAAAAATGATAACATTTATTATAAATTAACCTTGATAACATATCTATTTCAGGAAATATTAATAACACGAGACTATAGGTGCATTTTTTTGTGCAATATTTCTTTACATGTTATGTAGCATTACATTTCTAAGTACTACTATACACCTAGAAATTAATTTAGGTTTATATAGTGATCATGATTAGCAACGCTATAATATCCGTGTGTTTAATTAGTAAAATTGAAGAACATCTGGGATCCCTTGATTGAGTTATTGCTATATGGTTAGGAAGTCTAGTTATAGAGGAAATATGTTATATAAGCACCTATGTTATAATAATGTGAATACCTCAATAGGGTTAGTACCCACTACCCATTCTGCCTGAGGGTAAGCCTCTACGTTTGTATCAATTTCTTTGAACGGCGAGTGGAGATTATTCTTGTTTATTTAGGACTATTGTAGGTTGCTTTGATTTCTGTGGATTTTGATTTCACTGACATTAATATTATTTTATCTATACGTCGATCAATAAAGGGAATAGTCACCGTTCCTGAATTTTAACAAAAGTATTAAGTGTGATTATATTTAACGCAACAATTCTGTTTTCATAGCCCAGAGATTATTCGATATTTATACGAGTACTTAGGTACATAGATATTTTTTATATTTTAAAGCGGGTGAGTGCGAGTTTAATTCTTAATGCCAGCTTACTCCACTCAATAACACAAGTTTTCCTAGTTGCTGTAAAGGGAATGAAGATGTACTAGGGTTTATTATAATAAATTAAAAAGTAAATTTTAAAAATACTTCTTTCACCAATTGGTGTTTATACATAATACATTTATACCTACGAGCATGTATGTTACATTTGATAAAAATCAATTTGCATGGAGTAAACTCTTCCGGATGGCAAATGGAGCAACAAGCTCCTGTTCTGGCGTCCGTGGCTCGGTAAACGCCCTAGAGGCCGGCCACAGATGCGTTGGACAGATGACCTGAAGTTAACAGCTGGCCTCAAATGGACATCCGAGGCAAAATCCAGAGAGAGATGGAGACGAATGAGGGAGGCCTATATCCAGAGATGGAAGCTACAGGGCTTATGAAGAAGAAGAAGAAGAAACTCTTATAGCTCTGTTAACTTTTCGTCGTCAAAACAATCTTTGTGCTTTGCAATTGAGGATGCCGTTATCCTATACAAAGTGCATTGCACTTGTATATGAATAGTTAAGTTGATTCTCATGCATGAATGTGTTTCTTTAAACCATACTTCTATAAACACATTTAAACCTTCAACTTTAATCCATACCTGTAAATTTTATATTTTGGTTTTTTTTATTCTTAACGCTTGGAGTATTTCGGAATGTATACTAGGCTACTTCTATTTTATCAAACCCGTTCTTGTGAAGAAATATTTGTAAGTATATGTATAAAGAGTGTTCTCAATGATGCAGGCCGACATGTCAACGCTAATCCCAAACCGCTAATCTCAGAATATTAAACTTTTGATAGGATAAGTCTCCTGTAATAAATCGCCACTATGATTTGGAAAAATAAGAAGAAATTTTTGAAAAAAACATCTCTAAATATGGAGTTGAGAGTTTTTGAGACAATATCTACAACCTATTATGGGAACCATAAAAACGACAAAGCTAGAAATTGATACATCATTTTAACCATGCTTTATACCATTTAATAATCCACATAGTGAGTGCCAATGAAATCTTATCAAACAAGTTATTGATATATAAATTTGTGAACGAAGAAAAGTTAATGGGTAATACGATGGATAATTTACGCCAAAAAAAAACTGCAAAATTTTAAGAGTTAAAAGCGAAATATGTGTGTCAAATGGGGTAATCTGGAGTTCTGCCCTCTATGCTTAAAAACAAAATTTAACGACGAACGAAACCCCGGGTGAGAGCTAGTATTCTATAAGGTCTTCTGCACATTATCATACAAATAATTTCCTATTCGACTTGATGTAGGACATCTTGGCTCTCAAAGTGGAGATAACATCACAATATTCATGTTTATTACTTTGGTCTAATGCCAAGATACATTTTCCTAATATTATCATCAACCACGAGCTTCAAAGATCATATTTATGTACACCCTTTATCTAGTTAGTCATATTGAAAGTTGTAAGCTTTTCACACACTATAAAGCGTCTTATTTTTTTAAAGAATATAGATTAGTGTGTCATAAACAATCTACCTGTCTAGATTTTTGGGAAAAGGTGTTATTTTCCTGTAACACCTGAATTGATTAGGTAGGTCTAAAAAAGGAATGTTCAGATAAAATCAAAATTTGAAATAGTAATAACAAATCTCTAAAATATTACATGTTTTTATTATGATTTGTACCTATGATAATAATATTCATTTCTAGTTAAGTATAGTAATTACCTGTTTATCAACTTTTTGTCAGTTTTATATAGAACTAGCTGTTGTGTAATTTGTCCAAGTCTGACTGAAATAAAAATGATTACCGCTTAATTGCTCAAATTTAAAAAAAAACCGTGATATAAAAACTGTGGTGCGTTTATTATCTCGTTAGTTTAATTGAAATTGTATAAAATTCGAAAGTAGATGCTTATTATTTACGTCGACATGAACAAATAAGGATCGAGTTACGTAACAGTTACTAGAAAGTTTTGTCATATAGCCTTAGGGGAAGTTGACCTTTCAAGGCATCATAAATGTCTCTTACTAAGAATTTAGTGTTGTTGCACTGTATAATACGAGATGAGTTTAACTTATGTGACTTAACTCACTCACCCTATGGGACTGTAATGAAATGTAATCTATGGATGTAGTGTAGACTCTTACTTAACATTTCTTAGAAATGCAATATAAAGAAGTTAATCAGATATTGACTCATACAAATTGCCATGGAGACTTTATAAATATTAGTTTAAACAGAAATAAGAAATAAACCACCTTTACTTTGCATGAGAAGCTATGAGACTACAATTTTAAAAATATAAACGTGTGTTTAGAAAAAAAAGCATTAAATTATCCTAGGTATATAGAAAATAATATTACGCCAGTTACTGCCTACCCGTGTAAAAAAACAATTATTTATTATATGGCTACGTTTATGGATATGCGATAGAACGGTGGTATGTAAAGAGTAATTGAAATATTATAAAACATACCGACATATGTTCATATAGGAATATGTATTCTCTTTTATAATTCATTAAAAATATCCCATATCCCGTATATTTTATGATGAGCAAATAAAATTGAGCGCAGTAATAACATTTTATGCAAAAAAGGTGTATGAGACAAATTTATTTTGTACGAAATGACAGGGCGACTAATCTTGTTTTAAATTTTTGTAATATAATATGAATGGAAGTCCTTTTAATGTCTGGAGTGATTAGCAGTACGTATCATCTACCCACACGTGATCACATTATTCTCTCGTTTCCGTTGGTAAAATTAAATAATTATTCATGTAACGAAGGCAGTATCAAAATGCTATTAACCATCGTAGGCGCTCATATCATCTTATGTCTGCAATGCCTTATACATACATACTTAGGTATTATACAACATTTTTTAATACAATAGACGATAGTGGAAGGTTACAAAAATATAAAACAACTCTGAATGAGCGTGCCAATATTAAATTTCAAGAATTTTAATATCACGTGTTCAGCTTGTTATGCATAACTTAAGGAATAAAATTGATACACACTTATTAAAATTAGTAAGCAAAGTTTATTATAAGATGTTTTGATCGGACAAGATATGTATTGGACATACTTTTTATTTTATTTTATAACTACATAGCAACATCAACTTACAATAAATTAATTTTCATGTCCAATTCTGGAATTAATTAAGTGCGTATTAACTAAAGCAGGGCGTTCTTATTTCAATTATTACAAGGTACGTAGCAAAATAATTTAATTAAAACGCACTTATTTTCATTCCAACAGTTACGGAATTGGACCTGGTATTGGTACAGGTCTATAGATATTTCCTATTCTACCTGTTTGTGGAACAGGCCAACTTTATTGTAAGTAAATGTCCTTTTTGTATTGTAATTTCCCAGCGGAATCTCGTAGAATTGGACACAATATTTACAATACGTTCTGTAAGCAGGTTAAAAACTGAAATTAAAAATTCATTTCCTCAGTTCGAAATGAAATAGGTACCTACATATAATTTAACCTATGTATCCACACACATTATTATATTAGATACGCATCATAATAAATTGTTGAAATTATGAGCTGGACTTATTCCATATCTGTTAAACGTAGGACTTTTATAATTTCGTACTGAAATATTTTTAATTACTCGTTTTCCATATTACTCCTAAAATAATGGGGTTAAAGCAAATTAAATCATGCAAATTTGAATAAAACATCGTTAGCGAGTGAAAAGTTTCAATATTCCAATGTTATGTGGTTATATGAAATTAACGCTACATTCGCTCGTTTCAATAGAAAATAAATTATTATTACATTATTGATGAAGTTACTTTAAAATTCATTCTGGACAGTTTTTGTAATGTCGCTAATTCAGTAATTAATTACAAATTGAATTACATAAAAGTTTTCAGCCTCACAGAACTTCAGAATACATGCGTATTGCAGTCATAATTATTTTAATGGTTTCATAAAACTACTGATGTTTGTAATATTCTTAATTTAATAAATAGAGTATTTAAGCGCATTCCAGAATATTTCGTTTTTAACTAATTCTATAGTGGCCCTAGTGGCATTCCTGCGAATGTTTGACAAGTTAATTGTAGAAATGTAAGCTCTACAGTGTGCGATAATTTAACTTAGAACTTTTCAGACGAGTTTATTAACAAAATAAAATGTTGAAATACGATATATTAAAAGAGAGGGCATAAGAAAGAGTCCATGTCTAAGAGTTACTCGAAATTAAAAACGGATATCTGCGAAATCGTAGAGCGTGTAAAGTTATGTTAGAAATTTCGGACTTTTTGGAGTATTGGTCTTGGAAAATTAGATTAAGAATTACGGCAAGGAATAATTATGTGAGCTAAAAAAAGGAGCTCGCTTCTAGTCTCGGTTGTACAACAGCAGCCAAAGGCGAGCGAGTGATGGTATCGCGGTGGCAGCGCTGTATTAAGGGTACCAAGAATGAAGTCACAGTCATTTCCCACGGCATTAAGGTTCAAAATCGCATGATAAAATGGTAAAAATAGCGTTTTTCCATTTTTTGGGGTTGATTTTGCGTCTATCAAAAAACTTTTACGGTTATTCCCTTGATTTTAATGCATATTGATATTATCATTACAAAAAATAAATTTTCTCCGCGACTTTCGGGAAACGAGTTTCCGTCTTTCGGAAAAAAATATCAGAGGTGTTTTTCACATTTTTTTGAGAAGTCTATACAAGGTATAAAAAATCTTTTACGGTTATCTCCTAGATAAATTTTTAATGCATCTACCTTATTTTGTTCCAAAGCATATTTAGTAACGGTTGTCGAGATATAAGGTCTCCCGTTTACAGAAATTTTTGAAATGTCGGTATGCATACTCCTAAATCAAAAATATAATTATTTTAGTACCTTGCCGCTATCATATGTAACATACTACTACTACTACTACGCCCTTTATGTCTCCATTCGGGAGCACAGGGAGGCTACCAGGCGTCTCCATTCAGAGCGATTTTGTGCGAGTGATATTACCTCTCTCCACGTCATTCCTAACGCTCTGATCTCGTTGTCATAGGAACGGTGCACTGTGAAAGAGGGTCTTCCGGGGCGTCGGGACCCCTGTGGGTGGAAAAACAGCGCTCTCTTTGGCCAGCTGTCGTTGGGCATTCGCAAAACATGGCCCAGCCACGACCAACGTCTTTCCTGTATTACTGACAGGATTGATCGTTGCTGGGAACGCCGTCGAACGTATTCGTTGGTTTTACGTTCTTGCCATGTGATACCCAGTATCCTCCTAAGACACTTATTCTCAAAGCTGAGTATCTTACGCTCTTGAGCCTTGGTTAAGTGCCATGACTCGCAGCCGTAGAGGAGGACAGGGATCACACAGGCGTTGAATAGGCGGCGTTTTGTCTGGATACTAAACCCGGATGCCTTCCAGATCTTGTCCATGTTGTTGAATGCCCCACTGGCAGCTCCGATGCGAATGGGCAGTTCTGTCCGGAGGTCACCTGCCGGGGTGATGGTGGCGCCCAGGTATTTGAATTTGTTTACCTGGGAGATTTGATTGCCGTTGACAATCATAGCTGTGACCCTATCCGGACATGCATCGTTACAGATGTACTCAGTTTTGCCAGTGTTGACCTTGAGGCCAAGGCGTGTCGCGTTGTTGTAGAGCATTGTGGTGCTGTGCTGTAGTCCACCCACAGACGTGTCGAATAGGGCGAGATCATCCGCATATTCTAGATCGTGTAGAGTTCCCACGTTTGTTTCGTTGGCAGGTCTTTGCAATAACGGCACTCCCCCTGAGTTCCCCGTGGATTTTCTGAGAAGGTAGTCCATGACGGTAACAAAGATGAAAGGCGCCAGTACACATCCTTGTCGAACCCCAGTTGTGATCCTGAAGGTGTCAGTTGGACCACAGGAGGTTCTCACACTGCACTCCGAGTCCGTGTGCAGGGCTTCGATCATGGCTACCAGCCTCGTGGGAATACCGTAAAGGGCCAATATCTTCCAAATTGATTCTCTATGGGGGCTGTCAAAGGCTTTTTCGAAATCAATGAAGCAGCAAGCGACTGGCGAGTTATACTCTTGTGATTGTTGGAGGACACACCTGGCACAGAAAATTGGGTCCGAACAGGACCTGCCAGGCACAAAGCCACATTGCTGCTTCCTCAGTATGGCTAAGATTGGTTTCTGGATGCGGTTCAAGATGATCTGAGATAGGACCTTACCGGGTACGCTCAGTAGAGTAATTCCACGGTAATTTCCACATTCCTGAGGGTTCCCCTTTTTGAATAGTGTTATGATGGTTCCGTTCCTCCAGTCCTTTGGGCAGAGCCCCTCATTCCAGATCTTATTGAAGAGGTGGTAAAGCGGGTCAATGAGTGCGTTCATGCCGCATTTTATGAGCTCTGCATGGATACCATCATCTCCTGGAGCCTTGTTATTCTTGAGTTTCCTTACAGCAGACACAATCTCCCCGTGACTCGGAGGTCCTTCAACTATACCACTCGCTCGTGGTATGTTTAGGTCTCCCTCCTCCTCGCCAATGTTGAAGGGCGAGGAGGGGTCCGGTCGGTTTAGAATTGACTCAAAATGCTCTCTCCATCTCCCCCTAAGCAGGTCAGGCGAAGAGATCAGATTTCCGTTGCGGTCTCGCACCGCGTCCATTCTTCTTTTCTGACCCCTGCCGCCCAGCTCTCGGGAGATTTCGAAGAGAGTCCTCGAGTCATTCACGGCCGCTGCAGATTCTGCCCGCTGTATGGTGGCTTCGATGTTATGCCGTTTGTCGCGACGTACAGATTGCTTCACCTTGCGGTCAAGCTCTCTGTATTGAGTTCTCAAGGTCTCCAGCCTATTCGGGGATCTTTCGCCATCTCTGAGGACCTTTAACATTTGACGATCCTGAATGAGTCTCCATGATTCCGCTGACATCCAGCCTGGATTCTTCCTGTCCCTATATCCAATGATCGAAGCAGCTGACTCTTTAATTACCTCTCGGAGTCTCTCCCACGCAGCCTCCACTGAGGGTATGTCAGAGAGAAACCTCTCGGGTTCAAGTTTCCTGTGCAGCTCAGCCTCGTAACGAATACGCGACTGAGGGCACTCCAACCTACGTACATCAAGTATCCGCGGTGCAGGTGGTCTTGCAAATCTTTCGAACCTGAGTTTTAGAGAGCCAGCAAGCAGCTCATGATCTGAGCTCAGGTCAACTCCGCGGTATGTCCTGACATCGAGCAAGTCAGAACGGTTTGAAGCCCTGATTAAGAGGTGGTCAATTTGATTTCTGGTTCGGCCATCAGGGGAGGTCCAGGTATATTTGTGGATGTCTTTATGGGGGAACAAAGTCCCCCCTATCAGGAAACCATGGAGTGTCGCGTATTCGATCAGCCGGGTGCCATTGTCATTTAGCACTCCCATGCCATGCCTACCCATTACGCCGGGTCCGTTTGACGGGTCACTGCCTACCTTGGCATTGAAGTCGCCCATCACAATGACCCTGTGCCGTCTGGGGATACGAGACGTCACAGCCTTCACGTCACAGGTTCTCAACATCACCAGTAATAAATTATTTGGAAAAATAGACATCAATCACAAAGGAAACATGGGAGTTGGATTGTAATTATTCTAATAGTTTCCCATCTCGAATAAAACTGAAGACTTGATTTCATTCATAACTTTATTAGAGTATCTTGTAGGTAGTATGACGTAAGGAAAGATGTAGTATAATTTATGCAAATTTATTTATTTATTCATAGGTAATATATATTCGGTATTAATAACGTACAAAACTTTTACTTGACGTAATAAAATGTTTATAATTAATTAAATAAGGGTCTGAATCAAAATTTTGTGATTCTCTTGGCCATAATTACATTAATTGAAATAATAATAATAATAAGGAATAATATCTCCTGCCTCGTCTCTTCCTTCAGTTATAATTACACAAACATCTACAAAAGTCCAAATTATTTTTTCTCCATCTTAATTAAGAAAATGGAATTTGTTCTTCTGCAAATTTGACAAGGAATTGATGGCAGAATACTAATCAGTTGTTGTATGTAAATTTTCTTATGATAAATTTAATTTTTGGGTGTAAAGGATATTATTGTATATTATTATTTTATACTCTCTAGAGAGGAATAAGTAGATATCCCCCATTGATAAATAATATCTAGAAAGTTGGTTTTTATGTAAATATTAATGAAATATAAAAAAAATATCTACAAAGACAAAGATAATTAAAATAGAGAACCTGATCCTTATAACTAAAATATTCGATATAATAATTTTAATTATTTTATTCTGATATAAAACAAAACAGTGAGTGGCATTGCAGCTGTAGGACTTAGGATTTTTCGGCACTCATTGTAATTACAATGAGACATTAGAAATTATAAATAAAAATCATTCCTCAAATTTAGCAAAACTCGTGCATTAAAAGGAGGAGTCAGCGTAAGTAAAAGGACCATCACAGCGTAAGTAAAAGGATGGTTGAGAGGACAAACCACAGGGGGCACCCCCGACGGCATCAGTACCTGTGTACGAGGACATGAACTGCGCCACATATGTCGAGCTGAAGAGAGCTACGGGAGACAGAGAAGAGTGGAGAACAAGATGTAGGAATTTACTGCAAACCAATCCGCAGGATTGAAACTAGAGAAGAAGATAGAAACGTTTAATATACTTTGTGTAATAAAGGTTGTCATTATATCGCTGTATTACAGATTCTCCACCAAGTGTCTGATATAAGAAAATAAAATAACAAATTTGATTACTTCCATTACAATGAAGTGGGAATAATGAAACAATATGCGTGGAGAATTTCAGAATTGGAGAGGTTGAATTCTTATTTTATGTAAAGAATAAATTCTCCATATACCTACCTGCATAGTACAGAGTTATTTTATTATAATAATCTGATAAATTAATGTTACACTTTGGAAGAAGATAATCCTATTATGCCGTCTAAAACAATAACAAAATAGCACGATGCTTTAGTCAAGGAAAATAATAATGCGCTGGGAATAATTCACAATGAGCCCACTATACGAATAATTCCTCATTCTCTTCAGGGGATTTTCACTATACTGTTTCCTGTTGTGTTTTAATATTATGAAATCTTACAACATTATTGAGATTCATTTTATATAGTAGCAATAACTACTATAATTATGTACTCAGGAAAAATTATTCAAATACTTAGATAGATGTATCCTGTAAATGCTTACATGTTACATGCGGGAATGTGTGATGTGATATATTGATTCTAAAAAACTGTGTAAAAAATCTACTAAGCTGGACGGTGGAGTACTATTCTTTTTTCTTTCTATTCTATTCTATTATTCTTTACGGCGACGGTGGAATACATCCATAGAAAATAATAGGTCGGTTTATATATTGGAGGTACCCATCCACTCTTAAGTGCCAATTCGAAGCCAGCGATAGTATACAAGCCTACACCCACGAATAACATCACCATCTTGATTGGTGACATCACCTTGTCTCGGTGACAAACACTTGAACTACGGAATATTGTTTCCCATACATTTTCTCCCAATCTTGCTGACGTCATCATCGTCAAATGTCAATTAGGCCGGGCCTGTATGACAATATGGCGTTTGGCCTCGGCCAATTATGTACCATAAATGATCAGTATAACGGTCTTACAATTAAAAAAAATATATATTAAAAAATCTTTTTGCATAAAATAAAGTATTATAGGTATTACAATATTTATTTTGTTTTATGCAACTTGCTTCCATTCTCGCATTTCTCAATCGTACAATGTTCAACAGGAAAATTCTTCTTGCGTAGCAAATATTTTATGAAGGTATTGTGTTATTAAATAATAAATACAGATGGTAGATAGCTATAGCGTGCGGGAGCAAGCGGCATTATTAGGATTACAATAAGATGTCGGATATAAAGAAAAAATAACTTTCAACTCCACGTAATATCGCACATACACTCGTATAGGTATATCACTCATGATAACCTCGTGGTTTTCAGATATTAATTATTTATTAGTTAATAACTAATGTAAAAAAATGTTTCAATATGGATCTTAAAATATCTCCTGCATCTCGCAAGATATCGCAAGTTCGACGTCGTAAGTCTAAAAACTCTTCCGGATGAACAAATAAGAGAGTTGAAGACGAAAAACATGAGGACACAATATGTTCTGCTGAATGTAATTCTCACAGTTCAGGAAGAACCGTAATAAGTATGTTTTTCCACATATACCAAATCCCATTTGTACTCGTATAATATTTTATATTGTGATAGTTGAAGTTAAGTCGGAGTTCTGAAAATATCATAACATCATGCAAAATTTCTTTCCGCGAAATTAAACCCGATTTATTTTGTAGAGTCGAAATACATTTCTCCCATTGGTGTTATTAAAAGCATATCTCCTGACATAGCTCTTTCTCAGAGTAATAAAATATTATATTGATATAGCGCTGGGACGTGAAGTGTCGTATTATCTAATATAAAAGTATATAGCATTTTGTTGAAAATATTTACTACAGGTGTATTTCATATAATATAGTAATATGTCACACATAATTCGCGCTTATTGTTAACAAAATACATAATAGGTATACGATATTATTACTTATTCCTATTGTGGATCATATATTTTTCTCGTAGATACATCAGAAAACTACACACCATGTGATAATTAGGTAGTCAGGTACGTATGTTATTCAGTTCATCGCATACTTGCCGAAGTCTATGAAAATATGTATCTATCTACTAGTACACATTTAAAGATTTTACCCCATTTATGTAAGTTGATTCCTTCCTGGATTCAATCCTCAGGCAACGTTGTTTTAAAGATTTGTTAAAAGGGCCGATGACGTCTTCTAATTATTAGGATGTAACATCTACAAAGCGAAACCACCTCGTTATGTAGCAGGTTCAATAATAATATCCATACATAGTTTAGGTAACCCAATGGTGCCACAACTCTATCTTGAAAAAACTTATTTAGAGTATTTAGTGGTGGCGAGGGTTGGCATATGGGACAGAACGAAAATTGCAACAAATAATGAAATGGCAATACCATGAGAATATATAATATTTTATATCCCAAACAAACTCAGTTATGAATTCATAACGCATCATTTCTCATGAACCCTTTTCTACCAATATAGAGAGGTCTCTATACAATACATACAAGTAGAAAAATATTCACGTACCGCCGTTACAATGTTTCCAGCTGCTCGTCGATCTAGAGTTACAATATTTGATTTAAATTTTTATAAAATCACTATCACAAGAGATCACTGGGTTGTAGAATTAGACCCCGATCCATGTACATATTTTATCGAGTTTCTTGTAAGATTCAAGTGCTTGCAAAACTTCCATAAGACATAAAGAAAGATTGATTAATCACTACCACAGCAATATATTTAATAAAATCACAACTTAACATTCCAATGGACTTATATAGCGACAAAAAAATATTTGGAAGGTAAAGTATTTTTTGGAATTGGAATTGGAATTGGAATTTGGAATTGGAAGAACAAATTGGAATTCGATTCTAGGTACTGTGATTTTTATAATGATCTTATAATTATACAATTAGCAACCTATTTTGGCAGCTTGCTATCTTATTACCTGTGATTTTTATCCAATAATCGATGAATAATTATTTCATCACATCAGGTACTTCGCTATTTACCTACCTGTTTATATTTTAATTTATATATCTACAGAATTATATGATTGTAACTTTATACCTTCATAAAAAAATACTTTGATATATTATACTTATTGTTAATGTAGGTTATTTTTTGAAAAACACTCAACATCGTCTTTTTTATTATTCGCGATAATATTTTGATTCTATTTTCGCGTCGTTGTTTACATTTTTATTGACACACTAGTCGTGGAGAATGGAAACTTGAACATGTTGTGGTTTTTCTATTTTCTCAATATTGCTTTTCGAATGCCTACTTCTCTGAATTCTTTTTTTACGATTCTCTTTGGTTCCTCCGGCGTTTCAATTTGGTTTTAGGGATTCTAATATACCAATATATTATACATTTCATCTGTTTTTAATCCGGTTTGCTAAATACACATGTGAAATTTGAATATTATTATAAAAATATATACTACTAGTTCAGATTCTATATTTTTTACGTGGATTACATTAAATTTACATAGATTAGATTACATAGATTACGCTGTGGACAGAAACCAGTGAAAGGCTTTGTAGTTTCTAAAAGTATCAAATGAATATTTGTAGGTTCAATAATAATCTCTGATGAAATCTAGAAAATCCTTATATATTGTAGTGTACTAAACTTCATGTAATAAAACAATACAGAAGTATTGCATACGTATAGGTATATTTTCATATAAGGTTGAGACACAAGTTTAGCTTATAGAAAGTAAACCAGCATTATAATCTAATAGGAATTCACTACTGGTGACAGGTAAAAGGTAACAGTAGATATTTAAAGTACGTTGAGGTATCTTGTTGCAGAACCTCATCCACATTCTTTATAAGTACTCTTCTGACTTACCTACGATTCCTCCAAGACTAAGTTTCATATTTATACGTAACATGTCAGGAAACATTCATAACAGAACATAATATATCTACTTGCTCACTATGTGTCTCAGTTACACATCTACAAGAATGTCAGGACAATTCCATTCCAACAAACTGTCTCAATGATACGATGTACACAGCCTTTGTACTGCATATAGTGAAGTAAACCATTTATTTCTATCGACTCGCCGACATAACCAGGTACTTATTCCAAGTTACAAATGAATATTTTGTTGTCATGTAAGCGTAGGTACAAAAGAACTCTTTTATGTATGAGTAGGTAGTAGATATAACCAAATACACGAAATATAAAACACAATGAATCCTTTGTAATCCTACGATATTTAAAAATGCGGCATTTATGTAACTAGAGCTTAATTTGAATCTTCTTCTTCTTCCTCTTGTCCTAGGTCGGGTGACCTGTTTGTGACGGCGGGCTGTCCTGGGATGAGGAGGTCCAGCTGTCCTTCCATCTCTTGGGTGGCCTTCCGGGTAATCTTCTACCAGTGGGGTTTTCAGTTTTTACTGTCTTTGCCAGTCTGGTGTCATCCATTCGGTCGACATGGTCCCTCCAGAAGCGTCTTCTACTTCTCCCCCACCTTACTATATCCTCAACATCGCAGTCAGAGCGTATAGTCTCATTTCTGATCCTATCTCTGAGTGTTCTGCCCGCGATGGATCGTAGGGTTTTCATTTCAGCTACTCTGAGAAGACTTTTTGTCCGGTTGGTATCGGCTCTCGCTTCTATCCCATATGTCATGATGGGACGGACGCATGTCTTGTATATTCGGACTTTGCTGGTAGTTAACATGTGTTTATTCCCCCATACAGTGTCCCGTAGGCAACCAGCTACGGCTGTTGCTTTATTAGTCTGATTTCTAACTTCATTGTACAGGTCACTGTTACTGGAGATTTCTATACCTAAATAAGTAAACCGCATGACTTGTTCCACAGGTATGTTATCAACGACCAACTTGCATCTAAGTGGCTCCTTGGATATTGTCAAGCACTTTGTCTTATTGACTGATATTGTCATGTTATACTTCTTAGATGCGATGTGGAACCTATAGAGCATTCTTTGCAGATCGTCCTCGTTTTCCGCTACTATTGTAGCATCGTCAGCATAACACACCATGTTAACCAGCTTGTTTCCCATTTGGTAGCCCAGACCTAAGGATGTTACTTCTTCTATTATTTTATCCATAATTAAATTGAAGAGGAAAGGACTGAGGCTATCTCCCTGTCTGATACCGGTTGTAGTAGGTATCTCATTTGTAAGATCTCCATTTACTTTTATTTTAGTCTTTCCGCTGTTGTTCAGATTATAAATGGTTTTGATTATTGCTGCTGGGACATTTTTTTCTCTTAATACGTCGATGACATCTTTCAGCTGGATCCTGTCGAAGGCTTTTGTCAGATCAATAAAGCATGCAAATGCCGGTTTGTTAAATTCCAATGCCTTCTCCTTAATTTGTCTGAGGATAAATATTGCATCTGTAGTGGACCTATTTCTCCTGAAACCTTGCTGTTCTTCCCTATTTACTATTGTACGTTCCAGTTTTCTTTTTATTATACTTGTGAACAATTTCAATACTGCACTTAGCAGGGTTATTCCACGGTAATTTTCTGGATTATTCTTCTGTCCTTTTTTAAATTGAATCTGTGTAATTATAATGACTTATTATAGGAGTCGGTAACAAAATACACACATTGTTCTTCCAAGTCTGCTTCTAAATATTTCAGTACTAATTAGTATGCCGACAGAAATGAAACGTAGTTAGATACGTAGAAATATAATTACGTTATATATAATCAATATTGTATGAATTATCCCACAAGGTACCTACATTTGTGATGAAAAAACTCTTTGAAGTGGTAATTCCTAATACCTATGTAATTGTCTTTACTGAATTCCCATAGTATGGATCAAGTCTACCGACATCATATTTTAAGACATTGCAGTATTTGACAGTCAAATTTAATTTTCTTAAATAAGTCGTGAATTCTCCCCTAGCGGGTGAAGAAATATCTTTATTATTTGACAACGTAATTTGATTCAAAAAACTCCGTGTGATTGAGGGGATTTGTTGCAATCAGAACTTTCGTCTGAAATCCAATCTTTATACCGAAAATTTCCCATGAGACGATTTCTGTATTTTAAGTTGTTATATTGAAAAAACCAACAAAGCCATATTAGGATCCTGATTAAATACCTAAATTATTAACTACCTACGACTTTTTATTGTGTAATTACATAAATAGTGAACTCAGGACAGGTACAGAAGTACCTAATGGTAGACATAGTCACCTAATTGCCCATCAGGAAAATATTAACAGTTGTGCTATAACGACATATTTACCTTTTGTTGAATTATGAGGTTTTAAAATAAAGTCAAAATTTGTACCCTGGATATGCCAGGAATAATTACAATGCATTAATACAAGTTGTTTAATTCAATTAATCACTTGTTTCAGGACTCGGTTATTCAGGCTGAAGTGTGGCACTAATTTGAACTGAAATTTTTTACATGAAAAATGATCTCATCACATATTATATGAACGTTTTGACATAGGAATATATTTTCTTCAGAAAGTAATCGCAACGTTTCCAACTTTTACAAGTTATAATGTTGTTATACTTTCTTGTAAAGATGTTTGATTACTTTTTCTCGATAAATATTCATCTACTTATGCAAATAATATAGCAAATAGATTGATAGAATCCAACTTTTAACAATCAAGTGTATTTTCTATTGTATGTTTAATATTAGGTACTTAGCTCAAAATCTGTTTGTGTTAATATTTAACCTATATTAAATCTATAAACAAATCTATTTTCGTAAAGTTTTCTTTTTACTACACGTCTATAAACAATTGAGTTTAAAAAAAATATAAACCTATACGAGTTTGATATGGTTTACGATATAAGGTCATGTGTATAAGTTTTTCTTCTGAAAATACAATCTCCCCCTCTAAATACAGATTTTCCCATTCCACGCGTAGTAAAAACTCCACCGGATAATCTTCTCTTTCAGTAGGGATTTGGTACTATTTATTTTTTGTATTTTCCTCCACACAAACTTTATCAAGGGTAGATGTAATTGGTTAACGAGCGTCCAAGGCTTAGGAAGTTTAACCACCGGCACTATGTGTGTTGCCCAACTTCAAGTGTGACTATTTTTCTACTAATTTATTTGTAGGTAAACAGAGCTCAGACTGTGGAGTTAACAAACTTCCACTTCTTTGCAACTTTTTGATTGGGAGTTTGTACTTTTTATAAAAATTTCATCTTACTTTACTGATTGTGTACAATACTAATCTGTTAGTAGATATAACGTGAATTATTTTACGAGTATAAGCCTATAAAAAGCAGCGGAAGTTCGACGAGTTTTAAACAGATGCAGTGAAAAACCCTCGAAAAATGTACAACCAAGTGTTTAATTATTTTTCTAAGGTGTAATACAATGTCTTAGATTCCTTTTAAATAATGCAATAAAAGAAGTACAATAATATGGGAATGTGACGTTTTATCGGTGAAAACTATTTAGTTTATTATCAGATGACCCATATTCTCACCTTGCAAGCATTTACCGCCATTTATATGGATTGCAGGTCGTTACATCGGGAGACAGACCTATTTTAGATATGCTAGATATATAGGTGGATATTATGAGCGCCAGGTGGGGTGTTCTAACCCACCTGAGAGCCGTCATGATTCCATTACTGGAGGCCGCAGCGATACATCAAGTGACCGCCTCGGCACGCTGCGCCGCAGTGCTCCACAATAAGGATGTGCTATACGAACGAAAATCTCACTACACTGTTGTGTCGTTATACTGTTAAATATCTACATTGATTTATGGAGATTGTTTAATCTAGTCGTGTCATGTCTCAGTCCTTCATGATTCTTCTCGTATTCTTTCAGAGATGACGGTGCAAGATTTTTTCTTAGAGTAGATTGGTTAGGTACCTAATTCCACGCTATTACATCATTAAAGGGTAACATACCTATGTCCTATATAACATGTGTACATACAAGAATAAAAATGTTTTGGTATTGCAAATTATAATATGTACTTATTTATAGGGATTGAATGAAATAATTATGTAATTTGATAATTTTATTGTATATATCTATAACAGTCTTATAAAATAAGATATTTTATAACTGATGTTCTCTTAATCTAGTATTAAATTAATTTATTATGGCTAGAGTTAGATGTGGTCGGGTATTTAGAGGTAAAATAATGTCAGATAACCTAATGGCGAAATATTTTAGAATAATGTTATCTAAACACACATTATAATGGTTTTGTTAGTACGGATGGATAAAAAATACTAATATTGTTATTTTGTTTTGCGGGTTTGGCTTGACTTATTTGAAAGGTACACTACAGGTTTGGTGACATGACTGACGTGTTATCTAAAGAGCTCCATATGAATAATATATTACATACAAACGTACCTAGGCATTTACAAGCTTTCTAAAGTTATGAACAGTTTATTATTACATATTGTTTACGTTGGAGTATGTGGAGGGTTAAAGGAAGTATAATAGAATATCACTTCTGTATAGGTTGATATGGATACTGAATTTAGTGGAATACAATAAACTTTGTAGGAGTAAGTTATTACTAAGTTGTGTAAGGATAAACATTTAAACAATCATTTCATCACTTTGTATATTTTGGTTTAGTTTGCTGTTGTATGAGACATCCCTATACTAGTATCCAGTATCGATACTAGTGTTGTGCTGTTGTGTTTTGTGCCGAGTAGAAAGTAAGGCATACATGGCGGCGCAAGTTTCTTGATAAATCGTCCCATCTGTCTCTTGGCAGGTCCATTCATTTCGTCACATGCGAATAAACCACAAGTATCCTGCACACGGTTGTTTTGTAAGTTTGTGGTTTTCTGTTTAAATAATTTTTCATGTCTCATCATATAGATTAGTTCTGGTTCTGAATTCTGTAGTTGTGTATTTAAAATCTTCTAATAAACACGGAGAAGAAAACAACTCTCTTATAACCAGGATTATTATAAACATTCAAGTCATCACTGAAAAACATAAGTTGTCACTATTACGAGTATACCTAATGTAATTGTGAATTCTAAAGCAGCTTGAAATCATTACCATGCATATTTTTAATGAGGTTATGCCAACATAATTGTTTAATTAAATTAATCTCTATACATACCACAAATTGTATTACAAATCTATAGAGCGAGACGATAATAAAAATCTTACCTTATATAATATATGCATAGATAAACCACAGGATTACGGGGTTAGAATACTTTCTGAAATTCATTGGATCAAGTTAACAAACAACAATAAAGTAAAATAAGAAAATGTCAATATTATGCGGTTCGTTGAAAGTAAAGTTTCCATGCCTACACATTGAAAGAACTCTTACACTCAATAAGGATCACCTAATTCAATTCCTCTCGGCTATTAAACTGTACCCAAGAAACGGAGAGATCATTTGAATTTAAAATTACATTTTACGCTTACGGAATTTCAATACGAAAAAGGTATATTTTCCTCATATATACGAGTATTTGCAATTTGCATTCGTACACTACTGGACTGTAATGTTATGGAGACGGCTAAACAAGATTTTTACTAGAGTATCTAAAAAAAATTATCGACAGAAGTAGGAATGGGATTTTGCAAATGTTTTTTTTTTATTTTAATTTAATTCCAATACAGTTTTATTTAATTTGTTTTCAACTAGTTTCTGTATCCGGCGTAGTATGGGGAAACATTTCGTATTTGACAATATACGTATTTTTAAACATTATTGTTTTATTTTGTGTCCGTTCTCAGAAATATTTTAAAGTGTTTCTAGGTAAATTATATTCAAGTTATTTTATAATGTGCAATTGGACATTGCTCTAAGTATGTGTTGTTTAATATTGCTCATATGATAGTTATACCAAGTTATACGGATTTTCAATTAGTTATACGAATTTTCAATTACAAATAATCGAACTCACTTTTTTTTTAAAGTAAAATAAAACACTGTTTTACTTCCACTAAAGGATTATTTATTTATTATAACGTTTTCAAATCTAAAGGTTCACCTTCAGTAACTTAACTACGTAGTATTAGTTAACTACTTATTTAAAAAGTGAATGGAGTTAAAATGTCCTTCCACAAAGTTACACTCTCCAACTTAGAAAATCAAATAACCGAGTTGTATGGGTGTAACAACATAGATTCTTCCATGCCTTTCTCGTGAGCTTACTATCAGAGGTTCTTTAGAAGATTTATGATAAGTTTTGCAATATATTTAGTCTTTTAATCCATAACCTAATACTTGTAAATTATATGGACACGAAACCTAAAAAAATATTAATTGATTTGGTATATTTTTATTTCACTATTAAACATTATTCATTTAGTGTTGTGAAAGTATAGTAGCTGCATGTGCAGATTTTCTCCATGGTGGAACTGTCACTGACGTAGGCGGGTAACTGAAAACTCCCAATGCCATTGTGGTGTAACGCCATCTATATAATTAGGTGGGAAGATAATAATACATAATAAATTACTGTACCTAGCATCGCAAGAGTTTTACAGATCAAGATGTATTGTATTAATATTAAATGCGCTACCTCTAGAATTAATAATGTGAAGTACGATGTATATGTTGTCGAATTTTAATACTGGCAATCGTATTTCGAGGAAAGATTTTAGTACACCTACGTGGGTTACGTGGCTTTTGTAACGTAATAATATAATCTGTTAGGGTTTGTATAACGTTTGGTCCTAAAGTAACATGAAACTGAAAGTATTTCTCACGGGGTCTCCGCAAATTCATCAGCATTAAGGTACCGTTGCCCACCTGCCGACCACGAGGAGTCGATGAGATGGGGGAAAAACAAATACATATGTGAAAAGCTTTCTAGTTTGCATGTTTACACTCAAGGAATACTAATTTGTTTCGTTGTAATTAAAATGAGTTGTCAGTTAAATTCAATCTTGTATCTCTGTTTCCTGCATACTTTATTATGTACGAGTATACGTATAATGTCTTATCCTCTTGTATGTTGAATAAGTATATCGTATTTATACTTACACCCGTATCTTACAGGATAATCCTAATGTACTTGTATGTGTAACCTTTTACCTATTTCATTATATATTATAATCTCTTTTCCAACAGTATACAATCTTTTAATTACTTAAATATCATCCATTACTGTTTCATTTGCATGGGATAAATGAATATAGGAAAATATATATTATCTATGTAAAGTAAAATAAACTTATTTCATCATCATTAACTCATATTGCTGCCCGCAACCAAAATAAAAATACTCTTACTGTATCCCAATTAGTTAAGAGTTACTACAGTAGATAGAACAATTTTGCCAACATTAAATCAGGTAGTCGTGAATTTTTGGTATGTTATGTAGGACGATGGGGTAGTTAAGAATCCAAATTTGCACAATTTTCCATCCTCCGCTCCCTTCGCCATCCTGTTAAAACTTAAAAAAATCGCCACTTTTTTGTATATTATGCATGATCTTGGTATATTAATTATTAGAGTTTTTTTTACATATGCGTATACATAGAAGTTTTTAAGCGGGGGTAAGACTTGTTAACCCACTTCTAAGCATTATCAGCCAGATGAGTCTGACATATTATCATTCATGATTGACATATGAACTCATTAGCCTAACACAGGGAAAAAATTACCTATCCAGATATCAAAGGATTAGGCTCAGATGCGCGGGTCCTAAAATAGAAGCATTGTGCCTGAAATATCAGTATTTAGAAATCGCCTTACATTATTGCAAGTATTAATAATAAGTAATATATTATATTATAATACTTAAGTAAAGTATTACTTTTATATTAACAATAAGTGATGATCCACTTTTTCATAAACAACGGTATTAATAAATTCTCTTATGATGTAAGAGATAGTCTGAATTAGGGAAATACAGTTCAAATACCTTGCATTGTGAGTTGAATAACAATTGACTATCTACCTACACAAGGAAGGGAAAATACGGAAAAGTTGTAAAAAAATTGTCCCGAATTTCAATTAGAGAAACTTTCTATTCCCTAGCCGTTTACCTATCCCTTGTGCTTTTAGATGTTTGTTATACAAAACAATGCTATTCAATATTTAATATGGCCTCCAAAGTTTCTCAAACGTATGAATTTTATTATTTGGAAATATAATATGATAAAGTAATGTAATGGTTGGGAATATAATGTGGTTGGTTGGCAGACATTGCCGACGGCAATAAACCAGCCATTTGAAAATATTATTTTTTCAATAAAGTTTTATTTATGTATTCAATGTACCCACTGGAAATGCAATACACTACCTACATCTTCTTTGTCTTCATATGTCGTGCCAAATCCCACTAATACACTGTAACTTACAAATATGTCTAGTTTTTTTTTTTAAATATTATCAATTAAGTGTCAATTGATAGGTATACGTTGCTTCTCTTCATTCTATGCGTAGGTACAACAATGAATCTCATGCTACTTAGCAGCCATGAGTTATATATACACTAAAACAGCAAAAAATTATCGACTTTGAACCAAATAGGTGTAGGCCTTTACAATATTTTAAATACTCCTACTACCTATAATGAATTGATCAGTAAGTATTATTGAGAAACGTTGTAACAATGTAACACTTCACGTATATACGGAATGTAAGCTTTTCGTAGTCCAAGAAAATGTTAAGTCCAAAAAACGAATGTATTTTTTATCGAAGTCTTGAATAGTTGAACAGGTGCGTTTGACATTCTCCCCATGTTTTTCGGATGTAAAATAAACCTTTTTTCAAATTCTACCAATATAAGAAATTTAAATATTCATTCCTCCCACTTACTTGACGTTTATTAACGCAGTTTCATAATACATTCAAAGTTTTATGTTTTCTCAAGATTTTTGCGATTGCCGTAACTTACTTTAACATTAAACATTAATCATTAATCATTTTCTAATGACACAACTTTAGTTTTTATAATGCTTTCTTTTGTTTTGATATGTACCTCCCTTATATGACTTGTGGTTATTATAGATACCCACCAAGTTCGCGGAGAATGTGGAGATGAGCTTAGTAACTTTCAACAGTCAAAAGATCGCGGTCAAAACATAAGGAAGCGTTTCGCTCTCTTGTCTAAGTTCATATTAAATAATTAATGGTAGTTCTCCAAACAATGTATTGTGGAAACAATAACATGTTCGGTTGATGAACTGACAAAAGTTAGTTTTGCATAACACACGATGTGGTCAATACGTATTATTATTCTACTAGTGTAGTCACTGAACCGCATATGCTGGAGAAACTACACATACTCGTATACAACACTTGACACATATTGCTATAAATACCAACATTCGGAAGTGGTTCCTAATTACGAGTATTTTAAGCTGCTTCACAAAATATTTGGTTTAAACATTTCATGTGAAATAAATACCCCAATCCATCACAAAAATTAAATAACTCTTATATAGCTAAAATGTACATAAATTGCAAATACTGGAATATGTAAAAATATACGAGGATGAAGAATATTAAGAAATTATTGTGCAAGCTCTCTCTAGCACCCAAGTCATCAAATTAAGTTTTTTTAATTTAAGATATCAAGATTAAGGTTCATTGACAATATCGTCGACTCATATTATACACATACAGGTTTCCAATAAGAAGACTCTATATATGGACTATACACTGTTATTTATATATGTGGATTTGGAAGAAAAATAGTTTTTTAAAGGATTTAAAAAGATGTTTGTTATAAAGGTTCCCTTTCATACAGTTTGTAATTGTAATGAAAACAAAAATACATATTTAGTAGGAAAATGATTTCACGAATACTTCACATGAGTGTGTTTTATTGTTTAGCCCGAGCCACAGATTTACGAACCTTAAAGCATTATATTAGTATCCACCATATATCCAACTAAATGCCAAATGCAATTACTATACGCAAGTGAATGTGTAACTCCATAGTCCAAATCATTGAATTGTGGAGATCCACTTTATCAAATATTTACTTGACTTTATGATGTGTACTGTGTAGTCTCTTCTCACAAACTGAACACATTGGTTAGTGTTGTTAAGCAAAATTAAATTATTTAACACAGACAGAAACTTTGGAATTGCACCTAATATAATAATAGGTATTATAATAGCTTTATGACTAGTAATTACTCTTCATACGGAATTATAAAATTATAACAATGTTTGTCTAATATTAGAGTTTTAAGAACGTATGCAGTTATACCAATAAAATGTCAGAGTTTTCGCATGAGTTTAATTGTTATATTTAACCCTCATTTATTATTTATTAATCACAAGAGTTATGTTTTCTGCATAATTAATTTTGTTCCTGTATATATTTTTGAGTCTTCAGTCTTTGTATTGTCTTTTGTATCTTCAAAGAAGATATGTTAATAAGATTATAAAAGATAAAACAACACGATAAAGACGGAGTATTTCACGAACATCCTGGGTAAGTTAATTCTATCGCTAGTTATCTTCAAGTCTACGCCATAACGTTGTTAGCGCAAGTAATTAGACTAGGGTGATTGGATACTTATCTCTTAGAGATATAATATACCTACACCTAATGTTATGGTATTTTAGAGTGAATTAACCAAGTTGGTTATAGTTAATTATAATCAGTAGCATAGATATCTGTAAAAATTTTGGAGGTGAAACATTATTAGAAAGTAGTATGAAAAATGTATTGTGAAAATACATTATATTCGAAGTAAAATATTGCAGGGAAATTAGACACGTGAAGCGATCAGAGACTAAAGATAGTTTCTTTTAGGATTAACACCAAATCTGGAAGACACAACATGATACAAAGGAAACCTAATAAAACACCCATTATAGAATCAATCAACAAACATCAATAAGAATTTCAGGATATTCTAAAATGAAAACTCGAAGCCAAACTAGATATTGAAAACATGGAAGTAGAAAACCTTACAGACGTAACAACGGAGAGTATAAAATCATATCAAAACAACACGCACCCTTTATAAAATTGCAAAAGCCGAAAATTTTCAGTAAATGTTTACTAATTAATTAAAGTAGAAACGAATAGAGACTCAGACTGTTATAATATTCTTTTAATATAAATAGGAGTAAAGATATCAGAAAGGATATTAAATTTGTAAATATAACAGAATCCTCGTCATAAACACAATACCCGTTCGTTTGTGCACCAAAATATTAAATTTATTGGGCAACAGCAAGCAACTCAAAAACTTAGAGAATTAATACATATATCAACAATTTCATATCAACAATAGTCTGCGGAAATCAATTATACTCCTATTTCATTTTATTGAGAAAACCACTACAATAAAGCAATTACTACAATTTGCAAGCAATATTTCCCATAGTGACCGGACTACTGTAAGGGTTTGGTAACATCTAATTGAAGAATGAAGAGTCAGAAATTTCTAACCGAAAATATTACCAACCCATTTAGTATTGCAACGATAGCGTCATGATCGCGCATCGCATGATTTACATTACATTACGTACACAATTCCCTCTGCCAACACTCACCTGATTGATAGTGTTTCATCACGCTGCCGGCAGAACCCCCATCTCAACCCTCAACCATGATGCATGCAATGCCAACTAGTTTCCGGAGTGTCTGTCAAGTTTTCTTGTTAACCTGACGTCATTTTCAAGGTATGTTGGTATTGTTTGTAATATTACATTATGCGTACAGAGAGATTGATCTGTGATTATTTTACTAAACTACACTGTTGTGTACATACTGGTGGCGAAGAGTGGATTTCTGCAGAAGAGAATCCGGGGTTAACATTTCTTATGGGATTACGTCAGATTAGACACAAATATACCTATCATTTTTCAAGGTAACAAGGTAACTCGATGGGAATCGTGTTCTTAGGTAGCTTCGCGCCTGGTACATACTGATACTAAATTATCACAAATCACTCGCCAATCGGGTGGAGTAAATAAAAAAAAAAAAAACAAAATCATCTGATGACACGGGTTGACTTTATTTCTTGGCAGCCTATAGTAATAATTGTAAAAAAAAATACTTACTTAGGTTATGGTAAGAATTATATGCGGACTTTGAGTTGGTGAATTCCAATTCAGGACCACCCTTTATGCCCCCACCCTAATAAAAAATCCTGGGCACTCCATTGGGTGAATGGGTACAAAATATACTATGATACCTATGTCCACATACCTACCCACTTTAAAAAATTGGGAAAACAATTTTAGAGAATAAGGTAATTTATGTACATTGTAATAAATAATTTATCACATAAATTAGGTATATCAAAAGTGTTTTCCAATTGTACAAGATATTTGCGCTCGAAAATATTTCAATACATTATTGTTAAAACAAAATCCAATTGTTGTATACTTACGTTCTTACATAGTATTATTAATTAAAGCATTTCGTGTTGTTACTTATAATACACAATAGTAAATTCTCGATGAATAAAATAATACAAAGACCAGCGTTGATATAAAATACAAATGACGTTTGAAAGATGGTAAAGAAGTTGGTGCTGTATAGTACAAGAGAATTAAGAGTATGCATACCGACATTTCAATTTTTTTCTAAAAACGGGAGACCTTATACCTCGACAACCGTTACTAAACATGCTTTGGAACAAAATAGGGTAGATGCATTGAACATTTATCTAGGGAATAACCGTAAAAGATTTTTTATACTTTGTATAGATTTCCCAAAAAAAATATGAAAAACACGTGTGATCTTTTTACCGAAAGACGGAAACTCGTTTCCCGAAAGTCGCGGAGTAATTTTTTTTTTAAACTGATAATATGCATTAAAGTCTAGGAAATAACCGTAAAATTTTTTGATAAACGCAAAATTAACCCCAAAAAATGAAAAAAAAAACGCTATTTTTACCATTTTATCATGCGATTGTTCACGCGATTTTGAACCTTAATGCCGTGGGAAATGACTGTGACATAATTCTTGGTGCCAAGTCCTTAAGTTAGATAATGTATTGTATTCCTTTAAGACCTCAAGAACAGGTATTTATCACGAATCTAATTAACTGGGAGTTGTTTTATTCAAATGTCAATATTACTTTATTTACACTACAATAAGTGAAATAATAACAATACTAGGTAGTGTGTATGTATGAATAAAGATAAGGTCGTAAGAAGAAAATAATGCTGGAGAATTGAAAATTATGTGGGACACGAATGAAAAATAACGTATCGCATTGAAGCCTTCCAAATAATATAAAGTATTTTTACCTTTAAAGAGATAAAAAGACGTATGACTGTACCTAGGAAGTACGTTACATATGTACATATAAATATATTATTTTATGTATACAAATTATAAAGGAATCTGGGCTAAGGGAAGCCAGTTTTGAGGTTATATCATTTGTGATTGTGAAGGTAGTTATGTTATATTGTTAGCAGTTATACTTTGCCAACACACTTCTTAGTATTATCAGCCAGAATAGTCTACATATTATCATTCATGATTCACATATAAACTCATCAGCCTACCTATCCAGATATCACAGGATTAGGCTCAGATGCGCGGGGCCTAAAATACAAGCATTGTGCCTGAAATATCAGTACATATTTAGAAATCGTCTTACAATATTGCAAGTATTAATAATAATTTAGTAGTTTGTTCTTTTATCCGCTTGACAATTATTAAACCAATGTTAAGTTAAACGTCTCATTTTCATTAATAAGCGCAATTTCGTTTCTTTGATAATGATTTAAAAATATAAATAATTCTATAAGGTTATTGTGTTACCAGAGTGGAAATCCGTATTAAATTAATTTTAATAAAAATACACAATATTTTCTACAACACAGCTTTCTTAATGAAACTTTTGGCGGAATATAATTGAGTTGTGAAAAAGTAGTGTTTGTTTTTATTAAAATTCAAAAATATTTCATTTATTTTTGTATTGGCACAAATTACTCTTTACGGGTGGATTGCCACAATAAATAAATAAATATTATGTTTCTAATAATATATCCTAGAGGTTATGTCGGCAAGTAGGTACCTGGTACATATTGTTCATTGTTGATGAAAACATTAGTAGTTTAATTCATGAGCTGAAGAAAATAAGCTACTAAAAGATTAGGTCTATCCGAACCATTTATCACTGGTTAATGGGTGCATTGCATACAAAGAAAGTAGAAAATAACTAGTCATTGTTACTCTACCAATAGGTAACATTCATAGACAAATTTGTTCAGGCAGATTCAACTAAAAGGAATTGTTTATTGTTTCTAGTATTGTTGGTGAAATTGGCAATAAGGA
This sequence comes from Ceraclea dissimilis, assembly GCA_963576895.1. NCBI lineage: Eukaryota > Metazoa > Arthropoda > Insecta > Trichoptera > Leptoceridae > Ceraclea > Ceraclea dissimilis. The sequence goes on from OY756359.1 coordinate 15,492,707, forward strand.
AAACAATGTGTTTAGGACAAAGCAATGGATGTTATATATTAATGTAGGTTCTTCCGACTCCTTTAGAAAACAAAAAAGAAAAACGAATGAAAGCATTCAAATTTATGATAACGATTACAGATCCTTATTCTAAAAGCACAAATTTACAAAAGGAAAAGTGCCCTTCAAAGGGATGATACTTTACTGATATTCATCTTATGTGTTTCATCCCAAAGCTTGAAATCCCACCCAACCGTCTCCTATTCGGAAAAAATACAACTAAAGGAATCTTTGTTTAAGGCTATGCTGCATATTTCAACAACAAGTATTTTATTTACAACAAAACAAAACACTTTTTTACTAGATACATTATAATTATAAAATGTAGGTATTTTAATTGAGGAATTTCTGTGAAAGTTTTTCTACGTATATATTTAATATACTAGGTACATAATTAAATACGATATAGTCAAAATATTCGGTTATTCGTCAGTCATAATCACTATACCTTGTAACAGAATACGATTTCATGCAAAATCTTCATTTCATTTCAGATCAATCAACACATAGTTACCGATTGTGCACTCAGAGTGTACAGTGGCAATGCAACAGATTTATGCTTCCGACGAGCAGGAAAATTCAACCTGCGCTTTCACTTTTTTATACTTTGACATAACGAATGTTAAATGATATAAGCGTGATGTTGGCCATACGATAAATAGATAAATTTCATTTCAAGCACAATGACGGTGACGATTCGTCCAAAATTGTTAAGTTTACTGAATACATTTGATGCACTAGTGTGGGTAGAATCTTCGGTGTCGTGACTTCTGGAAATGGAATTCTGTCATTGAACATTACGTCGTAAAAGTGGTAAAGTGAATATTCACGTAGATCTCCACTAGACAAAGAAATATCAATAAAATTGGAATAATTGAATATGACGAATATAATACATCTATAGATAATTAGTATAGTCGACTCATATTATGACACGAGGCACGAGGTATTTGATTGAAGGAATTTTGAAAACTTTGAGGACCTGAAAGCTTATATAGTCACAGAAAATATATCATTTCCTATGCTATGCGAAAGAAGAAGGGCGAAACAGCTCTTCCACAAAGGCAGAAGGAGGATAACCGATAATGTATAATGTCAAATTACCTACTAAAATAAATAAAGTTATCTTACTGTAATACGTAACATCCCTACTTACTTTTATGAAATCAAATTCTTGTCGAAAATTTAAATTGTCGAATAAAACAAATAAAATAAAATACTCTTTATTGAACAAGTAATACGTCAAAAGGCGGGCTTCATCCTGCTTAATAGCAAATGCTACCAGTCAACCCAATTATATTGTTGTTCTTTTTTCGATAGAAAGTGTGATTGATACATATTACAATTCAGATCATAGAATTCTGATAATTGAATGAGTATATGTAGGCTGAGGCTTATTTTAAAACTAGCGTTGAATTGGCGGTAGTTGGGATCAGTGAGAACTTGGAGTGATTCGTGATAATAGTCTCCAAGGATATTTATTAAATCTGCAATGATGGGAACGATGATTATGATAACATACTTTTACGGACGAAATGAATTCCTGTTAAATCCACATCGCATTGTAAATCTTACTTAATGCCGTTCTTTTTGTTTAGGAGAAGAAAAATCTCTTTAGTTTTTTTTAGAATTTACTTTCCTAATAAAACTCAGAAACAAACATTATAGAGGTGCGCGTATCGTACGTATAAAAGTTTGGTCATTTAAAAAATGCCTTTTACTTCGGCTTAACTAAGAATATTCGAAAGCTTGTAAATCGGAACCAAGTTTTGGCTAATATTAGTATTATAATATTGACTGGAAATGTTTTCTTTATTGAACAGAAAAGATACCGAATAAATATTGTGAGTTTTTTAAAATTATTTGGTATTTATGTTGTAGAGTATATATAATTTTATTTTTTATCAACACGAAAAGGAGAAATTTATGATTTTTTTTATTTAATACTTTTTACAATATAACAAGACTTTTGCGAAATTTATGGAGCTTGAAAAATATTAATTAAAAAAGTTTAGGGATTTTCTTTTCCAACTAAAATGAAGCGCTTCCTTTCGTCCTCAAAGAAAAATTCTCCGAAAGAATACACATGTATGCCTAAATAAAATAAACATTACTTCCATCAAATAATTCGCCATCATAAATAATTTTAAACTTTTTCATTCGCACTACACAAAAGAGTACCTACAATGAGATTATGAAAGGTGTTTTTACTTTGTTAACAAATAGGAACGCATAACTGAACTCTGAACTCAGCTATGAATATGATTTCATAAGGTATTACATAATAACTATCACAAATCACTCGCCATTCGGGCGGAGCGCCTAATTTAAAAAAATAACTAAAAACACCTCAAGCCCAGCAATTTCGGAGCTAGTATTTATGAATCAGATATTTCAACAACATTTCGATTACCATGTCGACGAGATGCTGAAAGATAGACGTGCTTTAATTAACTTAATCTTAAATTATGTGCATGATCAATTGCATGACTGTGACGGAAGCGAGAATTGTGTGTAAAAGGAAATATGTGTTTATTTTGGCTACCCCGCAAAGGACGCGACGTGAGAGGATAGAATATAATGCAGTATTGTTTTGTTGGTTGCCTCGAAACGTTGACGTGAGGCTTTGGGTCTTAGGTAGTCGGTTAACTATAATGATTTTTTTTTTAATTCTTGCTCTTATTGCATAAGTATCTACTCAAGAAGTACCTAGGTACTTACTTATTATATTTTGTCATACGAATCTCAACATATTTTTATTTGCTCGACATTATGAAATTGTATTGCTATTACGATCTACTAAGTCTTTCATAATCGTCTTTTATCTTAGAGCTATTAGTTCCAAGTTCCATCTGAAGTAGGTATCACGTTCTATTGTATAGCAGTGATACAGCAGTCCGTAGAGAGACCATGACTTCCTCAGGCGTGACTGGAATACAACTTAGTTTATATTTCCAATGCGGTACGAAGGTGGAGAAAGGCATTATTGCCTTAGAGAGGATTATCAACACGCATTCAAATATCTTTATTAAAAAAGGAACATTAATGAATTGTAGGACGTAGGTACATGTAACTTGTTAGAGGCATTTCTACTATATTTCCCTACTGTGTCTTTCACACCAATGCAATTAAAAGGCACTAGGTAAATACGTTACATTAAGGGTAAACCAGCCTCCACCTCTGGATGTTTCACGAACTTTAGCACCTATAAGGTACACACTACACATGTTGTCAAATTTCCTGTTTCAAGGCAATGTCTTTTGTAAAACACCGTCGCATATTGTCTTATAATTTATTTATCGTATGGCCAACATCACGCCTTATATAATTTAACATTCGTTATGTTATGTCAAAGTGTAAAACAGTTAATAAAAGCGCAAGGTGAATTTTCCTGCTTGTCAGAGACTTAAAATCTAGATTTCTTGTATTGCATTGCTATTATTGCATTTAACATCACATCTTAAAATAAGGACATATAATAGTCGCACAAGTAGGTCTGATTGTCAAAGGTTTATGATTCTTATTAATTATTGTCTTATAATAATTCTTTGCAATAATGAAATAATATTCTTATTGCTAGGTAACTCCTCAAAGTGGCCGAATATTTTCCCATTAAAGATCAAAAAGCTCTGTTTTCGTTTTTTTCGTAATCCATTGTGTTTTCTAGTTTTTGTTGAAAAATAATTATAAGAATTTTATTTAAGAAAGCAAATAATATATCCTTCTCCACCAAATCTGCCACAGCTGATGTAAGAAAATTCCTTTTTTAGAATCAAGACTTTTAATGGCAAGAAGAAAAAGTTAAAAAGGAAAAGAAATGGCCATAGAAATGAAATACGAATATTTCTTCTTTAAATAAAAAAAACTTCCGCAAGAAGACGGGGTAAAGTTTGATTTTTTCTGTTTCCTTTCATCGGAATCAAGCCACAATGTGTCAAACGTAGTTATTCGGGAAACCGTCAAAAGTTACTTTTGAAAATATTTTTATACAATAATGGATCTATTCATATTGAACGAAATTGTTCATAAAAATAATATTGTGTTAAAATAACATACTTATTGGTTTCTTTTCTGAAGAAATATTTTTATGACCTATTTTGTGGTTTACTTACTTGTTAAAGATAAATACGTAGAAACAAGTATGTTTGTTTTTGGAATATAATGGTTGTCGTGAAATATAAATTTCCACTCAATTTTTCGTGCCTAATTATAATTCATATGTTTAAAGTTATTCTCTTTTCCCCTTGTAGTACGAGTAAAAGCTTTATATTATAAATAATATTTAGTATAAATTAATATAACTAACTTTAATATAAAACCTTCCATCAATAAGTTATTATAAAATTATATGAAAAAATTACTGTTTTCTATTTATGTTATAACATTCGAATTTTATTAATATTTATTAAAGTGGGTAAGTATTATTTTGAGATTAAAACACTCTGCAACCACCCGTCTCCTTGTCGAAGGGAATATTAAATGTTTAATCAACTGATACGAGAAAGCAATTTAGGATATTGAAAGGAAATCACTCGATTGTGATTATTTTCCCTTGAAGCAATTGAATTTAGCATTGAGAAAATCCATAAAATATTTTATAATAATTTTATGAAGAGTTCTGTCTCTCGCGTAGAATTATTGTTGAATACTTTCCTACTGAATATAAGCTCTACTCTCTTCCATTCAGTCATGATGCTTTTATGATATTAATGTAGGTACTTGTGTTTACAATTATTACTAGGTACAAATTTAACGATAGGATTTGATTACATTTAAATAATATAGGGAATTAAAAGGTAATTTATAAATATTTTATTATTTATTCGTGTAGGTGTCCGGTATTTTTATAAAAAAGTAAAAAGTGTTTAGGTACGTACTCTAAGTAGGTACTAATAAAAATAATATTTTATTATTTGAATGTTTGACTTTCCATAAAATGAAATTCGTTAATACGTCAGTTACATTCCATAAAAAGGTGAATATTCAGTGGAAGTTGGTGGAAGTTTATATAAATTTACATGAAGTTGATACTTGTATTTTATTACTTATGTGAAGTTTCTTGGTAATATTATATTTTGAAATATTGTATTAGTAATTTTATATAATATTATTACCGCTACTCAAAATGCCGTCTTCTCAAGATGGCAAGAAAAGATATACACCCAGGTATGTCATGTTTTGTTTCCAACTAAAATTTGTTACCATCAGTTTATGTATTAATATTTTTGTCCGTAGCCTGTGTCAAGTTGGCGTCTCTCAGACGTCTCAGATGGACTAGTAATAAACATGTTATTGATTTTTATACCCCATATCGATGCCCACATTATATTTTAACTGTATTCAAAACACGATCAGCATACGATCAGTACTGATCATTATCTGTTTTTAAATTATGGTTAATTGCAAAGAGAATATATGTGATATTATTCGATACTTTATTAGAGGATGGAATTATTTGTTTCAGTATTGCAGAAAGTATTTATTCCTCGACGGCTGTAAAGTTACCCGTGATACAACAGCGGAAGAAAATAGTTCATCCTTTACTCAGTTCCACTGGGATAGTTCCATTACCAAACATCTTTAACAGAAATTCAAACAAAAATAACATTAATACAGAAAAGATTTTATCTTTCAAGGAACAAAGATTGAAACATTTGGAAACACAATTGGCGGATATAAATTTACAGATAAATGTGAGTTTTATATAATTTATTTCCACCGCTACTTGACTGGCCATGCATTGTATACCACCACTAATAATTTACCGTTTAACATTTCTTGAGTGAAAACAAGGAGATTAGATTAGTGTATGGATCAAATAAAATGTTAAATCATTAAAATACAGTGAAATACATTAGGTACACTATAAAATCACAGTACAATCATCTAATAGGTTAATAAAATTATTATATAAATTCCAATCTATTGTACTTTTGAAATAATAAATAATAGAATAGGTGTTGATATTCCGTGCAAATATATAGGATTATGATTCTTAATACTAATTACTTAATTACCATCTGTTGTTAAGAATATAATATTTAACTGATGAATGTTGTTTTAGGAATTATCTAAAGAAAATAATTTATTGAAAAGTATACAAAAGAGACATGAATCTTCACTTAAAAGGTAAATCAGCACGATTAATTTGTAGGTTTATTATTAATCCTCAATACCTACACATTTTCACTTCTATTATAAGTACTGGCAGTGTAATTGAGGCCATACAAATTTGTGATAACAATTGTTTGGTACTGGTAGGTGCACAAGTGTTCTACTGTTATATTCTATGGCTCTTCTCTTAAATTACTCTCCTAACACACGAGTATACCTCGTACAACATAAAATTTGCAAATCGGCCTTCTACCAAAATTATCATTTCCTCTTTAAGAAATCGATGCGTATTTAAAATATATTTAAAATAAAATGTATTTAAAATATACGTACTTAAAATACATATTCTTAAATGATTTTTAATAGGTACGAAGACGCTAATGGTGAAATACCAAAAATGATAAACAGTCATAATGAAGAGATTCGTTCATGGCAAGTGCGTCACAATCAATTGAAACTTCGCTTTAGAGATGTAGTGGAAAGGACCAAAGGAAAAGATGAAGAACTCTTATCTCTAACACGAGATCACGATAACCTCTTGAAGGAAACTAGAGAAGCGTACGTAATGAATAAAGCAGTAGTAATAAATCATTTGGGAAAAATACCAATATTATGAATACAAACTAATCAACATTGATCTTTTATTGGGAACTTTATCTTACGGTTTTTATATTTCATCTTGCTCAAATAGAAAATGAGTATTCTTTGCGTTATGTAAATTTAAGGAGAAAATATATTACTAGATTCATCCATTTCATTCCTAGCTTGAAATCTATAATTAATGTAGGGAGAGTCTACCAGGTTCCCATAATAGAATCGGTCATTTATAAAAGATCAATAGGAAAAAGATATCATAATAGATAACTACAGCTTCGTGGATATTGTATCCATATGGAAAGCTAATAATTGGATGCCTGAGAGATCTATATTAACAAATAACTAGCTATAGAATATAAATTGTACTGCGCTACTCTATACATAGATATGCAATAAGAGTAATTTAAATGAACACAACAATATTAAGTTACTCGTGTCGGCTGGGAGTAAAATTATTATTTGTGGTTTCAGTGATATTGAAGAACGTGTTTCTCTTAAAAATGAATTAAATGAATTAACCGAGCGTTATCAAATACAAGAAGACATGATTAATACATTGCAAAGGAGAATAATTCTACAAGAGAAGAATCACAGACATCACTTGAAGCAAAACAAAAAGAATAATATTGAAACGAGACCATGTTTTCAAAACGGCGATATTAATAATCAGTCATCTTCTTCAAACGAAGATTACTGAACAGTGAACATAATGTTTCATAACTATAATTTGTTTTATACCAATTGTAATATTATTCTATTCTCTGTTGTAATAATATAACATATATTGAAATATAATATACCAGTCGTTTTATATAATTAATATACTTATTTTCTTTTGAATCCTCAGCGAGGAAAGATAATCTATATGTCAATGAATATTTATCGATAACATATGGTAAAAATGTGGAGATGTTATATTTTTTTATTTACGAAATCATAAAAGATCAATTCTTCTTCTTCATCAGCCTTCTTTCCTCCACTGCTGGATAAAGGCCTCTTCCATCTGTTTCCACTCATCTCTGTTTTGACCCTTCCGCATCCAGGTTCCTCCAGCGATTTGGATAATGTCGTCGGTCCATCTCTTTAGTGGCCTTGCGACGATCCTTCTATCTGTCCAAGGCCTCCACTTCAATATTTGTGGCGCCCATCTGGTGTCACCCTGTCTGGCCACGGCTCATGATGTCGGCAACTTTAGATCTCCGTCTAATTTCTTCGTTTCTTATCTATCCTATCTCGGAGACTTACACCATGCAAGCATCTGCCGTTCCATGAACCTTTGTCTGCATTTCAGTTTTTGAATACTTTTTACTGTAAGGGTTGTTGTGTAGGATTTTTTAAAATTCTGATCAAATAATAAAAAGTGATCTATTAAGTATACCTAATTACTTTAAGACGAGAAAACTCCAAACATTGTTCGCTAGCACGTAACATTTCTCACCTCTATAAAAACATTTTAATGACCTTAGTTTGCCTTCAATTAAGTAAGATTACAAAATATAATATGTAATGTACGTAAGTATTTTCTTATCGCGTAATGTTAATCGCACGAAATAGATGTAAAAAAGTAAAGTAGTATGAGTATCTTCGTATAATTCCCGTGTAGCTAAGTTGGTTGAATATCCTCAATGATAATACACACGTAGGTATCTAGGTAAACTGTATATTTGTTAGTATACTTCATACAATAATAGTATATTACGTATAAATGTGTCTGCTTTACTAAGTATATTACATGAAGCTTTAACTGTATGTAGCAAATCTGCCGGTAGTGCTTCGTTAAAGTTCAATTTAATTCCCAGTAGGATTTTTATTTACTGCAGCAGTGAACTGCAAACTAACAGGACACTGACGGATATGATGCCAAAGGAATACTTTATTTCTTACTATAAGATATATTATGTTATAATCTAAGTTACAGCTGTGTGACCGAATTTACGAAAGCTAGAAATACTCGCTTGTAACTATAAAGAAGTAGGATGGTTGCGTTCATGGGCGTAGGCAGGGAGGGGGGGTTGGGGGTTCAAACTCCCCCCGAAATTCCTCAGTCGACCCACGTTTTATACATAGGTGAATTGAATCACATATTACCGCATCGTTTTTTCATCATGTCATGAATTTTTTAATATAATTATTGTGAAAATCCATCAAATCAAAGTTGTTTAATTTATTTATTTTGCCTGCGGCGCTAATCTGGTTTCAGTGACGGTTTATTAACAAAAATTAAAGTGAACTTTTAAACTATTCTGTATATCTGCCTTCTTATGTTTTAGTTTGTTTTTATTCCATTTCACAATATCAATATTTTTTATGTCCACTCCTAGTTTCGAAGCTGGCAACGCCCATAGTTATTACTTAATGCCTCTGGTCTAGAGGGTGAACCCCCCCGAAACGAATTCCTGACTACGCCCTTGGTTGCGTCTTACGTCTTGTGCCTACTTAGCAATTACATACGATGTACTCGTGTTATTTTATTTTGTTTTTTATTTCATGGTTTGAGGAAAACGCAGCATTCAGATATGTGTCCTACGAAGCAGCTTTTTAATTTGATTGAATTACATAATTTATCATTTTGTTCATATAAAACATACCTAATGGAAATAAATGACTCGATTGAGATTTGAGAAAACATTAACGATCGAGAGAAATGTATCTTCTTGTTATATAAAGTAAAGTCTGATTTTTGTAAGTGTTCACATAACCCCAGTATTTTACAGTGGATTGCCGCGAAAATTTAGAATAACCTTTGCGATAATATAGGCTGTGTCCTAACGTCGCCGGTTATTGGAGAAAAGGCTTTTACTGAGAGATGCCGCGATGATGAGGAGATCCAAGGGTTGTGTAGGGTCGTGTGTGGTATCGTATGAAAAGGCATTGGAAAATAAATTCAGATCTTAAAGTCACATTTTGTCCAGCTCAATCCTATAAAGTATGCCGGGTTGGTATTTTAAATTTTCCGTCGCGAAGCACCGGTAACTCAGCTAGTAAAAAAATATAATATCCTCACGAAAATTATGTGGAGTATTACAAGATGTGAATGAACAAACTCTCATAAAATAAATGTCTCGAGAAATTCACATATGTAATAGGTAGGTACAAGGAGTTACAATAATAATTAGGAATATGCTTACAAATAGAGAAATATATTTTCACGTGTGTGATATACTCGTACCTACACATACATATATATTTAGCACCCACATTGAATGGTGAGATTTCCCATTTGTAATTATGAGAAGGTGTTATTGTAAATTAGTGTTTCCAAGTAATCGCTTTATTAGGCATGTGGTAATAATATGATTATTAACAACACCTACATCATAATACTCGTACGCCATCACAATCATCACGTGCCCTAAACAGTGATAGGTTTCTCCCAATAGTATCATATAAAACATATTATTTTCACAGTGCCAATGCCATATCATACAGTGTACACCATTTCACACCTATTAATTTATTTCTATCCATAATTATTTCTTCTAACTGAATCATTTCCGTACACATTTGTCATAATAGGTAATAATATTTTTTTAAAAGGAACTGAAGAATGAAAGGAAAGGTACATAGATATGTCAAGTTCTAACTACAAGACTGCAATGCAATGAAAAGAAATGGACATTCTCCGCCCTAATTTCAAAAGGTTCCAAGACTTATTTAAAACGAAGGTGCCTATGTCAGCTGAAAAAGTTAAATAATTTGGGATTCTAGGCACATTTTTATCGGAAATATTGATTTCATGAAATGTATATTTATATGTACTTATAAAGAATTAATCTGTCCCACGAAGTTTTGAATTAAACGTGCCAAACTACTTAGATTTAGAGTTGCTCCTTGGTTAGAGTGATAAAGGTTCTGTTGAAATATATACTCTGTATACTTAATACTATGTTGAATGACTTAATGTATATAGATGTGTTCACCACAGAGACGTATGTGTATTGATGTGGCATAGGAATGATTATTAGATAGACATATGGGTATATTGTTATCCTATGGTACATATACGAGTATGTATCTCAGGGTAGGCTCAATACACACATTGATCGTGATAGACATTATGGTCAGGCCGAACTACGCTCGTTAGAATTAATTGGTAGGATAGTGTTGTGATGGTTTGGGATCGGCTTTATCAAGATTCATCAAATGGAAACCATTCCCTATTATACCGTCAAATAATATAGTACCTATATTATACAAAACACATGCATTATATTCTAGGCTTCTAGTTAGTATACCCTACCCATGTTATACACACGCGGCTACTTATCACATATAATTCCTCTTAGTATGTAGTTGGTAACTATACCTATATGTCCCATAAACAATTTGCAATATTAGCAGGACATCATTGATTCTTGATCAATAATTCTTGAAGTAATTGATTGTCAAACAGAAATCCACGAAAAGGAAACAAGTTTTGACTGTTTAATAATTCGTTGATGAGCTTTTTAACTAATCAAAGAAATTTACACTGGCATACCCATTTTACAAAATAAATTGATTTTGTGATTGCTCCTTCGACAAATATTATTTGCTATTTGCTCTGTCGTGTATGAATTATTTTGTTTTTTTTTTCTCTCTTGTTATATTTTCTATGTATAATATAAGTACTTGTGTTATAACGTGAAATGTAAATGGAACTTTGTTGCGTAGAACAACATAAATAAATAAATAAATAAATAGCGTTTTTTTTATTATGCCGTATGAGATTTGGATTTTTTTAATGCGCATGGCAAAACATAAGATCCGGCAATTTAACGGAAATTTAAAGGCAAATCTCTTAGCCAATTGGCAGCTTCAGCAGTGACCCCGTGGATTTCAGTTAGACCGCGGTGAAAATCAAAAACTGTGTGCTCAACTGTGTTCTAACAGATGTGCTTTAACAGATATTGTCCCAGTTAAAACAATTACCTTATGAAATATTATATTGCATCCTGATAATCTGTGTAGGTTGGATATACCTATACATTTTTAAGCAGCACATGGTTGATAATCAAAATCCATAAGTAAAACGTAACATGATAAATCTAGTTCAATAGATTGACAACTCGATCGATAAATTTATTATTTCCCTTTGAACTCAAAAGGATTTTCGCATTCAATGTTTATGTAACTGTGACAATCCCATTATATTACCGTATTACAAAAAGTCTTTATATTTTGTTTAAACATTTCTGTACCGTCAGCACCTGTTGGGATCTCAAAATATTGTTGATGTTGAATTAATTTAAAATCCAAATAGAGTTTCGATATAATAACGACAACCGGAAATATGTTTTGTTTGTTTTGTGTTCCTTGTACGAGTATGTTTAGATAAGCTTTAGTATGTACCGACAGTATATTGACGGGAAAGGTAGCAGGCATCGCGTATAGGTAATTTTGTATGTAAATATGTAGTATATTGTGTATATCCTAAAGCGTATCCCAAAACAATCAGTAGAAATTAATATGTGAAAGTAGTGCTGTGTGAATTGTACGTTCAAATATTTGATAAAATAAATATTGTTTTCTGTTTGTTCAACATTGTCAACAGTTTGCGGTAGACCTGGATCCAATGATTAAATTTTGAAGAAATTTAGAAGTATTATTAATTCTCCGCTACTCGTACTTTTTACTTAACTCAATTAAAACAATTAACGTAGGTTTATTTTAAGGAATTATTTAAATTCCATCCACACAAATTTAAAAGCTAATATAAAAGAAACTAAATTATAAAGGTATTTTGTAAAGATTAATTTTTAATTAATTAAATAAATGTTTATACGCTTAAAATTACTAATCTATCTACGAAGATGTATCTGTACGTTATGAATGCAGATAATTAAATAAGGTAACTAATGTATTTATTTATTAAAATTTTAGGAATAGAGAGAGAGTACAATGGCAAACATAAAACATGAGAAACAGATTAACTCTCTAATTGGATGTGTCCACTTCAAGCACATTGTGCTTTTTTTCTAAAAAGGCACAAGTATTTATTACTGCACACCAAGTATGTATATACGTATATCTACTATGTTCGGTAGAATAATGCTTGATTTGTATTGGGATATTGTTGCCTGAGACCTATAAGAAGACAACAATTTCTAGCAATCATCTTTGGAATCCTCATGTTTTTCTCTTGGGAATAGACCAATAGTTTGTATGTTGATTGTAATAATTTTTACAGAGCTCTTAATTTTACATACAGTGATAATTTTAATCTCTTGTACTTAACATTTTTTTAGTCGGCACTAGCATTTTGTATTTTGCAGCGCTAGTAAATAAAATAAATTTACCAAACAATATAAAATAATATTCCATTATTTGGGGTCGTTATAGTTCTTTGGTGTTAAGCCATAGTATAATGAGTTCCACTTCATATAAATTTAATATACCCGTTACCCTCGTATTTTTACTAATTAAATGTTAACATTTTTTACGGCTTTTGTCTAAACTGTTGTCTGTGATTCTGCATATTCAAACAACCGATTAAGAATGGCAAGGCATACAATATTATATCAAGTTACTCTTTTTGAGCACATCTCAAACATTCAGGCAATATTCTACATGGAGAAATCTGTATTCATCCTTAACTCTACTTGAGTTAAATCATTGTAATAGAAACACAACAGCAACTGTAATTACAATTATTATTTGTGTACAATATACGCAAGTATTTAAGTATCACATTGAAATTTCTATTTAGTTTCCTTTTAGTTTATGTTCAGAGATAAAATAAAAGCTTCCATATTGCAATAGTGGCAGCAACTCGGAGACTTGGAAATGTTTATAAAAAAATGGCATTTATCACATTGTCTGTTCAGTTAAAATATTTCGAAAGAATTTCAAACGATAATTTTAGTATTCACCACTTTTTCTATTACGTCGCCAACTAAATAGGCTGTCAAAAGATATTCCGTTGATCTGATATGGATAATACATTGTTCTTTTTCGATCCCTGGAGACATCAATTGATTTGAATATATCGGAAAATGTTGCAAAATATATTTCTCGTAATTTTCACTATGTAGGTACATACGTAATTTTGACATATGATTTTCGTACCTTCCTAGACACATCTACACTACACGGAACGAAAGGTGAATACCTGTTATATAGACGCCTTCTTGTTTTTCTTTTTGTTCTGTGATACTGAAATTATGGTTCCTGAGATGATGAGGTTCAACTAATGTCTCTCCATCTCTTCAGTGTATTTCAAATGGACCCTGTTTTTCAGTCAAAGGGATTTCATTGACTGCTGTGTGTGCGAGTCTATCACTATAATTTTCATTGTGGCTATACAATAAACATGGTCCTTCTAATATACGAGTATCTTTTTCTGGATCTACTCCGCTGAACAATGTCCTGTATTTCGCAAGCTTTATGTCTTCATTACTGACATGATGTCGTAGGGGTTTTTTAGTGGCAGATCTATCTAATGACCTTCATATTGCATGTTCTAAGAGCCCACTGGTTCCTATAGTGTCAGCCAATGTCTTGAAAGCATACCTACATCACAATAGGTCGCACGCATGCCTTATACATTCTGAGCAATACAAGTCAATACATACCGGTGTTTTTTTTTTCATATAAAATTCTTTTGACACTCTGATAAGAAGATTCTTAATTGACTTGGTCTATTACTATTTCATATAAAATTCTTTTGACACTCTGATAAGAAGATTCTTAATTGACTTGGTCTATTACTTCGTATATGTATAGATCGTTATGGCTGCAGATTTCGACCCACAATAAGTACCAACCGTTACAGAATTTTGTGCAGCAATTCATAGGGTCTTTAGCTATTGTTAGACTGTTGCTTTTACTTACTGAAATTGGTAATGTAGCAAGAGTTTATTTTACTAAGATTCAGAAGAATATGGTTTAAATTACGTAAAATTAAATTCAAGCCGTTACTAGGTTAATACAGTAAATGCTACATGAAACGTGTTATGGTTGATTAGTGATTGCTGTGTGAATTATTGAATATTGACAGATGAACATTGAGATATGCTTTCTATAGCTTCTATCAATCATTATAACTGTATCCTCCTAGAATATATGTTGTACTCGTAAACCTCACAGCTATTGTTCGAGTATTGTATAAACACCAATAATTAGTCGTGTTTTCATATAAATTAATTCAGACACGATTAGAAATTAAACAAGGTGTGGAAAAAATAGAAAATGACGAATGTACTTCGATAATATTTCATTCAAATACTGATCCTAAGTTATGTATTGTTAATATAATACCAACTGTCTCCATCACTCACAGAGAAATATCTGTCAGATAAGAGTACAATATTTTGATTTGAAGGCATGGCTTCTCACAATTAAACTAGAAATGTGCTTTGAATATTGAGGGAGGTTAGATAAATAATCTAGAATAATGATCCTAGCGAGAGAGCCGTAATCAAGTAGCTTAATATGTCCGAATAATGTTCATCATTGACACAATACAAACACAAAGCTCACTTCAATTTGTAAGGGTCTTATGTCATTATGTCAGCCGATGACCAAGTCCGACATCATTGCGGTTTAATTCAACCTATTGTACGTAACGGTGGGACACTAGTGATGAATGTTGTTTCAGCCTGCTTTTGTTCTTTTCAGTTTTGGGTCAAAAGAGGAGGTGGCAGATGTTGTTGTAAGTACCTACTTAATCTGCTTTTGTCTATTGTTTATTCAAATGTTATATATGTATGCAGTGTATTAGGTACATAGTCCAGTTACTTTAGACGGATGCTGGACTTTTTCTTAGCACTTTCAATCGGTTTAGAAAAACCTTCGTATTAATTGAGATTTGCGTAAAAGATCAATGTAAACATACAAAAGCACACTATCATAAAGCTGACTAAAAGCCGTGTGTTAATTTATATATACGTAGGTGTTAGTATCATATCTATATGTGTATTATAAATTTGAGAAAGAATACGGATAAGAACATAATATTATTATTTCTCAATGATATGCTGATGTTGAATGATACAGCCTATACTCGTACTTAAGAAAGCATCATTTTATATAAAAGCTTCTATTTCTATTTATAAGTTTAGTGACTCGGCGACTAATTCAAATCTATTGTTGGATTCCGACGTAATTTAAGATCCAAACGAACGAATGTTAGCTTGATGCCACCGGATTTTGTCGTATAATATTTTTTTAACAAGTTAAAAATTAACTCTTTACATAATTCTTATTATAATGTAGGCATACCTACATACAGATACAGGTAAGGACCTGTGTGCAAAATAAATCGTCGAAGTTTTGTAATAATGTAGTGAAATAAAATCTCTTCCTTCCACTGCTGGATGTAGGCCTCTTTAATCCCCTTCTATTCGTCTCTGTTTTCTCCCTTCGCATCCGAGTTCATCCCGCTCATTGAATAAAGTCGTGAGACCACCTTTCGGAAGGTCTAAAACCATCACAAAGTGATATCTTTTTGTATCCTTCTTTGTGTATAAACGGGCATGCATGTGTATAGTATAGAATGATTCCGTGTTTTCCTTATGTAATATATTCTTAATCTCAACCTATTATTACAGCCAACTAAGTACCTACCTACATAATTTAATATATAATATAGGCAGGTAATGATTGTTAATAAAAATACAGTTTTCCTTCCAAGTTTGCTTTACATTTTCAATTTGAATTAGAAACGCCTTCAGCTAAACGAGTTTCGTGTGACTGAATGTAATCAAATTCGTACGAGCATAATGGGTAGAATCGACTAATATTTCTAAGATACATTGACGTGGAGCTGCAATCGACAAAGCTCGTGTCGAACTTTGCAATTACTATCAGTAAATATACGAAACGCCGTGGCAGACATATAACTAATTACCGTCTGAAAATAGGGTGTTTCGTGCAAAATAATCGCTCCAAATTAATGAATGAATGTGTTAATTTGTTGATGAGTAAAACCAAATACTGTTGCCTTGGAATAGGATAAAAGCTTTTAACAATTAATCATGTACGTGTGCCGTGCGGTGATCGGAACACATTTTTGCTGTAGCAATCCAATGTCCTCTACAAATCATTGTCACAAGTGTAATTTGTTTAATTACTGGGTAAAGTGAAATCCGAATGATAATAATAATCATTACACGAATTTTATTTTATAAACAGAATAGTTTTGTAATTAATTATTAATTTGTAATAGTGACTAAATAATATAGGTATCACTTAATTTTATCTAATGTATCTGTGGGTGGGTGGGACTGGGTATATCAGAAAACAGTAAATGGCTATGCATATCAACATCTGAAAAGTCCTCATATAGTTTCTTGTGAACTCTATACACATATTATTTTCTCTTACCTAATAATAAATAATATTATCATTGTTATAGCACATATAATTATAAGTTGACCAACAAAATGTTTTGGTACGTACTTACGTTATTTGCTTTCCCGATGACATAATAATATAATGTAGATTGTAGTGTTGATATTGAACAAGACGATTATTGAAAGACAGTCTCGTGTGGGTACCTACTTACACAATAAATTTACCATATACATATTTCATAACTAAATTGAATTGAGGATTGCTTTGAATAAAGGAACAGTTTAAAAGGGGTGTTCTTTTACTTGTAGTAGATACCACCCCTCGTATTTTAAATTGGTACCTTGCGTGATGTTTAGTAATAGGTTTCTACCAGGGAGGAATTTCCAATTTATTTATGATTGAAAATATTGTACGTACGTGTAGATGTTTTGCCTTGTATATGGTTTAAATCATAATTCATTTAGGTACGAGTATGTATGCATTGTACATTTAACAATAAACTGCTGTGACTATAATACGTTTACTTACAATAGATAGATATGTACCTTACACTTGAAAACCACTGAATAATATATTTGTAATAAAGTTTACTTATCACTTACGTCATGCTTTATTATTTTCATGTGTGTTTAAGGATAAACAAAGTTTGCTTAAAAGTTGAATATTGAAAACATTAAAATACTACTCCTATGTGTTGTGTGATTACCTTCCCACGTCTAGAATTTTTTACATATAATTTGTAACCTCTGCCATTTCCGCAACGCAGGCCTCAATTAGTTTAGGATATGTACATTTGAGTATATACATACACGGATCTTACAGATAGACTGAAACGTAGAAGCGGAGGGCGCATAGCAAGACAAAATAATGTCGGTGAACTGGACACCTAGACAAATTAAATGGAGACCATACAAATAAAATATGTTTCAAAATGTCACAGAAGAGGTGAGTAGACGAAGTAATCTTGGTTACGGGTAGACAATGGGTGGGAAAGGCGAGTGATAGAAATAATGGAAACTTTTGAAAGAGGCCTGTATCCAACAAGGGAGAAACTCAGACTGAAAAACATGAAACTCATTATCGTGTATACAATATTTTAGTATTAGTTTATCAATTAAAATATTGTGAACAATCACCCGTTTCCAGTTCAAATACAATGGATAATTGAATGAAACTAATATTTACCGATTAATTATAAACAAGAGTGAGGTACTTACATACTCATAAGTAGGTACCTACATTTTAGTATTAGTATGGCCGCATAGAAATATTAAATTTGGCCACAATATTGAATAAGCTCAGTTAGGTATATATATTAAAAAACATAGTTATATAATTATTGTAATTTTGATTTTTATGACATTACATTATAAGGTAATCACATGCACGACTGTACGTTGTGTGTACCGTGCACATAATGTTTGCTATGTTATACTTTTAGCTAATATACTCGTAACCCATGTTCAATTTTCATGATGCCTAAATGAAATAGGACGAAGAATAACATTTATATGTAAATTTGAGCATGTTACTTATAATAATTAGTTGAAAAAAGGGTTTCATGCAAACACTGAAAGTCAAAGAACTAAAAGCATATGGAAGCACCTTAAGACATACCTAATTTAATTTTTTAGACATTTTATTAAAGAACGGAGAGACAAAGTGTTTTAATCTGTAGAAATCAACAAATAACTCTATAGTTGTAAGTAAGATCAGCCTACCTATTTTCCAGGGCATAGGACATATGCAAGTATAAAGGACAATACACATACTTTTTTAAAAAATAAATCTGGGTTTATTGTAATAAACCCAAATACATCTTTGTACACTTCACAGAAAGCTTAAAAAGCTTGTGTTGTGAAGTGAAGAAAGTCGGCATCGGGGGTCGAACCCGCGCCTACCGGATTTAGGATCCAGTTACTTATTGTTTCTACTACTAATCTTTTTCTCCGCGGTTTATGCCCCATCTATTCATTTTTAGCTTCTATGATTGTCGATCATAAAATGTATTATTTTATACAAAAAAAAGTTGCTATTCCCCAAATTATTGTAATTTCGTATTTCCGTAAAATTTATTTTTATGTTTTACAAGTGTAGATGAAAATCAATTTATTTAATAGCCAATAATTACGTTAATAGTTGTTATTAATATTTTTTATGTTCTGTTCCTGATCGTAACCCAAATATATTTTTATTTGACCTGTCCTTGTTAATTTAATTTTAATAACTAAATAAAGGAAATTCTTACATTTACTTTTTTTTCAATTGCTGCCATTATTTTTTATATTCTATTTTTTATTAGTTTTGAATAGTTTGAATCTATTATCTTTTTTTAGGTAGGCACTATTTATTTTACTGCGTATTTGTTTTATCTTACCAAGTGAGGGCAGCCACAAACACCACTCTACACGAGGCCGCACATCTGGCCATGGATAGAGACTCGTGGAGGAGGATCGTCAACTGCGGGAATGAGAGTCGCGACCCTCAGTCATGAGGATATACGACACCAGCATGGGTAGGTACTAGTTTTTATGCAAGGGTCAACAAATCAAAATTCATCTTAGACATTATATTACTATTATTTTAATGTAGGTGATTCAACTGTGTATTATTAAGAAGAACCTATTTGTTATTTACATTTATTGTGTTGAATATGGCTGTTGTATAAATGCCTTAAAATTATACAAGAAACATTTAGAGAGCACCTTTACATTTACATTTAAAAGAAATGGGTGATAATCGTAAAAACATTGTAGATATTACCATGTGAATGGTAAGAGTGGTATTTACTTTAAGTGTAGCAATACCATTTTAATAATTGGAACTTCTCCAGTGTTTTGGATTTATAAAACGATTCTGAAGTGAATACACATACAAAACACATACCTAAAGTGAAACAATTAAACTTTAATTTCCACACACTACCTCCGTTCTCCATACGGTACCAAGTTTAGTAGAATTAAAAACCTTTCCCTTGTAGGACCTTACTGGGTAAGGCATTTTTATTACAACAAGCATATTTTACGAAATTGATTAATTAAATAAAAGACTAATTAAATTAATTAAAAGATTGTAATATCTGGATAGGTGAATTTTTCCCAGTATTAGGCTGAATTTATATATCAATCATGGATAATAATACGTAGACTCTTCAAACTGATAATGCTGAGAGAAAAAAAGAAGAAAAATTTACAAAGACTTTGTTCGATGGAGTAGAAGATAAAGGGAGACTGGCATCAACATGTACAAAGAATGGACACTACAATGCTTCCTCTTACCAACTGTACCAACACTACCAGCAGCCTCGTGGAACTTGCCCTCGCGGAAGACCTCCCAGAAGGTTGGGTAGCTGGGAATCCAACTCCAAGAATGATTATGACAAACGAAGAATAAGTAAACGGTGATTATATCTTAGGCGTTGTTAAATAATTCAATAGCAAATATTGCAAATCCACTTTCCCTCAACGATTGAATTGTAGGTACAATAGAAAACTCAAAATCGTAAAACCACCACAATGAAGACACGTACCTATCTACTTATTTACTAAAACCATTTGTAGGTATACTCGTATATCTCCACCTACATTAAAATTATGTATTTAATTTTGTTGCATTGTCGGTATGCTACTAGATAATTTCTGGGTACCGGCGATGTGACGTGCCTATTCGAATAAACATAGATAGACTGTGTACAATGTATATGTTGTGTGTAGTTATAGTTTGGTATTATATTATTTTTAAGTTATTGTAGTAATACTTTGGTTAAATTAAAAACTGAACACTTCTCCCACACACAAGTCTTGCTTTAGTATATATATATCGTATGGCGTCAAGAAGGCAGAGTCAGAGTTTAAGATCGTGGGAGCTCAGGTATTGAAGAGCCTCAGGAGACAGGTTGTGCATGTCCTCGATGGTACCGCTGAACCTGGTGAGTGGACACTCCCTGGTGATGTGGGTGACAGACTCCACCCCTCCACAGGGGCAATATGGGTGCTCCCTTTTGCCCCATCTATGGAGGAGAAGGCCGCACCTTCCGTGTCCCGTTCTGATCCTGTTCAGGTTACACCACAAGCGGCGTGGCAGGTGGCTACCAGGTGGCATTGTCGAAGGGTCCCCCACCAGTCCATCAGTGTCTACGCCGCTTTCCCTCCATACACGTCCCCATTCCGTTTTTGTGTTATAATCATTCGCGATGAGCTCCCTCCCAAGTTTCCAGGAGGGGTGGCGGGACTCGAGGCGGAGTGAGTCCTCATTGGGAATGTCCTGGTGTATTGGAAGGGCCGCATTGTCGGAGCACTTCGTCCATTCCCTCTTTGTTGCTTCGTTTCGTCGGAGCTCTGGGGGGGCTATGCCGCTCAACACTGGGAGCCACTGCAGTGGTGTAGACCTGATTGTGCCACTCACCATGCGCATTGTAACGTTCAGCTGGGTGTCGAGGGTTTTTGTGTGCGCGCTTCCAGTCCATACGGGGGCGCAATATTCCGCTGCCGAGTATACCAGAGCCAGAGAAGAAGTCCTCAAGGTGTTGACACCAGCTCCCCAGCTCGTCCCTGTGAGCTTTTGGATGATATTGTTGCGAGTTTGTACTTTCGCGGCAGTCCTCTGCAGGTGTTTCTTGTACGTCAGGGATCTGTCTAGAGTGACCCCTAGGTATTTAGGGTTGGGATTGTGATGGAGCCTACACCCATTCAGTATCACATTGAGTTCCCGTTGGGACAGACGGTTGCTCAGGTGGAAGGTTGATACTTCAGTTTTCGACAGGTTTAGCTTTAGCCTCCATTTTGTGAAGTACTGGGTCAGAACTGACAGATCCTCCTGCAGGGTGTTTTCGCATGCAGAGAATGAGTTGCTCTGGGTGGTGAGTACAATATCATCCGCGTAAATGAATTTCCTGCTGGTGGTAGGAGGGAGGTCGCTGGTGTATAGGTTGAAAAGTACCGGTGCAAGCACTGATCCCTGGGGGAGGCCGTTGTTCAGGGTTCTGCCTCTGCTCACTTCGTCTCCCAGGTGAACCTGGAAATGACGATTGCTGAGCATGTTGTTAAGCAGGGAACCAAGCGCCTTGCAGGGTATTACGTTAAGGAATTTAAGCAACAGCCCATGTCTCCACACCGTATCGTATGCAGCTGAGAGGTCGATAAATGCTGCTCCGGTTTTTAGTTTCTTTTGGAAACCATTTTCGATATGGGTGGTGAGGGCCATCACTTGGTCGCACCAGCTTCTTCCGGCTCTGAACCCAGCTTGTTCGATGGGAATGTGAGAGTTTATGATGGGCTCTATTCTGTCTTGCTTTAGTGGGGGAATATTAATGAAATCTTATTGTATGTATTAGTTATAAGAAACATTGTACCACTATATTATGTTTCATAAATAAATAAATTGAAATTGAAATTATACATATTCGTATTTGTATTGAACTGAATAGGATATACATAACTGTAGGTACCATATATTAAACTATATCCAAACCATGTATTATTTTATACTCGTTAAGGGCCCTGCAATCTGCAGCCCAAAACTTTGACAAACTATTTTGTACCGAATGTGTTACGTAGAGGTACTCTGGTACTATCTTACCTCATAAACAAAATGCAACTATATTATTTTTTTGATATCTGAGAAGATAAATTTAGTTTGTTTAAAAAACATCAAGATCAAAACGATTGACCCACAAGATAAATGAGTTTAAAAATGTTTCAAGACACATTTTTATTTATGAAGAATTGAAGGCAGGTACATTTATGAAAAGTCCATAGATTATGCACTAGATAAAGATTCGAAAAACGTCTCTATTTTTTTCGTAATATTATACTCGTAAATATCCTGTGAAAATAGTTGCAACGGGATGTGGGCCCCTTAATTAATGTTGTATGAATTCAATTTAATATGGATTAAACTTACGCATATTAAATTGTATATAGTAATAGGATGAAAGCCTGCATTAGAGTAGTTTAATAATAAAGCTATACTGCAGGTACTATAACAAATAAATATACCTACTCGTAATATTATCCAACGTGAACTTTGTACCAGGTACCTAATTATTTAAATATTCATTCGCTCATTTGACAAAACTAATTTATTTTTATAATACCATAGCTAAACATTGTTACATAATACTATACTCTATAATGACTGACTATCTGCACTGTACAAATTAATGTAAATTAGATTAATGAATCAGGAATATTTGTATAGTCTTATGAACCGAAATAATTTAGTAATGAATCAAAGCAGGGGTTCCATTAGATAGGAGAGCATTATACGTACATCCATGTCCCTCTATTGGAGACTTAATAGCGGGTATACGTATGCCACCCATTCAGGAAGGATGTGTAGTCTTTTATCTAAGCGAAAAGGTCACCTGTAGACCATTATTTATGTCACACCTGACTACGGATGGTGGTATTTGCAGGTCATTATACCACACTTGCTGGACATTCCGACATTTCTTGGATTTACTGCAATGAGGGTGATAACATAAAGGGTTTCTTTGTTTCAAAATCCACAAAATATTGTTATCTGTTCTACCAATAATGGCCGCGCAGGTTTATCTATTTTAGTATCATTCAATTAAATATCTTGTTATTTTTTATCACTCGAGCAATATTAAATAATGTTAATTTAATTTCAAGATATCAATGAAATATGATTCTAAAAAATATTTGCTTTTTTCGGTATATGATACAAGAATATAACCAATAGGTAATACACCACTGACTCTACAGCAGAAATTTGAAATAATCCATTAGTAAGTTGAAAAGAATAAGCGGTTAAATTATTATTGGATGTGGAAGAAGTAAATTGGTTTGACGATAGCGCTTCACGAATATGAGTATATGAATTATTTTAAGATATGAACGAAGTGAAATGTTAACGCGGAAGGGAAATGCTAAATAATTCAACAAAGAAAATGGGATTGTTGATTCCCTGACAAGTTGATCTTCAAAATAGATTTAAATATTAAACTTGCTATCGATGAGGTTTCCAGAAATAAATGCTTACCATGGAGATATATGCATATAGGTATACACTTTGCCACATTTTGACGTATAAAAAGACGTTTAGAAGTATGAAATTTATAATAAAAATATAAATTGTATTAATATTAAAACCGTCTAAATTGTCTTGATGCTGTTCAGAAAGGATGATGACGTGGATGTAGTGCGCCCAAGACAGGAAGCTGTGGAGGACCAGAGGGGTGGCCTATGTCCAACAATGGACCTAGGTGCCCGCTGTAGAAGAAGAAGAAGCTATAAATATTTTTTTTTTGAATTGATTTCTAAAAATTATGTTTCTTTTTAATTAATTTAACAGATATATAAGCAATTAAACAAATTATTTGTTCGTTTTTTAAATTTGAATATTTAATGGAATAAAGCTAAAACCGTCAGAGTAAATCCTTATTTTTAATACCAGTGGGTATGTACATACATATATGTTTAAACTTTTCATTTCACATCAAAGCGTTACGTGTAAAGCGATGAGATTGATGGATTAATTTGGAATTTCAGATGTCACGCGGATTTTCGATTGATTAAATTCAGAGAGTGTACAAATAGTCCACATATTTGAACATAGAGATGTTGCCTACAAGAGTCGGGTAGTTACGAATTTTCGATACGTTTTATTCAATAGGGCGATGGGGCATAGGACAATTCAATCTTCCCCATCCAAGATCTTTACAAAAAACTTAAAAAATCGGCACATTCCTTACTACGCCATATAACTATAATGGCATACGTAGTATAAAATTATTTTTTTCAACATGACAGAGGGCGCAGCCCGCAGTATAAGGAAAATTCGATTATCCATTACTTCATCATCAAACTAATGAAATCTCTGTTGATCGGATTAAAATAGTATGTCGAAATCGAATAATAAGATGCGGAGATTTTTTACTCAATAGAAATTTAGATGAATTTACTAGTAGGCAACATCTGGTTTTTATTTTTGCTCCTAACCCCAAATTTGTGCTAGATTATATTACATAGTAGTAATATAATAAAGTAGAGAAAATGTAATGGCAATAAAGGTCAACATTTGAGTGATTTGAGTTTATCAATAATTTAATAAATCAAACCGTGCGGAAAGTCTTTCTTCATTTATTTACCAGAATTACATTTTCTTGTCGAAATCCCGCCTTGGCGTTAATTAGTGTGGTTTCTATTTCAGGCACGCCTCAAAGATTACTTCTAATAAAATATTATTATCCTTATAGGTATATTAAATTACACAAGAGTATAGAAAAAACTTAATCTGGGGTAAGTTTATTCTGTTATGTTTTATTAGTGACGTTAAAACGTTCTTAGGACAAGTTCAGTTGCACAATAATACACAATCACACATTCTAGGATTACATAAGAGAAGCGGTATGACGAAAATTGGATGAGGTAAATATGAAGCACAATTAAAAATAAACTAACGGCACGTAATATATTCACCTTTTTTTGGATCGTTGGAGAGAGATTACAATACTATTTTGAAGTACACTGGTTTAAAGATGATAAAAAACCAATTCAATATTCAATTTTTTCACAATTGTGTAAATATATACGTAATAATAGTATATCCTAGTTACTTGTTGATTTTACTTAGTCATCAATAATAAAAGAGTAGACTGGGAATTATTGGAACACAAGATTTTGTGTTGTGTACATTATTATAACTCTCATAATTTATACGTAATATCAACATCACTCAAAGGGTAAGTAGTAATGTACAAAGCCAGTGTAAACAATCCAATATTTAGCATCCTCTCTCTATCTGTCTTCATTGTGTTTACTTTGTTCGAGATGTTGAAGCTCTTAATATTGTTATATTTTATTATGTGACGTATTACATTACATTATCTATCGTGGAACACATCATAATAATAATATCACTCAACAAGGTAAATCCCCCCTTCTAAATTAAATGTTACATTATACCTAATGAGTTTCAAACAATGCTTCTGTATTCATTTTATTGTAGGTACTAGGTACCCATACGTATTTACAGAGAACATTCAAATACATAACGACTACTTTACAAAAACACACACAACATTCCCTTTACGCAAACAATCATATTCGAGTGTTTCTCACTTGATCCTCAGTATTTAGTATTACTTTTATTCGTCTTGCCCTATCACTGGGTTTTCCAAGACGGAAACACTTTACCCTCAATTCGTCCACTGTTGGAACGACCACTTATATCATAATTCCAATGACGTATTATTATTACTGATACATGTAATAGTTTTGTGAAGTATTGAAAATTTATATAAGGGTTTCCATATACCTACCAGTAGCTGAAACATATCATAATACATATTCCTAATATTCATGATTGCGTATGTTGGGTAATGGTACACTGTACAGTGTACAGCCTATATAAATTACGTCATATTATATTAAGTAAAACATAAGTGTCTCTTTTCATTTCCGTTCACAATTTGGAAATGTTTATTATGGAAACGAAGGACGCGATGTGACGTTACAATATAAACTGAATGTGGAGGTACCATAATATAGAACTACATAATATACGCTCATCATCTATAAGTTTTTTGTTATTCACCGTAAATATTTGTCCGTAAGAGATTCTCTCTTTTTAGTCGACCCGTTTTAGGGTCTTATGAAAAATAAAAGTTATTACCCTGAAAAAGTCGTATCAAAAATTCGTACGCAAAGTGAGTGCCGGGGCTTTTAGCTGTCGTGATTTATGCATCCTGTAGCCCAAACCTTCAGGGGTGGTATTATTATATTTTATTTGTTGAACGACCGTTTATTATTTCGCTAACTCACTACAAAGGAATGTCAAGTGATGTCATGTCGTATATAAATTAACCTTTAAAGGATTTGGGTAATAATTACTCCTAAGAAATCTCACTCTCCTAAACTAGGTAAGTATATGTATATTGTATAAATGCTATATATATACTATAGGTTTTATTATCATATTGGCACATGTAAAATAGCGTTATTCACGCGACATTAGATAAATGGAAATAAAACTGATGACGTAAAAACTTGAGAGGGATGAGACTGAAATTGCAAATCAATTCACTGCCGACTTGTTGTTCCACGTTTTTTCCTGATTTTTTGTTATGTATTTTTTAATGTTTTTATTCATATATTTAAGGCTATTTATAACTATATTCACTTCGGTCAGGTAAATACATACCTACTTGAGTACACACAATAAGAGAATAGCACTAAATACGATTGTTGGCATTTTTCAGAGTGTACCTACCTCTAGTATCATGCATAAAAACAAATGGGAAATAAGGTTTCACGAAAGTGTAGGTACACAATTACTTAGTTGTAGAGCTTTTTGTGATAAATAAATAAATTCTTAGTAATCAAACACCGCATCACTTTATGTGTCACCCCTGGTTTGCATCTCATTTCATGTGGTCCCTCTGTGGTGTGTTCAGAAGTGTTTGACTCTGTAATACTTTTAAGAGGCGTTCTTTACCACGAATAATTATTATTGTTTGATATTAACATTTTACAGGCTTTGTGTAAATATATTCTTGTAGTGTATTAAAGCAACCATCATGCACTAAATATGCATACTAGTACCTTCATATTATATAACATTGATTTGTTATTTCTATACTAATAAGTATATCAGTAAATCTTTTGCCTGTACATTACGAACCCGACATTGATAACCCTACCAGTAAATTGAGAGTTGTTTTCGTTTTATACTGACAAAATAATAACCGCCCCGTACTTATAAAGAATTAAAGTGAACAAATTATGTGACCTGAAATCAGTAGGTAAATAGATACGACAATTGTAATCGTTGGCGAAACTTTTACATCTGCCATACCTACCTCGCCATAAAATCATGTGCTAGATTCTAGAGGAAGTAGACATCAACTACGTGGGATTCGAAGATCTGTCCTTGTGAGCTTACACCGAGTACTACGCAACCGTTTGGGTGAGTTATGCGCGCTGGCTTGTCTAAATGCTGCACTCTAGTGAAGCCACAACTTTTATGTTGTATTCGTATCTGATTGTTTGTATTTTTTATGTAAAATCCTTTATGGTGGGAATAAATAAATAATATAAAAAATGGTGTGCAAAATATATTTCAGTTGTAATTTTTTTCGCCAGCAGCGCTTTGTATCCTTTAAAAATATTATGATTTCGTTTTAGAATTTCCATGTGTAATTTGTATCAGCCGATTATATTTCAGTGTTGCGTGTGCAAAGTTTTGATTAAAATAATTACCCTTCATAATAATAACAATATTTTCATGTAACACAAGTAAAGCGGTTAAGCGTGACTTCATCCATACAGTATTAAAAATATAATAAACATTTAAATGTAGGGGCACGCGTCTCCTTGCATTATACTCTAGTATACTTTATACAGTCCACATTCTACATTATAAGAGTATCGATACAAGGAAAAACTCTTCAAGTCAAAGTTGTTACAAACTATTTACCAACATTTCCTAACTCAATCTTCAGTTCACCATAATATTATAACTCTACAATGTGCTTATAATATCAATAACATTATAAATAACGTAACTTTATAGGTAGGTACTCATATTTGACTATACAATATTATGGGAGTACCTGAATGAATGAATGAAATTTTATTTTTCCAGATATGTACATACAACTTACAAAAACAATTAATATTTATATATACATATATGTAAACATAAATAAATAAAAAATGCCGTGTGGCACCAGTCGCTCAACTATCTGGAAACATTTTACTGCCTCACTAGACCGGACTTTGTTCTAAGACAATAGACGTTAAATCTATTTGTGACGGAAGTATAATATTGCAACAGTAATCGTTAAAATCCATTTCACTGGAACAACACTGGACCAATCAAAACACGCCAAAAATAAACACCTACATATGTAGTTTTTTTTTTTCATTAATTAATCACATTATTTTATTTGTGTTGCACAGTTAGAATCACACTCCAGTTTTTCCCTTAACCAACCAATAGGTATTATAGTCGCCACCTCTCGATTCTGTTTATTAAATTTCTAATGTGTATAGGAGTGGATGTAATATTTAGTTTTCTTGTTGTGACATCAATGAATGACACCTACTCGTAACTTCCTCATATGAGTGATGAGATAAATTAACCTACATTTGTATACAATGTATGTTACTTCCAGCTTTTATACAAACATCATTATTTAGAATGGAGAGCTTATCCCATGTGATAGATAATAAAATAATTAATTACATCCATCAAGTGAACGTGTTGGAATTAATCCTTCAATAACCTTAACCACCTACCTACATATAACAGTTCCACATATGATATAGACGGGCTAATACGAGATCATACTAGGAAGTGGGTATATTTGATTTTACAAAGATCCAATAATTTATTATTTGTAGAAGGTTCATCAATATTTTAAGGTACAAATTTAATTACCATTTCGTCAAGAGGTCCATTTAAACTTATATTAATTAATCGTATGGTCATTTCTACTAGATCACATCAATTATAACACTAATTTACAATACTAGCGCATGTTTGATTGTCAGAAATTAAAAATTAAAAGTATTATTTCTTAAATAAACTTATAAATTACCTAACATGAAAAACAAAGAGCATTAGTATCCTTTATTTTCACGTCTACCATTTTATTCCTGATTATATCTTGAACAGATTGACCTTCCTATTTAATTATTTATTTATTTTATTGAGACACTCACAGAAGATTGACAGATATACACAAATGAAAACATTAAACGCAAATTTCGGGTCACGACCCCCCAATTACGAGTTTCCACAGCATGCACGTAGATATATTATGTTACGAAACAACAAATAAAGTACTTACATGTATTACGTAAAATTAATAAAAACTGAGCAAAAAGTATGGAAAAGCGATTAGGTATCAACTAGACAAAATTATTGATCATACCTGACAATATAAAATACGAACACAATAACAATAATAATTAGTAATATCAAAAACTCCGTGCGCACAAAATAAAAACTAGGCTTCATAAATAAATTTTCAAAAATATATCCCTACATTGTATCTATACCTACATGATGAAAATATGTTTACAGGAAAGCATTAGATTTGCGTATGAAAATGAAGAGATCTCTTTTGTATAAATATTACTAGTATTTACTTATGTATTTCTGTTTTTCAAATTGCGTCAGACCCTTTGTTTATATTTAGCAAAGCTTTCGAGTATTAAAATTCCCAGAAATGCTTCCTGTCATACGTAAAAAGGCATTTGCAGGAAAAAATCAAATTTTAGGTGTACAATATTCTGAAAAGGTTTTATATTTATAGAGGCACTTGTTTATAATTTCTTGAGGGTTGTTATTTGTTTGAAACTTTGTGATTTTTATATTGACTTTATGTTTTCCTAAATTATATTACTGTAGCATAAAGTTTGGTTTAATAAGTTACACGCGATGTCCGATCGATTTATATGAAGGTTGAGGTGACATTATAATACAAGAAGTATATGTATATTGTATAGAGTATTAATATGATGCGGAGTAGGTGTGAGACACGTATCTGTAATCAATCATGGAAATGTAAACATTCAGTAAATATGCAATTTAAATATTCATTGAAGCAAAGCAATTTATATGATAAAATGAAAGATTGAACATACGAGCATCTAATCAATGTATCGTGAATATGATGAGTGAATTACCTTACGACATCAGATGCGGGGGCGGGGGTCGGGTGGGTCAAAGTCGATTCAATCTATAAAAAGCAAAGAGATCAACCTAATGTGTAAGAACAACCTAATGTGTAAGATTTTACCCAGTAGCGTAGCGTGGTGCAAAATTAGAAAAATCCAAAATCGCATCTGTTTCACTAAAAATTGGAAAAATCTTCTTTTTATTCCATATCAATACCAAAATTTTAGTTCTGCCACTCCAGCTTCGAGGTTCTATAAAATTCCTGTAAATTTTCGTGCATTTCCGACTTAAATGTCTAAATAAGGGGGCGGCGGATTTGTATTCCGCCCCGGGCGGCAGTAACCTACGCTATGCCACTAGATAGTGGATATACCTAGATGTATTAAAATTAAATTTTTATTGATAACTGTAGATTCACCTACAACACCTTAGGAGATTTTTTTGTTTTACTTTGATAGAACGTTTTCTTGTAATTCGCGAAGGAATATGTTTATTTGGTGATACTTCAAGAAAAAAATCAGCATACACACTGAGAAGTGACGATCCGTTAGATGACATATAAAATACTTTTTTTTATCAATTCTTCTCTTTCAGTATGATTATTATGACAATGCCATTGCAACAATATGTAATACGGCTATTATTTGTTGATATGAATACGAGTATTTTAAGAGCAGACGTTTGTAGTACAGGTTCTATTAGTGAAATCGGAAGTGTTCCTTGGCCATTTTATTAACTAACACATTTTGTAAACCCAACCATTGCAGACAACTAGCACGTAGTCAGAAATAATTTTAAGTTGGAATTATCTATTTCAACTAAGATATTGCGTTTGCAATAAGTTCGCCTTTTGGCACACTACGATTGTCTTATTTTTGTAATGAATATGCATATTTTGTTTTGGCCATTAAAGATATATTTAATTATTGATTTCTTACAGCTAACCTCATATTTATTCAAAAGTAGGTACATTGCACATTGCGTACCTACATAACTTTGATTTTTAGTAAATACGAGTAGATATCCACTAATGAAAAGATGTTCTACTTTAATACCTGTTCCAATGTAATCGTACCTATGATCAAAGAGAAAGGAGTTGTATCGGATAAGGAATGGCACGGGGTACGAAAACATAAAATACCTAAACGGGTTGAATGCGATAGGGAGAGGGTGATAAATAATGTTGTGCAACGTTTAAACCCATAAATTTAGATCTTTCGTTAGAACGTCCTGCTATAACTGAACATCTGTATTCATACTTCGATAGTATAATCTATCCAGAGTGGCATCTCAGCCAGTCATACATAATACTACACTCCTATATAATCAATAATATAAAATGCCTACTAAACGATGTCCATTTTATTTATTTCGGTATATTCATGAATGCTTGTAACATGTCATCATACTTCATGTCATCGCACATGTACATCGTACATCATTATTTTATGGAAAGAATAATTATACATTTGAATGATGATGTCAGTTGATTGCGATATTTTCCTACAATGCCCCAGTGAGATGAGGGAAGAAGAGATGGAGGGAGACTATTATTGTAATTGTATTATCGGACTCATAAAATATTTGTCTCTGTCCATCTACTCAGCAAGTTGTATTATTGTAGGTATAAGTATATACTTTTACTTTGACACATCTTCATAATATAAAATTATGAAATCCAACCCTTGTCATGGTTTGTTAACCTCATATTTCATTTCAGCACAGTTCACGAATCTCGAACACTGTAATTATATAACATGAGATATAACTTTATATATTATTGCTTTTTGATATAATTTACTTTTTTACAGCAGATTCTCATGCTCTTGAATCGATTCGATCAACTAATTTTCTGTATTACGTAACATATTGAGAATATTATGAGATTATTTAGCATTTAATATTCTATTAACATACATTTTATAGTAAAAAAGTAATACGCCTAATATACAATTAGGTAAATACCTCCACCTACATGTAATTTTTTTATGTAATAGAAGTATTTTGACGGAAACGAGATAATAATATTATGAAGTGTACTTACATATATTTTTAATATTTTAGTACGTTTAGAAATTCCCCATACAGAGGTGGGTATTACCAAAATGATATACACCCCTCCAAGTGGGTATGGGAAAAAAATACATTTATGTAATTGTCTTATGCTGGATTTCACCAACTTTTAAGGTGAGGAAAAACGGAGATAGAAGCCACCTAGCACAAATTATGTAAGAAAAATAATGATAAGTGGCCCCTATGTCCGCTAGCCTTCACCTGAGAAGTTGGTGAAAGCGTTAGACAACAAAAGTGTTGCTATAGAACTGTCTATTAAAATTACTATATATGTCAGTTCTGTTGTGAATTTTATAGATATATTATCAAATCAATAACAGAAAATTATTTTATGTATTATGAAAACCTGCTATGAAAATATATGTACTCAGAAGTCTTCTTTTTGTTATGTTTTCACAATTCACAATAGTTACTGATATTGACGAAATACATGCAGTGCGGTGATACAAATTGTGTATGACATTTTGGCGTAAGTGAGTTCGTGTATAAATTAAATTATATTAAAATGCGTTCAAAACAAAGCCAAGAAAGGGGGGGCGGAGGGATGAAAAAGTGTTTGGAGAAATTTGGTTAACTTCCTACTGTAAAGTGTAGAGTGTAGGAGAGTGTGCGTGTCGCTCGCGACTTGGCGTGCCTTAAGGAGGATTACGAGTGAATGGACGTAGCGCTATTTGACTTACAGATTTATAAAAAAATATTTAAATTAACAGACCTTTTTCTAAAATGTGCCTACATATATTTCTCTGTCGTTAATTGAACAAAGGTAAAACGTATACTACACCTACCATAGTTTTTATTTCTGTTTTTTTTTGTGACCTAATAAGTAAAAAGTGGATTAATTGCGTTCATTTTATTGTAAGTAAAGTACTCTCGGTTCAATCACAACGCAACACGAAACCTACGAGAGAAATGAAGAAATAAAGTATTTTTGCTAAACCACTATTATTAGTGTAGATACAAAAGATCTATAATCTAATTTGTAATCTTAGCAAGGCTTGTTATTATCAAACCCTAAATAATGATAATGTTACCCAATGTTGTTTTGTAAATCACTTTTCAAATGTCGATTTATTTTGTGAAGCATCGTATTTGATAAGTGTCATGTATCTACTTAATTTATCTATTATGTTCTGCTCGTAAGTCTTTGCTATAAGATGTATGCGATACAAACGCGATACAAACGCATACATCTTATACCTATAACTTCCTTCTGTTAATTACTATCATCAGTGTTTCTTGTATGGAACACTCAATATGCCTATGTCTATACATTTTTGTATACCTGTAGTTTTCAAATCAACAAGTCCATCACTAATTGTCAGAAAATATAACAAGACTTACGAGGACGCCTTGAACGGTACATAGGTTTATTTGTTTTAACAAGGCTCTGTATCTTGGAACAGGCTTAGTCTTCGGGTTTAGATGGAAAGCACATTAACGGCATTAGGTATATGCTATCATAAAATTCTAAATATGCAACATACTTATAAGATATCGGATTTGAGATTTTTTCTACAATGTCCCATTTCTCAGTTCACTGGATCAATGAAGAGCCATAAAATGAAATTGTTTTGGTCAAAAAATATGTTGATATTGTAATGTAGATGAAGAATATAAATGGAAGACAGTTTATAACCGATTTGAAGCAAAGTAACAGTAAATCCCTCTTTAACTTGGGAGATTATGGAGATTCGCTAGACAAGCGGAAAGTAAATCTCTACAATCGAATGTTTCTTTTTAGGGAGTAACGTTATTTCCTTGGAATGAAGAAAAAAGATTGGCGGGAATTCCGGTATTAACATCAAATAACGTCATCACAGAGGACTTGTGGGGGCGGGGAGGGGAAGGTTTAAGAGATACAAACATTTATTTTATACAATAAAAATAATCCACAAAATTGTTTATGTTGGGATCCACTTATTCTTTATCTAGTAGTTATATTTCTGTACACATCAAATCATGAAACATATATAGGGAACATCAATACACATTATGTGGATTGAACTACCTAATGAAAATTCCTACCAAATTATTTTTGTAGTGATTGGAATGTACTTTGTTGTGTTTATTATTTTCTTCATAATAATTATATTGTATAGCTGTCTTGCCTAGTCGCCTCTGGAAAAATGTGCAATTACACTGAAGATGTACAGAAATAATACAAGTTCATCCCGAGTGCATTAAAGTAGATTTGTGTGCAGTGTCGGACTGTTCATAGGGGAGTTTGGTAGAATTCCTGGTGGGCCGGTGTCCTTCGGGGGCCGTTTGGCCCATTTGTGGGCTACCTTTCAATATTATCGAATCCCGTTCGACGAATTTTTCTGGCAATGTCAATTTTCCTAGGGACCCCCGTCGGCGGAAAAAGTGGCCCTCTTTGGACAATAAATTCCCGGGTCGAATTTCCTTCCCTGTGCGGCCCTGTTTGTGTGTGTAGCTATGACGTCAAAAATAACTTGATATGATCTAAAATACATTCAGCATGCTTAAATTACACTACAAAGCATCCTTAAGATTTGTATGTAGGTATTTGTGTGTGTATTTATATATGTTTGTATAAGAATGAATGTATTTATTTACATACTTATTTTATGTAATTATTTAGATATGCACAAGTTTTCTTTTCTCGGTTTGACTGTAAGACATTGCTTTTGCAATTAGTCCGCTCTTTTGCATACTTCTGTTTCTAATAAAATTTGTTATTTAGGTATATTAATTGGTCTGTAGCTAATAAAGATTTATTTATGTGTGTAAGTGCATCATGTAATATTTAAAACTATCATAATAATATTGTGCCTCGAATTCAACACAAGACAACAAAAACAGACTTTAACCTTCACATCACGTATTTTGTATTGTCAACAGGTATTCAGGACGAGGGTTTCAAAAGAGAGAAATAATGTGTCAAGTGTCACAACAATACCTACAATATCCCTACAAAGACAGAAGATTTGTGATGTCTCTGCTTAGTGCTTAGTGCTTGCTACACACCGCATAAGTAAAAGTATAAGTAGGTACTTGAAAATAATACATTTCTAGAGAAGCACTGGGCCACATTTACCT
This sequence comes from Ceraclea dissimilis, assembly GCA_963576895.1. Classification (NCBI taxonomy): domain Eukaryota; kingdom Metazoa; phylum Arthropoda; class Insecta; order Trichoptera; family Leptoceridae; genus Ceraclea; species Ceraclea dissimilis. The sequence continues at coordinate 15,528,518 of OY756359.1, forward strand.
ATGTACAAATATCACAGCCAATTCATTATTGTATGAAGTTATATTTGTAAAAGGCCTAGGACAAAATGAGGTGGTGTACTGAGAGAAGACAAGACCTCAGCAGCCGCATGGGGAAGACAAACTGTAATGAACCCCTTTGTGGAAGTATATAAGGTGTCCCAAACATCTTTCGCTGCTTATAGCTATGTTAAACGATAAATTAAATTTATTTAATATACCCGTAACTGAGCAGAATCAACTGAAAGGCACTAGTATTTGAACTCGTATACCTAATTGAAATAATATCAAATAGTACCTACGTATAAATCGTTAAAGTGTGCCTACTGCCTACAGGTGAATCACAATAATAATTATTAATATAAACTTATAATTTCACAAGCACAATAGCATTACACCTTCCTCTTAGTCCCTTGTTGTATTTGTAATTAAACACAAAAGAGAATTAAAGTGTATGACGTCAAAGCTCATATTTAAAGATCATTGGGCACAAAATTTATAACTCGGATAAACAATTGTTGGCAAAGTATCGCGATGCCTTCAGGCTTAACAATTAACATCCGAAAACGAGGGTCTTAAAGAGATGCCAAATTAATTTACGAGCATGAGATAGCGCTACTGAAAAACTTCCTGGGGAGTTGAGAGAAAGAGCAGCGTTAACTAAAAAACAATTAAGAGCGGTTCTGCATAAATGTTTTATCCTTAATTTAATCTTAAGTATTTGTATAGAAAACATTATCTAACCTGCCACTTTGTTTGATCATAACTTAATAGTTACTCGTATTATCTATTGCTGCCACTGCGTATCCAAAGTTCTACATAGTTATGCAAAACATCAAAGGAGTATATGGAGGAGTTGTTGAAAAAACATCCTAGCAATAAATAAATTACTTTACGCCAACTTTAGTGATGTACGAGGGTTTCTAGGAGTTTAATGAACAAAATACACTCAAATTGACTTCATTAAGGTTTCGTTAGGTACTGACTACGTACGTAAAACCTGTATAACACTATTAAAACTATAGGTAGATTTATTTCTAGTGGTGTCATTAACTAGTCATCAACACATAATGATCTGTTCAAAAACATTAAGAAATAATAATTAATTAGTTAATCATTTGAATTAATGACTCTAAATAAATTTGTCTGATGTGCCAACGATGTTTAATTGCTCGTACTAGAGGCTTTTATAAACGAGAATATAATTCGTTTAACTTCTCTACGATAACTGTTATTTTATGAACCTTATAATGAGAAATAATGTGTCTCTATAAAATAAATATCGTGTGGTTAATTTAGTATTTATTCTACCTGTTAAAACCCTCTTTATAATTCCACGAGGTATGAAACAATAGACTAATTTCATTATTAACCTCACTGTATTAGTAGGTAGTAGAAGCAGGTACAGAACACTCGCAGGGCAGGTGTAGGTTTTTTATTATAAAGGCATACGTACTATGTATAGCTACATAAGCAGGTACAAATGGATTTAACGATGTATTTATCTCTATGTATAGCTTTAAACTACAGAAAAAAACGATGAATTAGAATGAAATAGTAATTTTACCCCTTAACTTGTATTAAAAAGGGATAGGTATTGTTGCATAAATAAATGAGTATTTGTTATTGTGGGTTGAGGAGGGTGAAGGTGTAGCTGTAGGTGTATGTATATAAATATTATGTCTATGGTCATTGAATATTATTTTATGGGCCATTACATGTCGTAGTGAAAAATATCGAAACCACCCTCTAATGTATTCGTCTACTTCCAAAACTTTGGTTCGCATAGAGCTCTATGTATAATAAGTATTTTGAATATTATTATACAAATGTGTCACATATATATTGAAATATACATACATATGTACCTACTTACATAATATAAAAATATTTAACCTGAAAAAAAGGCTGCGTAGCTTCTGTTATTTGAAATTATAAATAAAATTTGCAGAACATATAAAACTCTCTAATATTAGGTACGGTATACAATTCTGAAAGTATACAGGAAGTCTGCAAAGTCATCGTCAACCCGTCAAGGGACAATAGACCAACTTTACTCAACGCTCAACTGACCAGAATACTGAAATATGACCTCAGTAAAAAACAACACTCCTACTTTAAATTTAAACTTTTTTTAATTTCATGAAAATTGGCACCTACCTTTAGTTATCCGAGAGCCACAGTCACAAAATTCCATACATCCATATACAATGTAAGATTTTATTAATATATATATTTTTTTTATTTGTTCATCGTAGGCATCGATAGACAACCCTTTTGTTTTTTGTTATTGGAAACGCTAAATAATAATGCTATTTATATATGTAGATTGTAGGTAGTCCAGTAACGAAGGGTCGATTTCTGCAGAAGGGAAGCCGGGGCTTACATTTCTTATCAAGGCCGTACTAGTAAAGATTAGGCCATGGCGCGGAACAGGTAGAAAACCAACTTAGTGTTATGTTTCTCACTACTATACTCGCATACATAGATTTACCAATGTTTTTATCTTAACATTATGGACATATAGAATATATTCTTGATGTTATTTCCAAACCTAGTGAAAAAATTCTTGCCAAGATAGGTATCCATGTTATAATTGATCCGTTTGCGTAAAAGTAGCTATATTTTTCTTACATAATTAGGTACTAGGGAGTAAAGTTGAGAGTAGATAATTTATTAAGTCATTGGGAAATCTAGGATAAAATTAAAAATGGTTTATAATTAAACAGTTTATTGTCAATTTAATAAACACAATCTTGAGAGTAGACAATAATCTAATTATAGGTACCAATTTTATACATGTGTGTTATACAAATATTACCTGAATGTAAAAAGGACAGATAACAAAGTGATTGAAAATATTATGTCAAACAGTCCAAAAACTTGAACATCATAAGCTTAACACAAATTAATATTATATTTACAGATTAATGCATACAAATAGTACGCACAGTGAATGAGAAGTTAATTATAATTAATTAGAACATCATAAGCTTAACACAAGTTAATGTTAAATATTTACAATTCAATTTAAAAAATGTTGTAAATCAATGAAAGAGTTATTACAGATTAATTAGGTATTTATTTGATAAAATATTTGAAAATTCAAGAAGATTTGAGTTTTTTTTATTTTCCTATTACTACTTGATTCTGATTTTTCAGAGGATATTTTATTGTTTTTCATTTTGACCATAATATATTGAAATAGCAAACATTAAAGTGTTTCCAAAATATCTTCTTTGATTGCTCGGTACTTCGGTAAATTTTAGTTGCTCCAAAATAAATGAAATCTGCTGGGTGATTTGATCAAAATAATTTTCAAGCATTTCAATTAGGTCTGTCAAAGTTATTAAATGAGGATGTCCATCAACAATTTTTGACTCTATAAATTTAAATACTAATTCTTAATCATCAAAAGATTTCAAGATACTTAAAGGATAATTGCGTTTACTTACAGTTTTTCCTTTAAAGGAAAGTATAATAGACAAATCACTATTAATAACAATGGATCCTAACACACTAGGAACATCGTCACATAAATTCAAATAACAAAAAATGCTTTTATCAGCTTTAGTAATAAGCGTCCACTCTTTTTTATGCTTGCTAATTTATCACTGAAGTAAATGTTAACATCACTAAGAGATTTAATAGTACGCGCATCATTCTCCTCTTTGAACGACTGAAGACTCTAGTTAATAGCAGCCTTCATGCGGATCTCTTCAACGTTTTCGAGTCTCCTGGATATGCTGGGAGTTGAACTGAGATACCCGGAGAGACCTGGAAATATTCTAGGAAATGAGCCCTCCTTCAGCTTGGCAATTTTTCTTTCATACTCCACAAGTTCACCATTTATGACACATTTATTTGTTCGAATGATGGAGCTCTCTTCAAAATGTTTAATGCATACAACAGGATTCTTCACATGGCTAAGGTCTGTTGGAACCTTTCGAAACAACAAGCTCCTGAGAGGTTCTACTTTGGGAAAAGCAAATGTAGCAACTGTTTCCTTTTCCGACTTATAATTGTATTTGCAACCTGCTACGTTGCAACACCGGGGCATGATGAACAATATATATGATCTGGAAAGAAGTAAACACTGATCTTAGTTTGCATTCATGTTATAAGAAACATATTAAAAACCGAAACACAGGCGACTACTAACAACAAAAATATGTGATAGCGATAAGACAGACAAAATTCACATTGTTTGAGGTTATGCTACCAATAAAAATAATGTTACAAATATATCGGTTATAAAAGGAACAACTTAATATTCATTGTAATCATTTATGTTTCAGATCGTTCTATAAACAATATTTAAGTAAATATAAGCATTTCATTATGTTTTACACAAAATAATCACTGTCAAAATTAGCATACAGGTGGTCGTCAAGTTATGTTGAAATTATCTGTCAATATAAACTTTATAACTTACCATTTAATATTCCAGTAGAAAAATATGTATTTCTTCCTTCGTAGGTATAACTTTAAGAACGTTTAACACACTTTTTAATATTTAAAACTTAAAAAAACAGCAGAGAACACACGCAAACGACACCACAACGAAAACACGTCAAGCAAAAATGATCGGCGTTCCATAGATATAAGAAAGCTTTCTCATCTACGACCCCAAGTTCCTAACCCTAACGGGGTCACGTGACCGACAAGATATCGCCCGGCGCCATGGCCTAATCTTTACTAGTACGGCCTTGATTTCTTATGGGATTACGTCAGATTAGACACTATTATACCTATCATTTTTTCCAAAAGGTAACTCGATGGGAATTGTGTTCTTAGGTAGCTTCGCACCTGTAAGGTACATTAAATTATTGTTAATAACCAGTGTATTTTTTAAATGTTTCCAGGAGTATTCAGTGTATGGATTTATGAAGGGTGAATATATTCATACCTAAGGGTGTTCGCTTTTATGCTCCACAATACAACCGTTTGGTAGGAAGTGGGTATAATTATTGTAAATATTTCAAAGCGGATGTTCATCTCACCCTTTGTGGCTGGAATATTTGTTTTGTATATCGGACAATCGGGACAATAGTGGAAAGGCGTCATTACCACAAATCGCAATCCTATAGCCTTTATGAGGGTCATTTCGTACTCTTAATGTCACAATATAATAAATAGTAAATTCGCCCAGCTAATGTCATGGATCATCCAACTTTATATCAATTTAGAACGCTTTTTTCTGAGTTGAAAATATTGTATTGTACCTCGTGTGTCTCTACTCTTACTCCCACTTCAGTGACGTTGGTGTTATGTTATTTATATCTCAGAATTAAGACATGACAAACAATGAGTATGATGCTTAAATAGTATTTATTTTATCAAATTATATAAGTAGGTATATAAGTATCATTACATACACAAACATTAATTATGGACTATTTATAGGTATCTTCAACAAAGGCAAATTTTATACAAAGACTTGAAATGTATTCTTATGAAATTTTATTCACATAAAACAATATAATATGATATTGTTTCATTTTATAATTCCAGTGTTATGTACTAGAAAGTACGTAGGTGTTTATTTCGTAGAAATGAGTTATTTCTAATCAATGCCTATAGTTTCTGAATAAATAACGACACAAAGTAATTCTTCGCCCTTGTGGTCAACTTTAATGAGTGTTTTGTAATTCCCATATAGTTTTTGATAAGGTAATTTACTCTGGTCTATAATATAATTACTTATTTCATATTTACCCTGTAACAATAAATTAAATACCTACCATAAATTTCCTGCTATAGTGGTTGAGTATATTTCAGGAGCAGACTCATCAACTGTAGGTACACGATAAAATACCTATAAAACTTTCAAGACTTTGTTGACATTTAAGGCTTACGGAATTAAGAGTATCTATATCTAAACTGCTTGGTTGCTCGGTATTAAAACTATTCCGTTTTTTTTTGCGAAACGTTTATAATAAAATAATATAGGTAAGTTAAAAGGATAAGGATTACAAATAATCTTTAAATCTGTTGCCTTGTTTTTCTAATAACTTTAGATTCTTTATTGTACAAAATTTTTAAAACATTTTGAACCACGTAATCGTAAAGAGATATTTTGGGTTCTGATATAAATGAATATTCAAAAATGTTTTTGTCAGATTTCGTAACAGGATATGGTAGATAGTATATTTGGCGAGTGACGTGCGAGTCGGGATTATTTTCAAGTTATTTCAAATAAAAATACATTCTTACCTTTTTTATAGGACAGTGTGGAGTTCCTGTGATCATTTCTAAAATGTCTCGTCCCGTATCTGACCCATAGATCTGGATTAGTTTACAAACTTCATCATTCAGTACATAAAAGTTTGGTTTGTATCCACCGTCTCCCCATTTTGCTACATTCACGTGCATCTATCCCAAAATCAAAGTTAAGTATTATTTAAGTGTAGGTATTTATTATAATGACTTGTTTTATTAATTAACACAGAGGTTATTCAGAAATTCAAAAAATGTAAGTACTTACATATTATTAAATAATTCAAAAAATATCCTCGAGACACTTAAGTCTGCAATAGGGCAGCAAAAAAGACAAAAAATAAATAGCGAAGAAAGTCTTACAACAGTTTCTATTTCTTCAACGTCAAAATCCAAATATCCATCAAGACTTGTAGCGTAGTGAGTTCTATTGATTTTGGATGGGGTGAGTGTCACATAACTGGGATAAGATTTTGTGTCTGTGCATGGCTCAGAGTTTTTCAGAATGAATGTTCCAGGGCCCTAAACGAAGAAGGTGTTCATATGTTACATGAGACATTTAACGATACACTCTATGCCTGATTATCAAACCATTATAATTATACCTATATCATTTATTATACAAATTATACAAATTGAAACAATATTGAAAAATGTAGAACATTGCAAAATTTGCCCTTTGTGTCGTCCTGGTATCAATGTTTAAATTACTTTGAATACGGTCAAATATTTACATTCCCTCTTCATACGCCCGTTTACGCTTGTAGTATTTTTTGTATGAATATATTGTAAAATACAAAAGATGTGTACTTATTATATTGTAATCGCACACTGGTTGTTATGGCCAACCAGTGCAATATTTTTCATTTAATAAAATAAGTAGGCAGGCAGGTATATATATTTTGCCTACCTACATTTTAATGAATTAATTATATTATCGTATGATATTAACATAATAATATGAAAGTTGGTAAAATTATTAGGTAGTTGCTTGAAGTTGTCTTACCAAAATGGCGGAATAATTTTCTGAGAACGTCACGGAGATAACTAATAACAAACTCGTTCTTAACTTTGCCATACCGCAAATGGTATTAGAATCATCATGGTTCACTGAATTTCAGTGTTATATACCAACACAACATGTCTCATTTAGACAATGGATTTGTGTAATACAATGATAATAATATACGCGGTATACCGTATTTCTATTAGTCCAGAGATACTTCAATACAATTCGCAACCACCGCAGTACATGCAGGAGCGCTTCTCAAATTATGGATACGGTTCCAAATCGCTGTGGATGTTTGGACTCAATGAAACAAACTTCTTAATATATGCTATGTTAAGTAACGAGAAAGTCAAGAAAAACTAGTAGGTACCTACTTACATATCTTTACTCCGTATAAATAAAAGGTGGAATACCGTAAGTAGCAAAGACAAGGTCTTTTTAGAAAATCTATAGGAAAAACGTCAGCAGTGCTTCAGGACGTTGTTGAATGATTACCGACGTTAATAATAATTAAAGTCCAAATCTTTTGATGAACCGTGTATAAAGTATCAATAGTTTCAGCTTTGTTATATTATACTGGGGATCCGGACAAACGGCCGACAAGACATACGGCCGACAGGACGAATGGCCGACACGGACAAATAGCCGACATGACCAATGGCCGACTGGTACAAATGGCCGAAAGACGAAAGGCCGAAATCCAAACGGCCGACATGGACATATGGCCGACAAGTACAATTGGCCGACATCCAATAGGCCGACACGGACAACTGGCCGACAGGACGAATGGCCGACACAAAAAAAAGATTGAAATAATGATCACATCACAAGTTTGAAAAACAAAGTTGCCAGTTTATTCTAACAATCCAAAATTTGGCTAGTTTTTTAAACAACAGTTCCGAAATATAATTTGAAAGTAGCGAAAAAATGTTACCATATCTTATTATCACATCAAGCAACACTAAACCAAGTTTGCTCCGTGAGACCGAGGCCGTCGCCATATTGTTCATGAAGGCCGGGCCCAACTGACATTTGACGATGGTTACGCCATCTAAATTGTATGGGAAAAAATATTCCGTAATTCAAGTGTTTGTCACCGATACAAGGTGACGTCACCACTCATGGCGGTGATGGAATTCGAGGATTTAGGCTTGTACTCTACTATCGCAGGCTTCGGTGAGACTTCTGAAAAAAAAAAGACAACGGTAACACTGTTTTTGCCAATAGCACCCAAGGTTAAATAGCATCTGCTCCTGAATTTATGTAACCACTGTATACTTAATAAGTATGAGACATACTTGAAAGAATTACCTACTACTAGCGCCGCGAGTAGCCTCTACACGAATTAGATCAAAAACACCAAGCAGACATGGGACATTACTTTTTCAACTTTCCAGCGAACATGCAGGTTCACAATCTTTAGGCGTTAAAAACGGTTTTTCATTTGTTTCGGCTGCAAGTGCCTTTTAGCGCTTAATTAAACCTTACTAGTATAAATATAAAAACAACATAACCGGTCAACATTATTTTTTTACAGTAATGTCCCATGTCTGCTGGGCGATGCTTGTTAACTATTATCTTGATTGAAAACGTCATTGTCGGCCATTCGTCCTGTCGGCCATTCGTCCTTGTCGGCCAGTTGTCCGTGTCGGCCTATTGGATGTCGGCCTATTGTACTTGTCGGCCATATGTCCATGTCGGCCGTTTGGATTTCGGCCTTTCGTCTTTCGGCCGTTTGTACCAGTCGGCCAGTTAGTCGTGTCGGCCATTTGTCTCTGTCGGCCGTTTGTCCATGTCGGCCGTTTGGCATTCGGCCATTTGTAGTAGATTCATTATACTGTATGTTTTTATTTTTTAATTATGTACAGTTACTAATAATCTGACTGTCGTAGATGATCCGAGCATTTAAAGAATACGGATAAATAAAATATAATAATTTAGATGGTTGTTGTATATTTATAGTTATTTGAGTTCTTGTAGAAACATCCAGTCTATATAATGACCTCTGAAACTCAATACAGAAGGTACTATCCTATGTCCTGGCAACCTAACATGTTAATACAATACAATTATTGATAATATCTACAGTTATATTAAATCCATGAACTAATTGATAATAATTACGCAAGTTGTCTACGTCAAGATCAAGTTATCAAACAATAATGTTTGTCTTACATGGAATTCAATAATATTGTTAGTGCTTGAATTTATACAAGAACAACATGATATCTCACATTATTAATTAATGCTATTGAAAGGAATCAAATCAAAATAATTCTGAAGTTATGGAATCCTACATTCTCTGTTGACTACTTATTTATTATAATATGTAGAATGATAATTAATATTTTTAATTATTTAGCAATAGCCGCTGGTTCTGAATTCGAAATCATCTGCTGATGATCGTTGTTCATAAGCACCACAGTTTTATAAGATTATGCTTATGGTTTCGTAAATACTGTTTCATTAAACTTACTCCCTTTCAAGACACAAGCTGTATTAAGCATTAATTATTCTAATCTTAGCATATATTAGTGGATACTTTTATGTTTTGTAGGTATTTTCTACCAGCAATTCATAATATTTAACGTATTGTTTAAAAAATCTGAACTACATTATAATACTAATATTCGCGTGACGAGGAACATGAACAATTTTGTAATAGTTTTATTATGTGAATACCTCTGTTCCAATATTTATAATATCATTTAATCCAATCTAATCAAACTATATGAAACAAACTGTTTGTATAATATACGCCATCACTAATGTACTCATCATACAAATTAAACAATAATTCCACATTAAATTTGTAATGGTATTGAATTTGGAAAATAATAACTAGTATTCTCGGCGATTATATTCCCAGCATTATATTATATTATTCATGTTTCAATTATTTTTATGTACTTACATAATAACAAATTTATTATCATGTACGTACATGTACAATTGTAATCTGAAAACATACTTACATTTAGTGCCAACACTAGATATAGAATTATTTGCTAGATAGATGTTAGAATTGAATTATCTTTATAAAGATTTACCGCAATCGGGATGGATAATTTTAAAGAGAGATTTGATAATATATATTACTGGTTTATTGGTTTTAAATCATCCGTAGGCCTAAAAGGCACTTGGAATCGCCAAGTTTACATATTGAACAAAATTTATATTTCAAACTTACTGGAAACCTTAAACAGTTACAGCAAAAAAAATAACGGAAACAATAATTAGATGAGATTAGATACCTTCTGAGAATAAATTATGCAAAATAAGGAAATGTATTTATCTACCTTCTAATAACCCACCTACCTATTATTCTTCTGTAAATCTCGTATCGGGAACTATACGTTTATGTATTACGTATTTATCTTTCATTACTATCATTAAAATCGACACAACGTGACGTCAAATATCGTATACGTCTTGTAACATCGTTAAATTTTACTCAATTATTTTTAAAAAATGCATCTACCTATAGAAATACACGATTTTTAATTAAGTAAATACAAAATATGTAAACATGTTGTTGGGGAAAATTAGAAGACTGAAGATAGAAGAAAAAATATTTTTTTACGCCTCGGGCACCGGAATTACTCTTCTTGACTTTTGGCTTTAATAAACATAAAGAGATGTCTGTTAGCAGGTACACTCGCAGATATCTGTCGTATCTCATATGATATAATGGTTTTGATAATATTCAATGAACTATTGCTAGTTAACGGTGATCGTGAAGATAGTGAACGTTTTATTTTCATATTTCTGTTATAATAAATTATTATAAGCTATATAGGAACAATGATTGATATGTCGCGTAAGTAGTAGAGGTATTATTATTATATTTGATATTTTCATCTCGCTACGTTAGGTATGAAGGTAGGTAGGTAGATATATTTATATCTATTTGATAAGATAACCCCTGGACATACGACCCAAGACGATGGCCCACTAGACAATAATATGAAAGTCTACATCACTCTCGAATGTTCAATTCAGGAACAAATTTATAGGTTGAACGTTGCCTGTTCTGAATTTCTGAGAGAAACTTACCGCTTTTTGTTTCATTTCATTATTTATTTCTACTACCTTGGGTTTCGCTGTAGGAATGTATTTTGTGCGTTGTATAGTGAAGATGTTTGTTTGTGTTTATTATGTGGCCATTTTGTGTATTTATTTTGTTCATCTTTCGTGAGAATAGATTGGATAAGATACTATAAATTTTATTCTCGTATCGGGTGCCTTCATATTGTAGGTAAGAAATAAAGTCGGTAAGTAGGTAAGGTAGGTATACCTACAATCGAAATAAGAGAGAAAATGTATAAAAATAAATTCTAAATAGAATAAGGTTGTCTCAATCCTTTACAAAATTATAGTACAATCTTACCTTTTTTCGATACGTATAGTACTTTTATAAAATATGATCATTTATTTTATTATAAGTAGTACCTACCTGCTAATTATTATAACAGACTGTATCTAGATGGGAGTTGAACCAAGGATATAATATGAAGTTTAAATTCAAATGACATGACAGTGTCATATAAATAGGTAGGTACTAGAGGAAGTTATGTACACACAGGTATCTGCTCGTATCTGTCAGTGAATGAGTATTTTTAATGCTCCGCAACAGCTGGAAGTTTTTCATATCTTGCAATTACTGATTAGTTTTTTTGAAACTCGTTTTATTTCTAAAATATGCAGGTACATATTTACAGAATATACCTAAGTCATGCCATGCCATGACATGAGTCTTGTCGACGTCTTATCCTGAGTGTACAATATGCATATAAATACCTGAGTATACACACCAGCTGTGTATAGAGGTGCATGGTAATGCTAAGTGATTGGTTTACTGCTTTCAGAGAAATGACTTATTCGTCTCAAGAGGAATATATTACAACCTCAATTGTACCAGGTACCAACTAGTCTCACTTTCACATTCACTGAGATCAAATAATGTAATGGCGATTCATAACAACAACATAATACAGGGACGTACATGTTTTTGCTTCGAAAATATTACATCCAAAGAACGATAGCTACCTGCTACATACACCCACCGAATATTATTTTTTCTGGACTAACAAAAACAACCGCGCTCTGAAATATGTATAGGTAAGGATGGTAGGTACTCACTGTAAGCGAGGCAGTAAATTTTTAAAGTGTACATTCAAAATTAACTCACAGCAAGGAGAGGTTTGTTTGTTTCAGTTTTTGCCTGTTTGAATGTTCAATGGTCTAAAATAAAAACTCGTAAATCGTATTTTTATTCCTCTACCTATTCCCTAAAAATATAATAACCAGGAAAACCCACTTCAATTGAATAAATAAAACAATCGTATTGGTGAAATAATTGTAATTTCCTCATTTATATAATACAACTGTTTTTATTTTACGAATAACATAAATCACCTTCATATTCACACGTGTAGGTTAAGTAACACATACCTATAGAGTATAGGGGGGAGTAAAGTAAGCGTGAAGATTATCTCTATGTAGATATATTATTATGTCTTATTATACATTTACATAATTTACTATATCCTCATTGTAATAATAGTATTTCTGGTTCAACCGTGTGGAAACTGAAGAGAAAGCACCCCAACTTTCTAAGATGCTTCAAAGCACGCACGTAGACCCAATAATATCTTAAAGGCATTAAGCCTTGCAAACTTCCTTCCAGCATTTTGATAACAAGCAGAAACGCTTCAAAGATTTCCATAAACGCTATAAAATCATTAAAATTATCCAGAAGCGATATTTTTCAGTGGAATTATTATGACTTGTGATGTTCATTATTCATGTTTTATGCAAATAAAAACATTAAATTGATGTTCGACGAATAACAAATTGATTGAAATAATAGCTACTTCTTGTACCTACTACGGGTATTATCACAATAATCCACAATGCATTCATTTAACTGAAAAGGATACAAGGTTTGATTATCCAGTTCCGTTTATTTTATAAATAGCTCCAGGTAAGATTGGTTTCTTATTTAAACTTAATCAAAATTTAATACTGCATTTAATTAGATATGTATATACCTCTACGCTATTAACATATTTGTATAGGAAAATGTATATAAACATTGAACACTGAACATTCTTGTAGGTGAAAAAGTATTTCCAACACCTTGAGATTCAATAGAACTCCCATATTCCTTTTGTTGAATCTTAAGAAGTGCAGCTTGCAATATAGAGTCAGATGAGAAGATATCAGGTCTCTGTATAACAAAACTACTCACTCAGAATATTGAAGTATTTGCTTTTATACAACAATAGAATAAACATACTCAATATAGCGAACCTTTCAGGATGAATATTTTTATAAAGTCGATATATTCTTATAGTAGCCTATATAAAGGAGCACCTTAACTTCATATGGAAAACTCTTTGAAACGGCAGTCTCCGAATAGCTGAATTTAAAAATACGATAGATATTACAGTTTTTATAGGTACTTTAGATTAGTATTATTACTGGTAATTAAGTGTGATATTTACATGAAGACTTAAACTACAATACATTGAATAAGGTGTCGCGTTCAGAAATTAATTTTCATTAGAGTTCATTAACATGCGTGCAAAAAGTTTTGAAACTATGCTAGTTTTTAGTATTCAAATATATCTTCTAATACCGTTTATGGTTTTTAAGTTGATCTCTACCAAATGTGGGTATTGGGTAATAATAGTTTTACTAAATGATCATGATTGTGATTGATAATTCCCAATATTCATGTAGTATATTGGATTTTAATTATTCTATTATTGTGTGTCAAAGAATAATGTCAATAGAGAGAGAGAGTTCCATTGACATCTGTTTTGCAGTAGTTTACTATTGTTATTTGTTGTTTGAAATTAGCAATAACAATGAAGTCAGTCACAGAAGAGCATTAGTACCTATTATTTGAAAATCACTTCATAACACTGGTTAATAATTACTAATCTTTTTCATAAACGAAGCCCAGAGCTTGAATACATAAACCAAAATAGTTTCCTGCACACTTCACAGTAAGCAAAAAAGCTTGTATCGTGAAGTGTGTAGCATAGAATAATAATATATGTACGTGTGTAGTAAATACGTCGTCAACGCTGGTATTTCAAACTGTCACGTCACCTACCTTTTGGGTAACCTACGCTCCAACCATATACTATATTTTATTAATCACAATGCGCACACCGCACCAATACCTACTGGAATCACAAACGATAGTTGTTTCAAAATTAATTTTATAAGAATTTCAGTGTATTTTACGAGGATTTCTATATTCTCGTACATTGTATTGGCTTTAGTCTATACAACAACTTTCACAACAACAAAAAAATATTCTTCATGATTTCACAGTATGATTACGCGAGCACAACTTGTGAAATTAAAATAACAGTCACTGATATTAATGCTTATCTAGATTCACTCCCATAGAAATAATAATATTATATTTCATGGTACAGCTTCCTTCCCATGATAGACAACATACCTACATACTTGTACATCGATATTATATATCACTTTTGTATTCAGGAATAGTCTCTATACTATTATCTTCTATACAATAGTAGGAAATAATGAATATTGAATGCAACGTTACTGCACCTGAGTATTCCACAACATTATTCATATTACACTCGAACATACTCACTTTAATATGAATGAAATCAATGGTAGATAATTATTATACGATAATAATTCGATTCTCTCTCTCTCCTTCTTTTACTTATTACCTACTAGTAGTCATTAGACTATTCAAAGTCAGTAATTAACCAATTATCAGGTAGATACTTTTCCCTAATCATTACAGATTATCAATATGAGTAGGCATATTATGTAGGTATTTAATATTGCGTACATTTTTATGTAATAGATTACTGATGATTTTCGTGGTTGGCGTAGGTGGTTGAGGCGAAGCGGCAGTCTCTCAAGCGGGAGGTGCCAGGTTAAAACCCCAGCGCTGACGATGTATTCCACACTTTGTGATACGGACTTACTGTGAAGTGTGAAGGAAAGTATTTGGGTTTGTGTAGGGAGGCCCAGATGCCTTCTATTATCTTAATTATTTCGCAATTACAAAGAACACACTAATCTAGAAACATATTTCCGCAATTCATCAAGAATCAAATAAAATCGTGAAAGGTCAAGGATCCTTCCTAAAAATTCTTACGCGATCCCAATCAGAACGTGACACAATTATTTTACAAAGAATAAACTATTCTAGATGAGGAATTATCGAAGGCTCGTGTAGAATTATTACAATTTGACGTACCTACATCACCTCAACAACATTTTACTGGAATGTTACATAAAATTCACTCAATGAAGACAAAAATTCTCATTTTCATTTCAAAAACTCATTTTTATACTTATTATGGTATTGGTTCAAAGCAACACGTCATGCCTAAGTTTATCTTAGAAGAAATTCCAGTATTTAAGGCCTTGGTAACAAGAATGACGTCACAGTCATTTCCCACGGCATTAAGCTTCAAAATCGCGTGATAAAATGGTAAAAATGCGTTTTTTTTTTCATTTTTTTGAAGTTAATTTTGCGTCTATCAAAAAACTTTTACGGTTATTCCCTAGATTTTTATGCATATTATCAGTACAAAAAAAATTACTCCGCGACTTTCGGGAAATGAGTTTCCGTCTTTCGAAAAAAAGGTCAGAGGCGTTTTTCATTTTTTTTTTTGAGAAATCTATACAAGATATAAAAAATCTTTTACGGTTATTCCCTAGATAAATGTTCAATGCATCTACCCTATTCTGTTCCAACGCATATTTAGTAACGGTTGTCGAGATATAAGGTCTCCCGTTTTTAGAAATTTTTGAAATGTAGGCATACTCTTAAAACATTTTGAATTCATAAAATTATTGTTTTTTCATTGTATAATAACAATTATCTTTCTCAAGTGATGAGTGGTGACTGTAAAATAGCACCATAAGGAAAACGCTAAGATGCTCTTTTGACTTTGCGACGGAATCATGACCAATCTCATTTAGAAATCAGCTGCACCGTGCTTGTGTAATTCTGTGAAGTCAGCTCGTTTCACATTTCGCCGTTTTGTATGAAAAGGTTGTCAAGTGTTGCGTGATGTTCATTTTATAATGTGACGTTTCTCTATTGTCTAATAGACGTACAAGATGTTGAAATACTATTGCACCATGCAGTTAAAGTGGAAGTACCTACCTATGTATAGAGTCATTTATGAGCTATTATTAGGCAATATTTTATTATCAACATTATAAGGTTGAATAAGTTTTCTACCAAGCACTTGTTAGTTCTTAGAACCACCCACATTTCAGTTTAATACTGAATTTTCTTTTAGACTTTTTGTACCTACATACGCATGTTTAGAATCTATCACGCGTAACGTTACGTAATTTTATATGAGGTGCCTACTTACCATGGGCATCGCCAACTTTAGAGCTAGGGGGGAGGCAACCAAAATTCAAAACTTTGATAAAGCATAAAACTCGTAAATAGCGCCAAAGGCGAATTTTTTGTGACCCAAAGTGCAGAAGGTTATGTAAGTAGTTGGTTTTTTTTTTATACAAACATCCTACTAAGAAATAACGCCGCAGCCGATTTTTTTTTAATAAATCAAGTACCTATCTATAAAAAGCTCGTGATTAGTAGGTATTATGAATATAAATTATTTTGCTTGAAATTGAAAACATAAGTTGTAGGCATGTAGCTAATTAAGCGTACAGCATATCTAACAGAAGGACAGGTAAGTAATTAGAGCCGCAGGCTAATTTTATTGTAAAACGACTGAATTTTATTTACGGATTTTCATACTAATTATAGATATATTTTTTATATGGATAGAAAACGTATGTTAATAATGTAATTTTTTGCTAGGATATATCATTTAGTGTGAAAAAGTATACACCTATTCAAATCTCTAGGGTAGAGCAGCAGTCCCACCCTGGCCCCTTCTGACGGCGCCCATGTTGCCTACTGAAGTACTCGAGGTAACTTTTTAAACGACACGCTTATGAAATATGCTAAATATTTTTCACTTTGAATATAATATGAGCTTATGTAGGTACCTACTTAACTTACATCAGAATATTTCATACAGCCAACCTAAGGGCATCGTGTGACATCATCTTCACGTCTCTAACGATACCTCGAGTGTGTAACTAATTTAACATATTATTCATCACATATGTAACACGGGGTGTAGGTATGATAATATTATTTCGTATTTCTGAGGAATAAATTACACGAAACATTGTATTCCTTTTTTCTTACATTCAAACTATGTACTTCTATATAATTATCTATCATTTTATTAGGTATTGGGATTACATTTAATTAACGTTCGTAGTTGGTTTATTATTAACTATGTTGTGTAGATGTTTGAAACATAAATCTAATTAAATTACGAGGATTAAATTACCCTTCGCCAACCAAAATATCATAAACGTTGTGTCCGGTGCGGTGTGCCTACTTATGTACAACATACCATTGTAATAGGAAGTACGTCAGTAGTTAGGTATAAGTTGTCTTATAATACTCGTATATAGAAACACAGATAAGTTAGTTATAATATCGTACTGTACAATGTACATGTCTTATATAGAAACACAGATAAGTCACGATAAATAAAGATAGCAGTAAAGCTTAATCTGCAACAGACTTCCATTTCCGCCCCCGCCCCCGTGTCACATTCATCTTTCACACGAAGCGTGTACTGTACTAACTGTACTTACCTATACTAATGTACTCGTATTCTACTCCTTACTTGCTCGTACATCTGTCACGGGGTGATCTTTATTAGTTGTTTAGAGACTTCTGTCATTCTATACGTAATAAAATATTTCTAACAAACTCCTTACGGAGCAAAAGCTATTACATAATTCCTTTTTAATTGGCACGTCTTAGTAAAATCCTACAGGAAGAATTTCATATACATTTTAGGAACAAAGTATTGATAAAAATTACTACATTCCTACACTTTTGTACGATGAAACTGCCTACTACAGTATGTAGCTTTGCTATTATAGGTACTATATAAGTATTATGTATCTATGTTGAGTTAATAGATATCTAATAATTAATCCTACTTACTTTCATCTGATGTTACTGAGATATTCACAAGGGAGACAGGTAAGGGATCAATTTATTTAATAGATGAAAACAAGGACAAACATTTTTGACCAAAAATTTATTATAGCTTCAAATTATGACTTAATATTACTATATACATATTTTATAGATATGCATGTAACTATGATAGATGCTATGTATATACACTTCGACAAAAATATTTTATACATATATCAATGCATTCCTGATACGATGTTTTATTATTTAGAAGTATTGCATTACTCCCTTGATAATAAAAAATATGTACAAGTAGTGAATCGCAAGTCCTCCATTCTTCGCTGATGAGTTTTTAACTGTGGAAAACAGAAAGCAATTAGATCATGAAATAAAATTGTCAACATTATTCGAGTATGCGCAACATCACATTAAAAGAATATAATAAATACTGATAACATCACAATTAACCAAACAAATACCTACTCAATCATTATTAACTCTAGGTAGTAAAGAAGTTGTTATGATAGGAGTAAAACTTAGTAACAATAATTATTAATTTGATGAGTTTTAGAAATTAGGTACAATAGGCTGTGACGAATTGTTAATAATGAGTCATATTGCTATGAAAATATTTATATTTTATAAAAATGTATATCTAAATGTAACTTGTACCTAAATGAGTGTGAATGTAAATGCCTTTGTGTATATTTATGTAAGTTATTATTAAACTCTTGTCTATTATTTATTCTGTATGCCTAAATTATAAATTTTACTTCAGACATCCCGAAACAAACCTAGTGATATTATCACAGTGAAATAACCTTATGTTAAATTTATTATATGTCAAAAAGGAAAATGAATGAATAATTATCGGGTAAAAAAAATTATACAGAGAAGAAATATTCTAAAGCTCATAACTGGAAACCGATGAATATATTTCTTCTTTATCATAAATTAAAAAAACTGGTGTTCTCAATAATTTCATAAAGCTACATTAAATTTTGCGACCCAATATAATGATTTAGAAGCCTGTAAGTAAATGAATGATGATTAAATTATGGATGGTATTTTAGATTGATAGTGGGTGGTAGATATCTGTAAGGAATAATTTGACTTCATTATTTAATAAAGTACGAAGAATGTTTTTATTCCAGAATTTATTATTATCTTTTGATTGAAGTCTGGCCAAATTGAGTGACACGTGCCATGGAAACTTTAATAACAGTTAATATAAGATATTCTGAGAAATATAATGACAAATAATAATTACCAAAGCGAAAACTTTAATTTAAATATATTTTATTAGTGAAAAAAAAATACCTAAGAATGTAGCTTCTCGCTTGTCAATTAAAGGAGCCACCCTTTCCGAAAAACTATTTCTTCCTGGTGACAGAATCGCAGGGGAAAGACGAGCCGTACACCGCACAGGAAGTGGGCCCTTACTCCAGTGTTGAGCGTCTAATCTCAGTCTTAGTCCCAGTGTGCTAGTTACCAGTCCATGTCTGTGAGTCACCAGCGAGTAGCGAACCAAATGTGAAGGATCGCCAACCTAATAAAACAAATCAAAGAAACATTGCGTATTAAGATGGCATATCTTTAAAATAATAGACATGTCCATAATACAGAAAGAACATTTTAATGGATATTATGTTTTTCATATTCAAGAAAAATATCATGTATTAGCAGGATGTTACTATCTTTCTACGAATTTAACTGGGGCTGAGTAGCCGTATAAAATGATCATAAAACGTATATCGTATGAAACTTTCATTATTTTGTGAGAAACTCACCTCTTCATCGCTGATGTACCAATGAAGCATAGAAGCTGGGTACGACCTTCCCGACGTACAATTTAATGCTAAAAGATCTCCATCACGATAAGAGTCTCTCTCTCCCGATATGTATGGACCACTTTTTGGTAAATCTGTAAAAAAAATAGAACACAACTCACGATAAAACAATATTATGTAGCTGTTGATATAATATGGAGATAAAAGAGAAGATTATATGTATCTATATTTATTTTTATTTATTTTATATTTCTCAACATTGTAAGTACACAAACAATACATACAACAATACATAAACGTACACAGTATAGTATATAATTATCAACCCCACTAGGTTATGGCCTGTATCGGGGTTGACAATTAATCAGAGTGAAGACATCTTTATCCTAAAAGTACATATCAAAATATCATATTACTTATATGACAAATTGTTCATACAAAACATAACAGATATACTAGGTTGCATATCGGCAGAGTCGGGTACTTGGCAAATTTCTGCAACAATACACCGAATGGTACATCAGGTGCATTATTGTTGCAGATTATTACTACTTATTATTGTTAACAGTACCAAACACCTGCTTCAATGCAACCCAAATCAATATTCAAAACTTAAATTAAATCTAAAAAAAAACAAAACAAATGTGGTGACCACACTTCATCACTATACAAAACTCAAAAGGATTTTATTTTTGTCATCCACCAGTATGAAATTTATTACACATTTTCTGAACGAAATTACAGAGGTAATTGTCTTGAGTTCTTCGGGAATAGAATTAAACAGCAAAGGACCCTGATAGAAATAATTACTCTGACCAAAGGATGTTCTAGCCCTTATTGTTTGGTAATTGTAGGTTTTTGCCATTCTAGTTACACGACCCTGCTGAGTTCTTTTAGCAGAACCCTCAGAAACTTTTTTATGAAATCTACACAAAGCCTGCATTATATACAACTGTTTTACCGTCATTACACCAGATTCCATGAACAACAAATCGGAAGGATATCGGTATTTTTTCTTAAACATAATTTTCAAAATCAATTTCTGTGCGACATTTAATGGTTCAAGATTTGTTCTAAGACAAGCACCCCAACTTATAACATTATAAGAAAGCAAAGATTGAGCAATAGCATAGTAAACAGACTTGACAGTTCCAATGTCAAGCATATTGCGAAGATCCTTAAAAATATAAGATAACCTTCGAATTTTACTTGACAACATATTTACGTGATCATTCCATTTCAAAAATTTATCAATCAATACACCAAGGTAACTAATATTATTTACACTTTCCAAAGAATCACAATTACAATCGTGGTTACAATTATGGATTTTCAAATTATATTTATTTAAAGGTTGGCCCGTGGAATTTATGCTAAATGTAATACATTTAGATTTTTTTGCATTAAGAGTTAAAATATTATTGTCAAGCCATTCCTTTACGATCATTGAACCTTCTTCACATCTGGCAAAAGCAATATCCCAAGTTTCAGCTGAAAACACTAGAACTGTATCATCTGCGAAGGTGATTACATTTCCCGGTATTTTAATATTGCATAAATCATTTATATAGATTAAAAACAATATAGGACCGAGCACACTGCCCTGAGGAACGCCATATGAAATCTGTTCATGAGAACTCAGATGATTATTGATCAAAACTTGCTGGCTCCTACCGCATAGGTAGGATCCAAACCAGTTCAAGGCAGTAGTGCACATACCAATAGATTGTAGTTTCTTAAGAAGAATACCATGTGACACGGTATCGAACGCCTTTGACAAATCCAAAAACAGTGCTATCGCCCTATTACCAGAATCCAAGGCATCAATCACGGTGGAAATAACCTTCAAAATAGCATCACCTGTTCCTCTATGCTCTCTGAAACCAAATTGATTGTCGGAAAGTAATCTATGCTTCTCCAAGTATGAGATCAATTTAATCTTGGCCAATCTTTCAATAATTTTTGATAGGGTATTAAGCAAAGAAATGGGTCTGTAATTGTTAATGTCTAGAATGTCACCGCCCTTATGAAGGGGAATGATTTTTGCATTTTTACAGTGATTAGGAAAAACGCCGCTCTTAAAACTAATATTTACAACATGTGCTATAGGCCTTGATAGTTCACTGCTGTGTAACTTATACACCATTGCATTCAAATCATCAGTTCCACTAGAAAAACCAGACTTTAATTCATTTAAGACTTTGATAACTTCGACGTCACTAATCGGCTCAAAACAAAACGAATCACACTGAACAATATTACTAGGTTCAAAATTACGGATGAGATTATCTTCATTGGTATTATTCTTAATACACAATTGATCTGAAAACTTGCTTCCCACTGTACTAAAAAAACTATTCACATGATTAGAAACTATGTCAATGTCCTCTTCAATGGATATAGTTTTATTTTCTATATTCAGTCTGTTCAACGACGTTTGTTTTTCCTGTAAATTTACTGCTTCCTTTATTATTTTCCATTGCTGCTTGGTATTTCCCTTGACACTATCCAATTTTTCTCTATAATATGCCTGCTTAGTGCATTTCACCATTCGTGTACACCAATTTCTAAACCTTTTATAGTATGAATGAAGTTCTAAATTATCAGGTTCCCTTCGACACTTCATGTGGAGTTCATCTCTCTTCTTTAGAGAGCTAATTAGACCAGTATTTATCCATGGCTTTAGAAACTTTGCCATAGTGCGTCTCACCACTTTACAAGAACTGGCCTCAACGTGTGCTCTCAGACACTTAACAAAGCTCTCAGTAGCCATATTTACCTCATTTTGGGACAGGACTACTTGCCAGTCCTCTTTAATTAACCTTGATTTTAAAATTTCGTTATCCAATATAGTTTTATGATTAAAATCCGTCTTTTCTCTATCAATATATTGTTTCAGTATGAACAAAATTACTCAGGATTGTTAATTAATCCTATATTGATATATATTGCAACAACAAAGTAATTAGTACAATCGCATTACTAATTATAACAAATAAGCATGACTACCATCAGAACACAATGCAAGCTGTTTTCATTGCATCAGCAATACAAACACATTGTAGGTTACAAGATTAATTGACAAACATTTGGTAAAATCAATAAATGTTATATTACCTGTAATAAGAATTTCAATAATCAATTGCAAATTTTATGTTTAATAATCGCCTCGATAAACAACAAAGGTTAATTAAATAAACAAAGAGGAGAACCAAAAACATATTTCAGTTTTATATCCATAAAATGGTTAGCGAAAAGTCTCATGAATATCAAATTACGTTTTTTTTATAAATACTCACAATAACTACATTATATATTTCACCTACGGAACGATGTGTTGAAGAATAAATAAAAAAATCTATAAATATGCACTTTAAAAAGTTAAATGCTTATAGTATAACGCACTTACAATAGACCTAGCAAAATTAGCAGAACTTGAATAATACCAGCTGATGATTCATTTTAAACCTTACAAACCAAATTTATAATTCATCTTATTCAATTTCATGGATTACATTTTACTGTTATCGATTTAATATTCGGGATAATGCATATTTTAATAGTGTAGTGCATAATGCCAATGCATGTTTAATAAGTAGTTTATTGAATGATGTGAAAACCTCTCGATACTCTAATAATGGCTGGATACAGTGGATACTGAATCCATAATATATATTTATTGGTAAATAGGTACGAGTACATATGCTTTCGAAATGAACAAATTCAAATTGCGACACATTCACATCTGGACGAGAAATAACACTATGTTGGTTATGAATGCCAAACCTTGGGAAAGTATACCAAAATATCAGCTATTTGGGCGTATTATAAGATGGTTTACCACTGAGCTTTGTCTTCTCGGAGTTTTCTCATATACCTATTTATTATTTTTATTTTAAAATTTTGTTAATTAACGTTCATTACATATTTTATCAGCACGCAATTTAATTTTGAGTGTTATATTATTTTTGCTGCGTGTTTTTTTAAATATCCATCCAGAGAAATAAACGAAATACTCACATACAACATCCATACGATCTTCAGCACTCGCTGACGCAAAACTTGGAGCTTCAGCAGACACTTCACATCTGTATATTCCTGATGATTTCAACGTTAAAGACTTCAACACCACTTCTTTATCGTTTGATTGGGATTCCTGTAACAAATGAGAAATCAGAAATAAGTGATTAGCTAAGATGTACCATGGACTAGACTGTAGTGTTGTAAGCTTGGAAAATACACAGGAAGCTGAAAACTTCCGCCGTAACGTGCATAGTACAGCGTCAGCACTGAGATTTGAAACCTGCACCTCCCGCTTGAGAGACCGATGCTCCAATCATGTAACGATATTTAATGAGTAATATTTGATTTTTTGCAAAAAGACATCAAGTTATTAAATATTCCATATTGCATTCGCTTCGCAAACGATTGCTAAATTTATAATAATGTCACTACGTGCTTGCAATGCCATCGGTGGGTAATAGGAGGTAATGTTATCAGTATGACCACTCCGTGTTACTCATAGGTATTCGATTCATAATAGGAGATATCCTGACAATTATTGTAAAATATTTTATATAAAATAAAAGTATTTTTATTTTCTACAATTGATTTTCCATTAAATACAATAATCGCGGCTTAACCGCGTGCTGTTGTGTGTGCGCAATGCAATGTGCATTGTGCATATATACTATACCTACTGTGCAAGACTGTACCTTTGTATACCTCGTCACACCCTAAATGGAGATTCGTACTACATGTTGAACGTGATAGCTGAACTTTTCGAAAAGATTGTATTTAGTGTCTGTTATTTAGCCTGTTCGGAGCATTCTAAAAAAATATTACTGAAAAGAAATTGATGCTTCCTGACATAAGCGGATCCAGGTTGACGATGAGCCGTGTGTCCTTCTATATTCCAATGATTACTAGGCGCGAAGCTACCTAAGAACACGATTCCCATCGAGTTACCTTTTGGATAAAATGATAGGTATAAATAGTGTCTAATCTGACGTAATCCCATAAAAAATGTTAGCCCCGGCTTCCCTTCTGCAGAAATCCACCTTTCGCCACTGAACCTACCATACAAAATGCTTCATTTTTCGTAAAAACTTATTTAACGACAACACATACATTTTTACACATGTTTTTAAAAGTTGTCTCTAAACGCTGGGAAAAAAATATTAACAAAAAAATAGATACCTATTTTTTGGCAAACGCCAATGTCATTTATTTTTTTAAGTATAACTGCCTAAATAACTAATGCTTTTATTCTCTTTCTATATTAACACCACTAGATAAATGATAAAGTAGGTACCTACCTACGCGTTTTAAGTTTCTCAAGAGATTGAGATTAAAGAATATTTATATGAAGTTCGAAGTACCTACCTACCTAATGTAATTCAGATCAAATTTTAATGATAAGAAGAGTATTAGTCCGCTCAACAGAGATTTCTTTACTATGGAAACCCTGGAAGAGGTCGGGTAGTTTCTAATGTATATAGGTCGATAGGGTAAGGAAGAATCCAATTTTCCACAATGCTTCCCCTCCGCCCCCTCCAGCATCTCGAAAAAACGTTAAAAAATGTTTAAAAAATCGGCACTATTTTTCTGCTGCGCCACACTAGGTAAGTAATTTGTTATTTCGTATTTAGGGCAAAAGTTATTTATTTGTCGTTTGTGGACATATTTTTTACATATAAAATATTGCTACGAAATGAAACACAGCGGAGCTTTTGTTCTTCAAAAAGTTTTGATATTCTCGTATTTATAAATGTTGAGTTTTTTGACATCACAATAACAATTATCAAAATCTATATTAGGCAAAATTTCTCTATTTTCCGGACTCATTTCCCTTTATTTTAGTTTACTTTAGCTCTAACAAGAACAGAGTTAATTTGTTATTAACTTACTAAACTGCTATCCCGATATAAAAGTTGGAGAACAAGTTTAATGATTTATTGTTCTTCTGCATTAAGTTAATCGGAATATCTTTTAGTATAGGAAAATTAGATCGTGATGTATGAAAAACATGGTAGTTAATTAGCAACATTTCTTATACAAAGATATTCATGTTTCCCACTCCTCTCTAGGGAGTTTAATACATTTTCTATGGATATACTGTCAAACATAAGATGTTGCCAGCATGGATGGTTTTCGGACAATCGGCTGCTGAATTTAACTTTTTGTCAATTTGTACATATTTTTTACCCAAATGCTTAACTCTCTAAAAACATGATATTTCCTTCACTAACCTTTATTTGAGTCAGTTATGCGATAGCTTATTTCCATACTTATATTCGCACACAAATATCATAAAAACATGACTCATAAGTTTTGTGTAAACATAATTTCACCAGATTATTTTGAAAATCACAATTTATTATGTCGTGACATATATACAATCTTATCGATAACTAATATTAAAACAGGGAAAGGGCATCATAGCTCAAAACTGCTATACTCTATTAATTAACCATCTAACGTTCCTTGAGGGAATACAGAAACGTCACAAGGCCCCGCCACTTGGAGAAACAGTATGTCCTACCGGGCATCAGCCACGTAGCCCGTGGGATGAAGGACGCCGAAAATGTCAGAACCTAATACTTCCATGATATTTTTAGACGACAAGAGTTAATCTAGAATTCAAGTTTGTTCTTCTACCCACAAAATACCTGTATTTGCCTAGCTATGTACATCCAAAATTACGAGCAGTTAATGAAACGGATACACAAAACTAACATAATGTATAAAAAATAATGTGCATTTTGGGTAGGTACGCACTGAAAAAACCACTAACATTTATATGAAGAAAACAGTTAACAAAAAATAATGTTATTTAATTAGTAGTACCTAACTATCCGTGGAAATTCACCGAGGCTTGGTTGAAGACAACTTTTACAACTCCGCCCTTCAAATTTCTCGAGGGAACATATATAAAAAGAAAATATGATGTGTGAACATTCAACAAGTTCCTGAGCTTCTGCAAAAAAACTGCGCCCTGTGGCTCCTGCAAAAGAATGACTGTCGACGATTTCGATAGGTACATAGTAGGAACCTCATTTTACAAAATTTTATGTGAGCAATGATTCCAACCAAAAGCATGAAATATTTTTACTGCATTAAAATTTTAAAACACTCCACAACATTAGCTTGTTATTTATAGTATTGGTAGTTAGATGTACTTACACCAGCGGTTCCTAAATCCTAAATAAAAAAGGGTCACAGGGGTTCCGAGAGTTTTCGAAGAATCACAGTATTACCACATCATTTTGTCATCATGTCATGAATTTTCTAACACTACTACATTGTTTGGTAAAAAATTTCGCTTGCGGCGCTAATTAAACCTGCCGTGTGTTTCATATTGCTTCACCCATTTTTCTGAAAAAAATTCGCCTGCGGCGCACTATTCTGACCCTGATATATAATCTAAGATTGTATTTTACTTGTTGCGGCCCGTCGCTCATTTATAATTTCAAATGGCCCTTCATCCAAAAAGTTTGCCTAGAGGCCTGCTATATAAAGGCACGCAGGTTCATTATTTCACACACATTCTATTTTCGCTACTTTCTTTGATGGATTTTTTATATAAGGAAAATAAATCAAACGATAGGTATTGGTATGATCGTGACCCTCTTCACTCAGTCCCAAAAAAAGTCGCCTGCGGCGCTATTCACACTCTTAATGCCTCAAGGTCTTATTTGCATGTGACGACCTTCAGCCCTCCCCCCCTAAATTGAATCCTGGATCTGCCACTGTGTTAAAATGGAATTTTTGTCAATTTGCTTTTTTGTTATCGAGATAGGGTTCCCCCAAAAAAAAGTAGATCAATTAGGGTTCCGTAGCCAAAAAGAATTGGGAACCGCTGACTTACACCATCAACGAAATTTTAAAGTCAACAGACATTTATACTATAGGTTTCTAAAAGTAAAATTTCAATTCAAAGTTGGTGATTTGTTTAAGACGCTGCACTGCTATTGCGAAATATTTTAATCCCATGCAACTCGAAAAAAAAATACCCGGTTCTGGGTTAGGTAGGTACATTCATCCACGGTTAGGTAAACTCGAGTAATGTAAGTTTATTATATAGGTATTATTAAACGAAAAATAAACCCTTGGAGAGGGTAGGTATTATGAAACATCTACCCTTCATATTAGTTTTCAAGATATGTTGAGTTTGGGCAAAATACGTAAATTAATTGTAATTTTATTGGCCTGTGAATCTCGTTGTCCAATATAAAATGTGAAGGCGTATTGGAAACAATGAATAGAAAATATGACATTTAAAATTAATGAGTCGGAAAGGTCAAAGAGATAGAAGTAAATAATCATTATTTCGAACTAAAATTCGTCTCTATGTCCACAAAGTGTGTCCTATTTATCTGATATGGTACATACTAAATAGCCATAAAAGTTCTTTTACTGGGAGATAACGTAGTAGTTAGGAATATCTATAATCGATTTAAAAGGTTTTAAGCAAATTTGGAGAATGAAAGCATGTAGGTCCGAAGTCAGAATAAAAACTGAATATCTTTAAAGAATGCGGAAAATCCAACGTGGAAAACATAATATTTCTAATTATTCCTTTTGTTGCTCCAATATTGGAAATTTAGAACTGCTGTATATGTACATAGATGCTCTTATGTATATACACTTTCGTTCACGCCTTCTTTCACACAGTACATGTTGTACCAACGTACAATTAAAAATATAAGAGAGGTAAATATATAATTGGATGTTTTGAAAGCGTTAAAACTAGTAGCTATTATTTATTACACACATATGTATACGTTTTCAATACAACAATAATAAAAATAATAATATACTTACGTCAACTCTAATGCCTTCAATCTTATAACTGTGCTGAGGAGGATGTAACATAGGCATGTATCTGTAGAACTCCTCGCTGTCTTTGTACCATTTGACTGAGTACAAAGCATCGCCTTGAAGATCATATCGACACTGAAGTAGAACTGAATCTCCTCTAACCTTATATCCTGGCACGTCCAACTCAATCAGACTCAGCGATATGGATTCTGTAAAAGGAAAAGATGATAATTTTATTAACAAAATATTATCATATTCGACTATAAATTACAAAATTATGATAATGAGAAATATCCTCTTGGGAAATTAAATCAGAAATACGAGTAGGTATAGGTATACTTATTATTGGCAGGCGTACAGGTAGGTCTATAATTTCAAAAGAAATTATTTAAAATCACTATATTAAATTATGATAATGAATCAAAGGCTTCACGTACAAGAATAATAATATAGAATCTAATGAGAATTCCCTCGAAATACCAAAAGTATAGAAATATGAAAAATATTATGTTTGGTAGAAATATAAAAAAATATTTGTGTCGGGGCAATAAATTGACTAGTTTTATAATACACGATGACAAGTAAGTAATTATTCCCCTATTATTAAGTCTAGTAGTTATAGTATGAAACACCGCCTGTATGTATGTAATGATAGTCATCAAGTATTAAACCAAAACGATGTCATTTACTTCACCAGACAAAAACATTGACCCACATTCTAAGTTTCCCAATATTTTTATTCTGATTTGAAATCAATAATAACATATTGGTATAGGCACTGTCACATTGTATTGTATAGGTTGGGGAGGGGGAGATGAGGAGAGCTCTCGCTAAGCAAATTAATAGGTATGCTTCTAATTACCTCACAAATAATCAGATCTTTATATTATTATCATATCTATACATTTACAACACGCACATTTTAATCAAATATAAATGTCCTACTGTAGTATAGAAATCGCATGTTTTAAGAATCTTCACCTTTTAGACACCGTATTTCTAATAAGGACTATACTAAAAAGGATTCTATCACCCTTCTCTAAGTTGTTTATACTGGAATTCATTAAGCAGTAAGCAGCTAGTTCGACTTCCAAATTTGGGTTATAGTTGGAAACCGTATTATTTTTGCATATTGTACGCTGTGCGCTTATATTGTTTATGGTTCAGAAACAAATTAAAAAATAGAAGTCGGTAACGATGTATTATTTACTTATGTGAATTCAAGAACTACAAACTATATTGGAAGATATACCTACTCATAGTACCCATCTACATGGTATTTTTATTATAAATAAAGTTATATATTATTATTTTTTTTATATATTGATACATCAAAGAATTATCATTATTATTTTTCGTTAGTAAAGAGAGAATAGTCACCAGGTAATTGAACTCGAACTTTTGATATTTTTTAACATTTTTTTACAATCAATTGAAAAGCGAAATATCAATCAATTAAATTGTCTTCCCACAGTCGGTAAAGAAATATATTACACCTACTTAACGTCGCACTGCGCTGTTGGTTGTAAGAGATTGCCTCAGGTCCGCCACACAATGAGGTTATTATGTCTAAAAATAATGCGTTAACAACGTGATAAAAAATGTGTTTGATTATTGATGGTGCTTGCTAAACGAATGATATTATTTGATAATA
Source organism: Ceraclea dissimilis (assembly GCA_963576895.1). Taxonomy (NCBI): domain Eukaryota; kingdom Metazoa; phylum Arthropoda; class Insecta; order Trichoptera; family Leptoceridae; genus Ceraclea; species Ceraclea dissimilis. The sequence goes on from OY756359.1 coordinate 15,559,060, forward strand.
ACAGGACAATAAATCGCATCTTTATGTTTAATACATCAACATTGGAATAGCCCATTAAAATGGTGTATTCTCTCGGGAGACCATTCTTGTTTCATTAGAACAATCAATTATTGTTTATATCGTGAGGGTTGTTCTATAATTCCATACGTCAAATATACACACCTACTACCAGTACTTCCCAATGCGGTAACTTCAGTTAAACGTACCATACTCGTACGTACATTTTGTCCAACTGAATACCTGAACTAACATGAACGCTGCAACGATATATTGCGATTATTTTGATAGTCCGGACGCGCGCTATCAGAAGTTCAAGCGCAACGATAACTGAATAGTTAAAAAATCTAATATCCCATGAGATACTAGAATAATTGTAAAACGAGTATGATTCTGGATAACCTATATACCTATTTTAAATCAATTAATATCTACCAGTGGCGACGGTTGGATTTCTGCAGTAGGGAAGCCGGGGCTAACGTTTCTTATGGGATTACGTCAGATTAGACACTATCATATCTATCATTTTTTCCAGAAGGTAACTCGATGGGAATCGTGTTCTTGGGTAGCTTCGCGCCTGATACCTACTTAATATAGCGTTCCCGGTGAAATAAAAAATGAGTCAAAGTAATTAATTTAAATGTTTTGAATATTACAATTTTTATTTTGTGAGAAATTTCAGATTTTCCGCATGTCGTAATTGAAATAACAAATAGGCTGGTTAGGCTGGAGGTCTGTGTTCCTTTCCCGGCCACGGCAGATATGGATGGACTGGAATTGGTGAATGTTACTTGTAAGTGTAAAGTGATCACATAAAAACAGCCGATGATGGAAAGTCCATCCGTTGATATACCTACTCATCTTGAATTAAAAAATGAGGATTTAGGTATTAATTGGAAGAAATCGCATCTTTTTGTTAATTCTGTGTGATTCATTATTTGCTGGAATTATATGAAAGCAAGGACGGGCAGAAGCCAAGTACCTTGCTTTCTAATTAATTTGATTTTATGTTTGAGTGTTTAAATTTTTTCTTACTATTGAACCAGTGCTAATTATTATTGATTTTTGTAACATTTTTCCCAAATCCAAATCTTTTATTGCCTTATGATACGTTTTTGGTACCACCCAGATGTCCCAGATGACAGTTGTTGTGTCTGTAAGGCATTGATAAACGATTTTTTGAACCGATGCGAGGTAGCAACAAACATGTCAATGTCACAGAACTTTAAGTTGTAGTTATGCATTGCTCTATGGAGCAGATCTCGAAAACCCACATTAGTTAACGGTCTGTTTAAGTAGTGCGGTCTGTATATTCGCCTTAGAGGTCTGCCAACAATAGGGGTTCATCAAGAATAGGTACATGGTTGGCGCAGTTGCGCATGGTTGAGGTGGGAGTCGGTGCCAGATTCAAACCCTGGACTGACGATGATGTACTTCACTATTGACTATACAGGCTTTTAGTCTAGTGCAAAGTGTGCAGGAAAGTATTTGGGTTTGTGTATGCAACACCAGATCCTTTAAAAAAATTCAGCCACAGTACGTACTTTCCGCGAAACACACGCGTCTTTGAGTTTGCGTTGGCGTTACGTTTGCATAAATTTACGTATGTAGGTACTTTGTTTTTTTGAAGAATAAATAAAATAAATAGAAATTCTAGTTGACATCGAGGAAAATAATATTTGCTTTGAAGGAAAAAAAGGTTTTTCTTTATAATCTATGTACGTAGGTATAAATGACTATTTCTCTTGAAAGCAAAAAAAAAACTTTTATTTTCCACCCTACTAGACGCTAATAATATTTCTAGAGAGTAATGACCCTTATGTTATTATTAGATATA